>CM041778.1:5855310-6148320 GCA_023374045.1 Limonium bicolor | reverse complement strand
GCTGTCTGCAGGCGCCCTCTCCTGTGTAGCTCTTCAGGTGAACTTGATCTTTCATGTTTGCGAGTATGTCTCCCCGCCTTTCTAGTGCTTTGGGTTTGAAGATACGATGCTTCGGTAACCAGAGAGTGGATGTTTTTCTCTCAACTTTTAGGCTCCTAGGTACCTGGTGATATTTTTTTCTCTCCCCGATGCTGCATTACAAATCCGGGATTCGCAAGGTCAGGTGGCACTTCTCCACTTCTATATATATCATTGTTTATATGTAGGTTATATAATCCCCCACCTTCACTGCCTCCTTTGGTTTACGCCCGTTAGGATTTCGGGCCCATTTCCGCAGGATCGTAGTGAGATCGACATGGTTATTGAAGAAGAAAAAAATCACAAGATAATATAATGATAAACTAGTGACACAAGGATATACGTGATTAGGTCCAAACATGACCTACAACCACGGGAGGAGACATAACAACTTTCATTAAGAAGATGAGGATTACAAGTTTACATGAGGATTACTCAACCAACTCATTAACATGTGTTTCCCTTTGTGTTTTTACCTGAGTCCCTTTGAGTTCCCATAGAACCACCATTGACTCTCTTGGATGTGATCCCCACAAGTTGGGATGATCCTAATCTACGGGTTACTAGATCTATTTATAGTGCTAGATCTAAACCCTTCACTTATCCCAACGTTAACCTTGTAACAACCGTATAATAATGGCTCACAAGTTACAACGGTTGCAACTCATTAACACCATCCATTAACACCTAAGAACAACTAACACGCAGGTTTCTAGAAAGCTCGAAGTCATAACTTCTTCTTTCAAAGATTTTAACTTCCTCATAACTTTCCTCATAATGTTAGAAACTCACATGCTTCAGACACCATTAATTTTCACCGCATAAATGCTCCCACTAATGCATCTTCAACTTCCGTGAAACTCTTTGTAAATAATAAATTAATTGGATGACGAAACCAATTAACTTCACCAGAGTAACTCAACTGATTTAGAATTAATTCTAACAATTCTTCCTCTTAATGCTCAATCTGGTCAATCACATACCACTATTGATGCCAAACTTCCTCTTGAAGAATAATTCCAAAAACAGCCCACACAAGGACTAAACCGGATAACTTCATCTGGACTGTTTGCATTCCAACTTCGGTAAATTGACCTCTCCTCCCCGAGCCTTCAAAGACTCATTTGGTTCAAATCTCTATGGACCCGCCACAAACACGAAGTAAGTAGCAACTTAGGAAACAACTACGCAACCAAAGACAATAGTGATCTCTTCCGTCTTTATCCGGTTCTCATAAAGTCTCCAAACATGACCTAACAGCAGCTTCATAATTGATCACCACGCGAAGCTCCGTTTGTGGTTATATGTGCACTACCACAACCCTAGGTCCACCCACTTGCTAAATGATCTTCAGTGCTCCATGGAAGTCCACGATCCGTCACATGACTCGAGAAAAAAATATTTCCCATTTTCTGCACCAATCCACCACCATTGAAGCTTCACTAGATCTTTCCATTCTTTATTATCCTTACTCCCCCACAAAAGGGTTTGCAAAATAAAGACTAGATCTAACTTCAAATATGAACGATGCACCCGGAATTTTCAAGTTCCAAGATCTTCAACTTGATCTCCTTCCAACAACACATCATCATCTCCAAGTAAATACCCACACCAAAAAACACACGTAGCTGATGAATTTTATTTTTACAAGCTCTTCCTCTCTATCGAACTTGTTTTCAATCCTAACTTCTTCTTAAGAGCACGCCACCTCTCTCATGAAAACACTTCACCATTACTATACTTGATACGACATGAGTCACCAAACTCTCATCATTGCTAGATGAAGAATAAAACCACCTTTACTCTTCAGTGGATTGTCATCTCCATTAGCGAGAATTGAGTGCCAAGACCTCAAAAATATCACGAACATGGTGTTCCGATCAAGGCAAGGAAATGCATGAGTTTCAAGGCACAACAACTTTCTCTCTCCAACACCTTCCTTCACTCTCCACTTTTATCAAAACCTACATCACATTGAATCACCATTCTCTCTTCCTGATGACATCTCCACCAACATAGACATCCCGAAAAACCATGAGCTCTGATACCACTTGTTAGGATTTCTGGCCCATTTCCCCAGGATCGTAGTGAGATCGACATGGTTACTGAAGAAGAAAAAATCACAAGATAATATAATGATAAACTAGTGACACAAGGATATACGTGGTTTGGTCCAAACATGACCTACGTCCATAAGAGGAGATATAAAACTTTCATTAAGAAGATGAGGATTACAAGTTTACATGAGGATTACCCTACCAACTCATCAACCCGTGTTTCCCTTGGTGTTTTTACCTGAGTCCCTTTGAGTTCCTATAGAACCACCATTGACTCTTTTGGATGTGATCCCCACAAGTTAGGATGATCCTAAGCTACGTGTACTGGATCTATTTATAGTGCTACATCTAAACCCTTCACTTATCCCAACGTTAACCATGTAACAACCGTATAATAATGGCTCACAAGTTACAACAGTTAAAACTTATTAACACCATCCATTAACACCTAAGAACAACTAACACATGGGTATCTAGAAAGCTCGAAGTCATAACTTCTTCTTTCAAAGATTTTAACTTCCTCATAACTTTCCTTATAATGTTAGAAACTCACACGCTTCAGAGGCCATTAATTTTCACCGCATAAATGCTCCAACTAATGCATCTTTAACTTTCGTAAAAATCTTCATAAATAATAAATTAATTGGATGACAAACCAATTAACTTCACAAGAGTAACTCAACATATTTAGTATTAATTCTAACAACACCAAACTCCCTCCTCAGTAAGCCCCCCACCCCCTTGGCCGTCGCCTTCTAATCTGGCTTCCCCTCTGTCGAAGAGCTCTTTGAGAAATTCACAAACCTTTCCATCTTTGAGAAAGAGAATTGTGTCCACAAGGTTGATTAATCCTTGGCTCACTCCTCCTCAAAGCTCGACGAGTCTCTCTGTTTAGCAAAGAAGTTGCTCTCCCTCAAGCTCTTGGATACCTCTCTCATCTCCAACTCTATGGCTGCTGCCTTGATGCCTTCTGGCGGCCTCACAACCCATGACATGGGGAATAATTCCTAAAGCGGCCCTAGAGCAAAGGCCCATGGATAGAAAAACCATCTCCTTGTATCGTCCAAAGTTATATAAAATAAACCATTCAACAACCTGAAATTCAATAGAGTTCCTTTCTGGATTCATGCATCGGGTGTTCCTCTTTCATTCTATAATGAAGCGTTTTGCAAAGTTAATTGATGAAGTCTTTGAAGGTTTTTTAGACTGTGATATCATAGATGGGGTGTCGGGCACCTCCTTCATACAACTAAAGGTTATGGTTAATGTTTAGGAGCCATTTATTTGGCAAACTAAATTTAATTTTGCAGACGATGATGAAGAGTTCGTGATCAGATTTGCTTATGACGGGCTTCCTAGCTTCTGTTTCATTTGTGGCAAGCTCACCTATGGCATAAAGAGTTGAACTTCGCCTCGCCCTCTAGGTGAGCTTTCGTACAGCCCTGTTCTTCGTGCCGAGAAGGACAATCACTAGTAGAAAAAAGATTTTTAATGACGGCATTTAAACCACGGTTAAATGAAAAACCGTGGTATAAAGTTTATAAACCACGGTTTTCAGAGCAACCGTCATTTAAGGTACACGCCAGAGTACATATACCACGGTTTTTGGAGAACCGTCATATATAGGTTACTTATATACCACGGTTTTCAGGGCAACCGTCATTTAAGGTACACGCCAGAGTGAATATACCATGGTTCTTGGACAACCGTCGTATATAGGGTACCTATATACCACGGTTCATGGGCAGTCGTCATTTATATTGCACATCTTACTATATTAAACCACGGTTTTTTGGTCAACCGTGGTATATAGTCTAGGCGGGAATTTTAATTTTCGGCCCAAATTTAACGCGGCTCTTTCTCTCTATTCTCTTATATATCTCACGGTAATTTTGGAACCCAAACCGATGAAGCTTTACAACTCTTCTTCTTCAAATCTCACGGTAATTTTGGAACCCAAACCGACGAACATGCTCTACAACTCTTCTTCATTCTCTTCAACCTCATGGTAATTTTGGAACCCAAACCGACGAACATGCTCTTCAACTCTTTTCATTCTCTTCAACCTCACGGTAATTTTTGCAACCTTAACCAGCGAACAAGGAACATGCTCTGTCCTCTCTAATTCTCTTGTTTTTCGGTAATTTTTGCAGCTTATACTTGCGAACAAGGAACACATGCTCTACCTCATCTCCACTCACTGTAATTTTCGCAACCATAACCGGCGAACAAGGAACATGGCCTACGCCTCCATTCTTCATTCTCTTCAACCTCACGGTAATTTTGCAACCCCCCGCGAACAAGGAACATACGCCTCCATTCTTCACTCATTATTTTGCAACCCTAAATCACAAACAAGGAACATACATGTTCTAGCCTCTTCATTCTCTTTTGTGCTCTGTTTGAGAACTGTGAAGCGGCGCTTCTAAATCGCCGGCGATTTTGAAAAAAGTTCATAGACTATAAACCACGGTTATATGTATAACTGTGGTTTATTCGTTGATTTTATACATTATATACCACGGTTTTGAGACTAACCGTCATTTAAAAGAACTTTATACCACGGTTCAAGCTTTAACCGTCGTATAAAAGGTACTTTATACCACGGTTCTGACCTTAACCGTCATTTAAAATCGGTGAGGACCGCGTCCAAAAACGGTCTTAAACGACGGTCATAGCAAACCGTGGTATATAGTCTCGCTTTTAAATGACGGTTTTCAACCGTGGTATATAGGCAATTTTCTATATGCGACGCGAGCATAATCCAGGTTCCTAACCGTGGTATATAGGCAAAATAACCGTGGTTAAAAATCTTTTTTCTACTAGTGAATAACTCCATGAGTATAAAACATAAGGTCATGACCCATGCTGAGAAGTTCATCATTCTCTCTCGGCTAGGAAGCACTCTCACAACATTCATGGAATGCATCCTAACGAGGAGTTTCCCCCCATGGGTCCATCGTTCCTTTCAAAGAAGGCCCATCTCTTTCCTATGTTGAGGGCCATGAGCATGATGTTACTGTTTCTGGTTAGGATTTTGTTCCTAATTCGGATGATCATGTTAGTATTTCTGGTCTTTCAGCTCCTAAAGCGTGGGCTTCCTCTATTATTATCCAAGAGATCCTCCCCTACACCGCTGATATGCTAGTTGATGGATCTAAGGCTACCCAAAGAGATGCCATTCCTTCAGCCAGGACTTATCCTATTGCTCAAGTTCCTATTGCTTCAGTTCCCCTTGCTCGGGCCAATGTCCCTCCTATCAACATAGTGCATGCCTAACCAAAGTTAGTAAGGAAGCACCTTCGTGAAGAATATGCTTCAGAATTGGAAGGCATCTCCCCTAGTGCCTGCTGCACCAAATTCCATCACTCCTTTTATCAGAATATATATCGGCAATCTCGGGTACATCTCGAGATTTCCGGGAACCATGATTCTCCTCAGTCTCAATTGTAGAGGTCTTGGTCGTTCCTCTATAGTTGCATGGCTCAGAAGATTAATTCTTCTTCACGACCCGTCCACTGTTTTCCTCTTAGAGACCAAAAAATCAGCTAGACACATGGATGTTATCTCTCACAAGCTGTGCTTTGTTAATTGTTTTGTAGTGGATTCTAGAGGCCACAACGGTGGTCTGACTATGCTTTGGAAGCAGGATCCCTCGGTTAAGATCATCACCTTCTATTTTAACCACATTGACTGTGAAGTTTCTTCTGCTGCTACATCTTGGTTTCTTACCGGGTTTTACGGCTCCCCCTATGAGCAAGATTAAAGGAGGATATGGAACTTTTTGAGGAAACTTCGTCGCGGTCCGAATGTTCCTTGGGAAGTCATTGGTGATTTTAATGAGATTCTCCATAACTAGGAGAAGTCAGGGGTTAGGTAGAGATCTGAGGTTGCTATGGATGCTTTCGGAGTACCCTTTCCATTTGTTATCTTTTTTATGTTGAGTTTTGCGGTTATTGTTTTACTTTTGATAATGGTCGTAGCGGTTTCTTTAATGTTCAGAGTCGTATTGATCGTTGTGTGGTTAATGAAGCTTGGCTTTCTCTCTATCCACATGTGCACAATATTCATCTCGAGAAGGTCTTTTCTTATCATTACCCCTTAAGATCATTACTTCCGGTAGGGACAACTTTGTAAGAGGCATATTTTCTAATGGGAAAATTCATGGGCACCAGCCCCTAACTGCGCCTAATCTGATTAATGGGAAGTGGGGGTTTCATCTCATTCCCATTATAGTGTTCTGAGTGTCATGGACAAGCTGAGCAAAGGTGGCTCTCATCTCTCCCAGAACCTCCACTACTCTATCCTTTACATCTGATGCCTCACCTTGGAAAAGGAGAGAGCTTTAGCTGGGTGGACAGGGCGCTCCGATTCCTTGGCACTGAAGAACAAAAAATCTCTTCTTCGTGATATTGAGGGCCTTCTGCTCAAGGAGGAAGTGATGTGGCATCAAAGATCTCGCCAATCTTGGATTTGGGAGGGAGACAGGAATACCTCCTTTTTCCATCGCTGCATGTCCTTGTGCAGGAAAATAAAATACCATTTTGAGCTTAGAGATGAGCAGGGCCATTTGCGGATGAGGCAGGCTGAAATTGAAACCTATGCTACTTTCTATTTCCTTAAGCTTTTCACTCACTCTCAAAGAGACATCAACCAACACTTTCTCGCAGTCGTAGAAGACAAGGTTCAGGCCGAGATGTTCGACACCCTTTCTAAAGATTATTCAGCTGAAGAGGTTAGTCATGCCCTCTCTTAGATGGATGGTAGGAAGGCCCCTAGCCTTGATGGTTTTAACGCCTACTTTTTAATAAATTATGGGGTACGGTGGGCCTTGATGTGACTCGAATTCTTATGGATATCCTTAATGGGGGTCCTATCCCCCAGGTCTCAACCACACCTTCGTCTCTCTCATTCCTAAAGGTTCCTCTCCTTTGGGTCTCTCGGATTATCACCCTATCTCTTTATGCAATATTTTGTATAAGCTTGTCTCCATAGTACTTGCTAACAGGCATAAGCACATTTTTCCATGCTTAATCTCCTCAGAGCAATCTACTTTCGTTGTATGTCGTTTAATCACACACAATAGTAGCTCAAGAGGCATTCCATTATCTCAAGAGCTCTTGCAATTCTAAGCATGGGGTTGTAGCGCTGAAGCTCGATATGTCTAAGGCCTATGATAGGGTCAAGTGGGACTTCCTCTTCTTTATTCCGCGTTGAATGAGTTTCCTAATAAATGGCTTTCTTCAGTCTTCAACTGTTTCACTTCGGTCTCTATGTCTATTTTGATTAATGGCTCATCGGGGCTGGTTTTTCATCCATCGCGGGGTCTCAGGCAGGGGGACCCGATTGCCCCCTTATTTGTTCATTTTATATTTAGAGTCCCTCTCCTGCGCGCTTAAGCTGGCTGAGGAAAATATGTTGTTTTCAGATTTTTGCAGACGATTGTGTTATCCTTTAGAGCTAGTAGCGATAACCTCACATGTATTCGAGGGATCATTGAGGAATTCTTCAGGAGCTCTAGTTAAATTATCAATAGGGCTAAATCGAAGATCCTTTGCAGCTTAGATCTTTTAGAGCAATGCAAAGTTAAGATTTCCACCTTTTTGGCATCAATAAAGTTTATGGATTTCATAAATATCTCGGGGTTCCAAGCAACCTCGGCAAAGCTCAGGCTTATAACTTCAATTTCTGGTGGAAAGAGTCAAGAGGCTCATTCACAGTTGGCAGGGCCGTATTTCCCAGGCAGGGTGAGGCATCCTTATTAAAGTTGTTTTTCAGGCTATCCCTTGCTACTTCATGTCTCTTTTCAAGCTTAAATCCTGGACAATTAAAGATCTTCACTCATGCCTTTTGAATTTATGGTGGGTCGGCACCTGGGTCCATAAAGGTATTCACTGGGTCAGCTGGCATAAGTTGTGTTCCAAGCCTGAGAAGGGCGGTCTGGGGTTAAAGATCTTGAGAAGTTTAATATGTTGCTCTTGATGAAGAAAATTTGGAGGCTTCTCTCTCATCCAACCTCTTTAGCTGGTCAGATTCTGAAGGTGAAATATTTTCCTAATTGTGGTATTCTTGATGCTCCTATCCCTAGGAGGTGCAACAGATCTTGGCTCTCCATTTTCGCTTCTATTGGGTATCTGAGGAAAGGCATCATCTAAGACTCGCCAAGGGTGACAAAATTAATTTCTCGAGGGAACTCTGGTTTTACCGCCCTTTCTCCTACAAATTAGTCTCTAAGGCCCCAATGGGCCTTTAAGGCCCGTGTTTATGATTTTTTTATCAACTCTCAGATATGTGAGACTTTGACTGCATCGAAGTTGTTGCTGACCTAGTTGACTGGGATGCTATATTGAGGGTACCTTGACCTTTCACATGCTGACTTTGACACGCTTGTTTGGAATTTCACAAAGAGTGGCGAGTACTAGACTCGGCAATTTTGACCGAACCCTAAAATCCAACCCGAACCATACTTTTGTGGGTTAGGGTCTTGATTATTGACCCATCTATTTTTTGGGTTGGGTTAGGGTAATAAGCTAACTTTATGAGTTAGGTTAGGGTAGAGATTTAAACCCATGACCCAACTCAAAACCCGAAAATATATTTGTTCATAATAAAAATAAAAATATTAATTAACATATATATATTATTTTCAGATCAAACTATACCTCAGTCTTAAGCCCAAGTGCAGTTGAACTATCCAACCTTTAATATATCTCACAATCGTAACTAAACAGATGGCCCAACTAGATGCATATCAAACAAAGGGCCCAACCAGACCTTAACATAATGTTGAAAACCCTAATGCTCTCGTCTTGCAGACTCACATTCATCTTTCTTCTCTACGTCATTGTTTATGTCTATGTCACTCTTCATCTCTGCCCAAGGTTTGTTTTTCTTATTCTCACTGCCGTTACGTTCTTGAGAACATAAGTATGTTTAGATTATCTAGAAGGGTGAAGAAAAGTAGGTGATATATATTTTTTAAGTAGGATCTTCATTATAGACCTCTTAGTGAATTCTGAAGCCAACAATGCAGATAACGTGCTGCACAAAATTTCATCAACTATTGGTAACGATTAAGTGATTGTGATTGTACTTTTCTCAGGCATGAGCACTCAGTTTAAACAAGTATAATTATTTTACAACTATCAGTCATAGTTTGAGGCTTTGAGCTCTCAGTTTATAAATTATTCCAACTTTATAAGATTTATCTTTAGTATATTTCTCTAATGCATATTGAAGATTTTCATTTTTATTCCCCTTTTTATTAAGGGTACTAGGATCATGTTCATATCTAGATAGGATTCCTCCCCAATAGTGGTAGCGCTTTAGGCTCAGATTGATAAAAATAAACTTATGGAAAAAGTACAAGTTATTTTATTCATGGGAAATTAGTGCAATACTTTCGATTTTTCGCATAACATGGAATTCGTTTAAAGTTAGGTCGATCAAGCAAGATTACTTCTCTTCGCTCCCGACAGATTGAAGACCCCCGATGCAAGCTTGGTGGAGCTAGAGATTCATATCATCACTGTTTTTTCGCGTGCTCTTTTGTTATACCGTGGTGGAAGGATATTGCTCATCTTTGGGCTCCCCTCATTTCTTCCTCGGGAACTCTTTTCGTCCCCTAGGTATTGGCTTGATTGGTGTGCTCTTAAGCTCCACAAAGACTCTTTATGGAGCTCGTTACCCGGTTGTGGGCACTCTGGTGGGGTAAATGTGAATCTATGACGAATGTTGATGTCAGTGTCTCCCTGGAGTCCCTTACTGATATTGGTTTTATTCTTAGAGATGAATTTGGCAATATTATCGCTTGTGGCTCCATGAACATGAGGGATATCCTTCCTGTGGCGGAGGTGAAGGCTATTGTTTTTGGCCTCCAATCCACCCTTTATGCAAATTTCGGTCACTTAGAAGTGGAGTCGTATTCCAAGTCTTGCGTCCTCCATATTGTTGATTTGCAGGATTGTCATCTTGAGATTGCTTTTGTGCTGTCAGAGATCCACAATGATATCATTCTTGCTGCCGAGATCTCCTTCTCTTTCGTTAGTCGCTCAGCTAATAGAGCGGTAGATGCTTGGGCTGCTCCTTAGTGTGGTGGGATAACAGACAAAAAAATATATGCTAAAATATGGTAATTATGCCAAACTCATTTATGTCAAACTCATTTATACCTTATTTCTCCTGGTGTAGTTAATACCAGATGGATGCATGCGTATTTGCAGATGAATTGAACTCCCTTTAACGCTGAAAATAGTAACGTACGTTAAGCCTGATTCTCTAAAGTGTGACAATACGCAGTTTCACTATAAAGTTAAGCGCGTGAAGTCAGGCACGGGGTTCAGAAGGGTAGGACGAGAAAAAACCCACGAGGCCCTGTATGTTAAAAAGGTTAGGTGCGGGAGGGCTCTGGACAGTGCGCACGGTATCCAACTTCTCCCTCTTGCTCTCTTTTGCTCAAGCACTCTCTCTCTCTCTCTCCCAGAAACAAGCAACAAATGTCTCGCCACCGCCGCCAAGCCTCTTTGGTCCTCCCGTCGGAGATCAGCGACGATGCCCTTTCACTTGGAGATTTTGGCTTAAACCAGCAACCCAATCAAACCCAGAAGAGCGTTTCGGCCGAACACCAGAATGTCAAACCCACGGCAAATTCATCCGCCGTTGACCTCTTGGATGGTACTGCCGCTTGCAAACCGCCTCCAGCTGGTAGACCGGCTACTGCCGCCAACTGAATCTGATCAAGCAGCTAGCTATGTCAAATACTATGTCCGCCGTCGGGAGAAACTTATATGATATCTTATCTTGAACGATCTCTAGAAAATGGAATCTTTTTTTTTTTTCAATCAAACGATCTAGACAATGGAATCGTTTCTCTCTTAATTTTCCCCCAAAAACTATGTAATCTATGTATCTTATAATATGCGCGCTTATCTTGGATATGCTATGGTCGTGTTTTGAGATAATATATGTAGATTTATCAATGCATGTGATACTGCGAGCTAGTGGGAATCTTAATAGTATATATTTAAATCCGCTGGGAAAATATTAATTATCGTTGATTACAAACCAAATACTAGTAGTAGCTAATTAATTAGTTACTTGTAACTCTTTTATATTAATTGATACTCTCATCCTTCAATTTGGTTTAATTTGGTTGATTCTTCGTTCGTTCCATTGCCACTGCAAACTCTAGCTAAAAGATAAGAACTAGTAGTGAGTATAGTACAAGTAGTAGCAGGGTGTGGTCAGTAGTACAGTACTGGTGGTGACGGTTACTAGCCAATAAATACAGAAAGTAGTAGAGTAGAGGTGTATTTACAGAAACCAGCCACGTGACGCCTGATCTGATCATTCCTATCTCATCGGAGCTAGCTAGCACTATTTTAATATGGAAAGATGCATGCATGCTAGTATGCATGTGGGACTAGGTTTAGGGAGGGGTGTTTGGCTTGACGTCTAAAATTGATCTCCAAATAAACAGAAATGATGGGATATCAGTTGTTATAATATAAAGGAGCATATTGAAATTGATTTTAAAAATTATACGTTGATTTTTTAATATCCTTTTTTAGTTTTAAATGAAAAAAATACTATTTACTGATCAAGAGACCTATTAATTAACCCTACAACATTCCTAATAACTAGCTTTTAATTATTACTACACCCGTCCCATTTTGACCTTCTTGTTTACTTTTTGACATGTTTTTCCACTTTAATATTAAACATATAAGATAAAATAATTTTATAAAACAAATTTCTAAAACATATAGATTTTGACATAAGGATTCCATTGCAAAACTTAGATTTGTAAAATTATGTTATCTTACATGTTAAATATTGAAGTCAAACGACATGTTCAAATAGTAAACAAGAAGGTCAAATGGGGACGAAGGGAGTACAAGTGAGTCTAGACACTAGAGGAAAAAATGTTTTTAACCACGGTTATTTTGCTTATATACCACGGTTAGGAACCGTGGTTTATGCTCCTGTCGCATATAGAAAATTGCCTATATACCACGGTTGATTACCGTCGTTTAAAAGTAGACTATATACCACGGTTTGCTATGACCGTCGTTTAAGACCGTTTTTGGACGCGGTCCTCAACAATTTTAAATGACGGTTAAGGAGAGAACCGTGGTATAAAGACCTTTTATACGACAGTTAAAGGTCAAAACTGTGGTATATTATCTATAAAATCAACGAATAAACCACGATTATACATATAACCGTGGTTTATAGTCTATGAATTTTTTTTCAAAATTGCCGGCGATTTAGAAGCGCCGCTTCGCAGATATCAAACAAGCACAGAAGAGAATGAAGAGGCTAGAACATGTGTGTTCTTTGTTTGCGATTTAGGGTTGCAAAATAATGAGTGGAGAATGGAGGCGTAGTATGTTCCTTGTTCGCGGTGGGTTGCAAAATTACCGTGAAGTTGAAGAGAATGAAGAATGGAGGCGTAGGCATGTTCCTTGTTCGCCGTTATGGTTGCGAAAATTACAGTGAGAATGAGTGAGTGAGGATGAGCATGTTCCTTGTTCGCAAGTGTAAGCTGCAAAAATTACCGAAAAACAAGAGAATGAGTGAGGACGAGCATGTTCCTTGTTCGCGATTTAGGGTTGCAAAAATTACCGTGAGCTAGTTGAAGAGAATGAAGAAGAGTTGCAGGGCATGTTCGTCAGTTTGGGCTCCAAAATTACCGTGACATTGAAGAGAATGAAGAAGAAGAGTGCTTCGTCGATATATAAGAGAGAAACCGCCGCGTTAAATTTCGGCCGAAAATTAAAATTCCCGCCTAGACTATATACCACGATTGATCAAAAAACCGTGGTTTAATATAGTAAGATGTGCAATATAAATGACGGTTGCCTCGGAACCGTGGTATATAGGTACCCTATATACGACGGTTCTCCAAGAACCGTGGTATATTCACTCCGGCATGTACTATATACCACGGTTGCCCTGAAAACCGTGGTATATAACTAACCTATATACGACGGTTCTGGAAAAACCGTGGTATATAACTAACCTATATATGACGGTTCTGGAAAAACCGTGGTATATGCGCTCTGGTATGCACCTTAAATGACGGTTGCTATTAAAACCGTGGTTTATAAACTTTAAACCACGGTTTTCCATTTACCGTGGTTTAAACGCCGTCATTAAAAACATTTTTTCTACTAGTGAGACCTGGCAATAGTGACCTGAATCCGGAAAACCGAACCAATCCGATCTGAATCTGAATCTCAACCGAAAACTATAACTTGAAAAATGATCTGAAATCCGAAACAACCCGGCCCGGACCAAGAATCGTATTATTGTAAAACCGAGAACAAACCACAGTTCAAAAACCATCCGAACCGAAGTCATCCAAACCAAAATCAATCGAATCAAAGTCACCCACAACCTGACGGTGACCCAAAATCTGAAGTGACCCAAACCAAAATCAACTGAAAACTAACCGAACCAAATCCAATGTGATCCGGATGAATATATCCATATATATTGCATTAATTATAGAAGATAATGAGGATGAAACATAACACACCCAATAATAATAATTATATGATTGACTAATTAAGACTAAACATTATATTTTAGAACAAAATTTGAATGCTAAAATGACCTGTATTCAAAACGAATGTAATAAGAAATATGATAAACATACATAATATTCGTTGGATGTCTGGATGTTGTATACTTAAAACCACAGCTAATCTTATGGTAGTGTCGACCTAACCTAATACAAGTTGTTGAGATTGATTGAAGTCAAATTTACATTTCATGATTATTATTATGTTGTTTGATTATGTAATGCCAACCAAATTTAACCAACTAACTAAT
The DNA here is from genome assembly GCA_023374045.1 of Limonium bicolor. Taxonomy (NCBI): domain Eukaryota; kingdom Viridiplantae; phylum Streptophyta; class Magnoliopsida; order Caryophyllales; family Plumbaginaceae; genus Limonium; species Limonium bicolor. The sequence goes on along the minus strand of CM041778.1, from coordinate 6,134,347 downwards.
CTGAATTAGACCCATGACCCGGAAGAACCAAACAACCCAAAGGCTAACCCGAACCGAAAGTTACCCAAACTGAAGTCCTCATAGCCGAAAGCTAATCAAGCCGATAGTCACCCATACCAATCCATACCGACCCAAAATTTCAACAAACCAAACTCAACCCGAACAAACCAATTCACCCGACCCAATCCAACCCGAACTAAATACTGAGCGATTTGAAATCAACTCTAACTGAACCGAACTGAACCCGAACCCAAACCGATTGACTCAAACTGTCACCTCTACAAGTGACCATTAAAAAATTCCACTTAAAATTCAATTAGCTAAATTGAGTAGCCGCTCAATTTCCAGTTCCATTGTTATACGTATGCTATCAAAACACTAACTCGAATGTACTAGTTTGTGTTAAATTCGTGTACCTGGTAAATATTAACTATAATATTATTACTAGTTTTAGTTTCAAACAGTAAGTTAATACTACTTAAATTACCATATAATCATATACTCAACTACTACAGTGGTCTTTATATTTATACCGATGTATATGACTGTTCAACTACCATATCAAAGAGAAATGTTATAAAATACTTAGTCGGATACTATTCATATGTTCATCACGTCATAACCCAAATACTTGAAGTACTATATATATTTGTATATTATGTAATATACGATCTTTCATCTACCACTATTGCTAGCTAAAATCTCAAAAATGTAAAAAGTAGACAAAAATTAATTATTGTGTTAGAATACTAAAAATAACAAAAATTATGATTGACACACCAGAAATACTATATCACTACTAGATCTAGGACTCATAACAGTAGTTTGAAGTACTAATGTGTCATACAATCATATAACAAATATTAAACTACCCCATAATTATTACTTCTACTTTCTAGTTTCCCAAAACATACACACCCAAAATACTTAATTAGTACTATATCATGTACTCATAATAGTATATTGAAGCACTAACGTGTCTTACACTCAAATACCAGATATTATGTGACTATTAAGCTTCCAAAATTATTACTTCTCTTATATTGAAAAACATGAAAAGATGTAAATATGATAAAAGCTATATTACAAAAGCAACTTTTTAGTTTCCCAAAAATACACACCTCAAATGCCAAATCAGTATTAGATCAAGTACTCATAACAATAGATTAAAGTGTTAATGTATCATACACTTATTAACTAGATATTAAGTGACTATTAAGCTACCCTATAATTGTTACTGCTATATTGTAAAATATAAAAGATTTAAATATAATAAAAGTTTATGACAAAACAACATTTTAAATTCATCAAAATATTAATCATTATCAATCAACTAAAATAACTAATCATATATATAATAAAAAATCCATTTGACCAATCATATTAAGTCCAGATAAATCTGGATTGCTTGTGAGACCAGGTCTCAAGCCAAGCCCGTTTGGCTTGGTCAATTTAGGTTATTTAATACAAGATTCACATTGGGGTTGAATTAGATCGGGTGAATTAGGTTTTCAAATTACTTCGCAGTATTACTTTGGGTGAAGAATCATAAAATTCATAAAATATTCCTAAAAACTTTTGTGATTCACAATATACCTCTTTTTCTCAAAACTCGTTCGCAAGATACCCTTAAAAAGATTCAAATTCACAAAATATCCCTTTTTTCTAACGAATGTTAACTTTTCTGTTAAACTCCTTGGAGAATGACATTTTTGCCCCTAACGAAAACTGACTCTAATTTCACAATGTATCCGTAAAAAGTTTTATAGTTCACTATATACCCCAATTTGAAAATTATTCTTTATATACCCCTAAAAAGTTTTATAATTCACAATATACCTTGATTTCAAAATCGTTCTTTATATACCCCTAAAAAGTTTTGAAATTTATAACCCTATTCTGTGAAATGACCAATAATAACTATTTTACTGCTAACATTGAAGATCAATTTTAAGTTCATAATATGTCATTTTTTATTTAGGAACATATTATGAAATTCTTACAAAAAATGATTAAAATACTACAAAAATATAAATAATTACAAGAAGGGAAAATTCACAATATACCTTTAAAACTTTCATAATTCACAATATACCCCCTTTTCAAAACACGCTCACAAGATACCCCTAAAAAGTTTTAAATTCATAAAATACCCATTTTTCCTAAACAAACTTCTCCTGTGACCCCCCACTAGTGGAAAAAATGTTTTTAACCACGGTTATTTTGCTTATATACCACGGTTAGGAACCGTGGTTTATGTTCCCGTCACATATAGACAATTGCCTATATACCACGGTTGATAACCATCATTTAAAAGTAGACTATATACCACGGTTTGCTATGACCGTCGTTTAAGACCGTTTTTGGACGCGGTCCTCAACGATTTTAAACGACGATTAAGGAGAGAACCGTGGTATAAAGACCTTTTATACGACGGTTAAATGTCAAAACCGTGGTATATTATCTATAAAATCAACGAATAAACCACGGTTATACATATAACCGTGGTTTATAGTCTATGAATTTTTTTTCAAAATCGCCGGCAATTTAGAAGCGCTGCTTCGCAGATATCAAACAGAACACAGAAGAGAATGAAGAGGCTAGAACATGTGTTCCTTGTTTGCGATTTAGGGTTGCAAAATAATGAGTGGAGAATGGAGGCGTAGTATGTTCCTTGTTCGCGGTGGGTTGCAAAATTACCGTGAAGTTGAAGAGAATGAAGAATGGAGGCGTAGGCATGTTCCTTGTTCGCCGGTTATGGTTGCGAAAATTACAGTGAGAATGAGTGAGTGAGGACGAGCATGTTCCTTGTTCGCAAGTGTAAGCTGCAAAAATTATCGAAAAACAAGAGAATGAGTGAGGACGAGCATGTTCCTTTTCGCGATTTAGGGTTGCAAAAATTACCGTGAGCTAGTTGAAGAGAATGAAGAAGAGTTGCAGAGCATGTTCGTCGGTTTGGGTTCCAAAATTACCGTGACATTGAAGAGAATGAAGAAGAAGAGTGCTTCGTCGATATATAAGAGAGAAAGCGCCGCGTTAAATTTCGGCCGAAAATTAAAATTCCCGCCTAGACTATATACCACGGTTGATCAAAAACCGTGGTTTAATATAGTAAGATGTGTAATATAAATGACGGTTGCCTCAGAACCGTGGTATATAGGTACCCTATATACGACGGTTCCCCAAGAACCGTGGTATATTCACTCCGGCATGTACTATATACCACGGTTGCCCTGAAAACCGTGGTATATAACTAACCTATATACGACGGTTCCGGAAAAACCGTGGTATATGCGCTCTGGTATGCACCTTAAATGACGGTTGCTATTAAAACCGTGGTTTATAAACTTTAAACCACGGTTTTCCATTTACCGTGGTTTAAACGCCGTCATTAAAAACATTTTTTCTACTAGTGCCCATGAAGAATGACATTTCCCCTGACGAAAAATGAATGTAAATTCATAATATATCCCTAAATTCATAGTTCACAATATACCCCGATTTCAAAACTTGTTCTTTATATACCCCTATTAAGTTTCGAAATTCACAATATACGCACATTCCGTGAAATGACCTTGAATAATGACTAGTTTATCCCTAACATTGCAGATCATGTTTCAAGTTCAAAACATGCCACTATTTTATTTAAGGGCATTTTTATGAGATGTTACAAAAAAAATTAAAATAGTAAAAGAATATAAATAACTACAAAATATTTAAAATTATGAAAAACAACTAAAACATATATAAAACTGAAATAAAATTATATTGCTTTTAAAATTAAACATACAAGAACCTTCAAATAATTTATAAACTTAACTAATCAATTATAATATGAAGTAGTGGTATATAATTTTATGGATAAACTACATTGCCCACCCATGAACTTTAAAAAATTACAATGTCCACCCAAGAGATATTAAGAAATTACAATGCCCACCCACGAGTTTTACAAAATTACAGCGCCCACCCATGTACTTATCAAAATGAGGTGAAAATCAAAGATCTAAGTACATTTTACATTGATTAATCAATTCAACTATGTAAAGCAATAAAAAAACATAATTTACACCGTGCAACGTTAGAGTGATGAAATGAAGAAAAAACGTGCAAAAATTATGAGGACTCACATATATGTTCACCTCATTTTATTTGTTGTATTCCTTTATTTTGTTATTTTTAGGCATGTTTCATTTATTTGACTTCAAAGTGGTCATATAAGATTAATTAGGGGTTTTTAATTTTTTTACCCTTTTCTAAGTTGTTTCTTAAGGTAATCATTACTTGACTTATTCGATTTCACCTCTTTTTGATAAGTACATGGGTGAGCATTGTAACTTGCTAAAACTCATGGGTAGGCATTGTAATTTCTTAATATCTCATGGGTGGGCATTGTAACTTTCTAAAGCTCATGGATGGGCATTGTAATTCCCCAATACCTCATGGGTGGACAATGTAATTTCCCCTAATTTTAATTACTACATCTTATATTGGACTATTTTTTGTTTATAAATTGACATATATACGTTAATATTTAATCATTACCTAATGATAACTACAAATATATGAATGAAAAACAAGACTGATAAGTAGTCAAGGAAAACAAAAAATGAAAATAAAAAAATGTATTTGTTTGTATGTTAATTTTATAATTAATATTAATTTTATTTCAGTTTTATACAGGTTTTAGTTTTTTTTTTTTATTTTTTAAATATTTTAATAGTTACCAATATTTTTGTAGTTTTTGAATTTTTTTTGTAGAATTTCATAAAACCCTGAATAAAAAATGGCATATTGTGATCTTAAACATGATCTGCAATATTAGGGATGCAATAGTCAATTTTCATGGTCATTTCACGAAATAGGGGTATATTGTGAATTTCAAATATTTTACAGGTATATAAAGAGCGATTTTGTAATCAGGGTATATGGTGAATTATAAAACCTTTTAGGAGTATATTGTGAATTTACGATCAGGTTTTGTTAGAGCACAAATGTTATAAGAAAATTTGGTACCTTATTTTACCATAAAGAATAGGCATAAGATCACAACTGTAATTGTAACACCCCTACCGCTAATCTTCTAATTATCGCCTAATCACCTCGGTCACTAACTTAATCGCAGCGGAAATCCAAACCATTCGGCGGGTGATACAAGGCCGTTAGTCGCCCACGCGACCAACAAGGCCTAAACTACTAACAGTTACGGTCTAATAAATACGATTACCAAGCTTACTTAAATACATCCCATAACAACTCTATCACAATGGACTACTGAGTATCTAAGTGCATAACTTAATTACATCAAATCTCGAATTAATAAGGTTTACAGTTTCCAAAATCCAAAAGGAGTGTACTACATGGTACACCGGCTAGACAAAAAGGCCGCACGCCCGTGTACAACTCAGTACACCACAAAATGATCTAACTATCCAAAATTATAATAACTGGGTCACTCCTCGACCCACAACAATCTCGTGTACCTGGAAAATAAAAACAGTGCTCCAAGGGGCTCAACAAAAAGCTGCATATGAAATTCGCATACCCCGCATGCTAAGGGGGTACACCGACTACTTGGTCGTATACATGGAGTTCGTTTTACTCAATCTACATGCTAAAGGAGTACATGGCATACATACTAGTTTGCACACTACATGTAACATAATATAAGCAAGGAAATAGATCACTTTCATCAATCACTAAGGTTATGAGATTCTCTTCTCAGATTCTAGCCTTAACTCAAGGTTAGTTAGTTTCTCGTCCGGGTTAATCGGATGTTCGTGTCTCTTATCTCTTGACCATATGACTCACACTAGTCATGATCATTGCTTTACAAATTCTTCTTGCTCTTGAATACTCATTAAGTTAAGTCGGTTGACCTCTGGGCATAGATAAACAATCTCACCATCGGGCTTTAATGTGGCTTACTTCCCTGGGTTGCGACCATACGGTTCGGAACCATGGTGGGAAGGCAAGGCCAGAATTCGGAAACAACCTCTCTTGCTTCCTCATTCTCACGCGTGGCCGAAACTCTATCGGGCTCCTCACATACTCCATTTACAATTTCTCAAAGTTAGAATTGTTACTTAGTTAGGAGTTAGTGAGGAATCAATCCTTCCATACTGCTTGGTTAGCACACTTCATACCAAGACAATCAAACACTTCATTCATAATCATATATTTCATGAATTATACAAACTATGAGTTTAAGACAATCCAACAAGGCAATATAATACAAGCACAAGTAAGTGCATTAAGAGTCTGATTCGTGCATTTATCTTATTTAGGTGATCACATAAACACACAAATCAGAGTAACCAGGTTAGGATACAGGGCATGAGAAAATCATACCGTTCACCGTCGCACTCATACTCCCGGTTTCCCTTCGGGATTCAACTATTCAATTCCTATAACATACATGGGGTTGTATGGTCAATAATCTATTATTGACCTGCTCATTCCTTCATTAATACTTCTAATTATACTTACTAGTTCTTTACATTCCATACTTGATTATAAAAATAATTCTTTTCTTATTACTTCGTAAACTTGCCTTCTTACTCATGTACTTACTTTCTTACCATTATTACTCCGTTAATGGTGTGCTACCATATATGTATATATACGCATATACATATATATATACATATGGTTACTATGGTTACATTTTTTTAGTATGACTCGACCGACCTTACACAGGGTCGCCCCCAAGGTCGGTCGAAGTCAGTGAGTTACGTTACTGAAAAAAATCGAGACCCGACCGACCTTGCCAAGTCCGGTCCCAAGTCGGTCCAAGTCAGTAAGTTCTGGGTTCGAAATTTATGACTTTACCGACCTTGCCAAGTCCGGTTCCAAGGTCGGTCAAAGTCAGCGACTTCTGGTTTTGTGGAGGGTGATTTTTCGGTATGAGGGGGTCTATCTAAATATGGTCCTGACTGAGAAGCCTAGATCCTAGAAACTACCATTCTGTGGAGGGTGAAAACCCGTTGTTCTGGCATCCCTCAAATACCTACTCTATCGTCCGTCTTTCCCAGAAAGCATAAAGGGAATGCTAGTGAGCACTACACCCGCTCTCGATGGGCTCCACGCGGACTTGTGCCCTAAGGGCGGAAATTGACTAGAGTCGCCACCTAGTTTGACCTAAGGAACTAGGAAGGGAGGAGAAGGGTTCTAAGAACCGTTGATTGACTCTGATGATTTGTTTCCTATGGATAGGACTTATCTGATCATACTAGAGATTCTGTGTAGGTTTGCACTGGGTTACACCCCTTGGAAGTGGCAACGACCACGACTTCGGATTGGTGCCCGAGGAAACCTTGGTCTCCAATTGTCGGGATTACCTTCTTTCAAAACCATTTTAGAGAGATTCATTTAAGAGCCAAGGATAGGATTAGGACAGGAGGGGAGAAAATGAGTGGATGAGGCGAGCTTTTCAGCCAAGCTAGCGCCAAGAAGAAGAATTGATGAATTCGGATGAGTATAGAGTGAAGATTTGGGAAAAGTCTGAGATTGAGTCTGATTGTTGGAAGTTCGTGGGGCTGAAGAAGGTTTGAGAGTTTCGAGGGGTATGAAGGACACCTTAGAGGGGGAAGGGGTTTTTTTGTTTGGAATGGGGTCGCACCCTAGATGGGCTGCCTACGTACTCAACTCCCTGTTGAGATCAGACCTTACGTAGTTCACGGTTTTTGGAGATTTTGGGGTTTTGAAGGTTTTTGAGAGGTTAGTCTGTGAGACGCTCGGGTCTATGAGACATTTGAGATGTTCATGTAATGGGAGGTATGGGATATCAAGGTCTGTGAGACGCTCAGGTCTATAAGACATTTGAATCTTAAAACGATGGGGAGATCGAGATGTTTGAGTCTGTGGGGCACTCGGGCCTATGAGACTTCAGAAGTTAGAGAAGTCGGGATTAGGAAATTAATCTGAGTCTAAGTTAAGTTGGAGTTTTAATAATGATTTGAGTGTGAGGCAATTGAAGTTTGGGTAGAGATCCCAGGTATTCGGATTTGAGATTCTGAAAGAGTTAAGGTTTTGGGATATTTCAATTTTAGGGTGAGATCATGATGGACTGAATTGTTTGGAGGAATGATTGTCAAAATCGCATCTCTTAAAGTTTTTTTAAAACCAAAAAAATCATTTTTTGTTGTAAAAAGGGCGGATGATCCCGAGGGATCGCCCTATGTACCCCCTCGAACACGACACTTAATTAATGGTAAGTGTCGAGGCTCGAAAGATGGGACAATGAATTTATGTCGAAATATAGGATTCAGAGAGAAACACCATGAACGAGATGTTCTCGGTCGAACCCTAATAACGTCTCTAACTCCCGGGTTTTAAAACGTTAAAATCGAAAACATTGAAATCGAGCGGAAGGGAGTTAGACGATTCTAAAATCCCGACTACAACTAGGAAGGTTGTTACTTCCCTAGCACCCCACCTTGTAAAAATCTAGGCTGCAATTAGGGGAGGTTTGTCACCCTAATGCCCCACCTAAAGAGATCCAGACTGTGACAAGGGAGGTTATGACCCCAGTGCCCCACCTCGGATTTTTATTTTGGAAGAGAGACAAGCGATGTCTAACTAGGAAGAAAACATTCTTTGAAGGTGTTAGACATCCCATGTTCCCCGAAAATGGTTTATGTTTTTAGTTGAAAACTAAGTTAAAAGAACTTTTGAAGTTGTTCGGAATTCTCTGTAAAGAAACGCTGATTTTGGGAAATGTTTTTAGGGGAAAACTTTCTATATATGTGAGAAGAACTTTCTGCATTTTGAGAAGAGTTTTCTGTGATGTGAGAAGAGTTTTTCCATTAAAATTCCACAAAATGGTTTCTTTGAAAACTTGGTGAAATTTGAATAAAATGATTGTTTAAAATTTGAGAAAGGAGATTTTTGGTTTTTGGACTTTGAATGAAATTTACAAGTTGAGTTTGAATTTGGGCTGAATTGAGTGAATCGAAACGAATTGAATTGAACTGAATTGAACTGAATTGAAGATGAATTGGGTTGAATTGAATGGCCTGAATTGAATTGAATTTGAACTGGATTTGGGCCGAATTGAATTGAATTAGGTTGGAATTGGATTTAGGCCAGGATTGGAAAACGGTCCAGGTCAAAGTTCGGGTTAGTCCAAGTTGGATTGGTCTAACTTGGGTCAAAGTCAATGCTCAATCGAGGTCAAAGTTAGGTCAAAGTTGAATTGGTCAAAGTGGGATTAGTCAATGTTCGGGTCAAAGTTAGATTGGTCAAGGTTGGGTCAAAGTTGGATTGGTCAAAGTCAAAGTTTTGAGTCAAACTTGGGTTTGGTCAATGTTGGTTGGTCAAATCGGTTTGACTTTGGTAGGCTTGATTAGGTATTGGGCTTGATTGGGTATTGGGCTTGACAGGGTCGTGGGCTTGGGCTGGTCGTGGGCTTGGCCGATCATGGGCTTAGACCGATAGTGGGCTTTGGACCGGTTGTGGGCTTTGGGCCGATTGTGGGCTTGGGCCGATTGTGGGCTTTGGACATATTGAAGCTTTGGGCCAAAAATTTGGACTTGGGCCGATCATGGGCTTGGGCTGGGTTGGACTTGTGGGCCAAATTGGATTGAAGTGGCCTTTTTTATTTGGGCTGAAATGGGTTTAATGGACCAAGTGGGTCTTTGATTTGGTTTTGGGCCGAATTGGCCTATGGGCCTTTCTTGGGATTGGAAAATTAGGCCTTGTTTGAGTTGGGTCAGAAATTGGGTCTTGTTTGAGTTGTTTTTGAGCTTTTGGGAAGAAATGATGAATCAAGGGATGAATTTAAGAAAGTGATTTTATTAATACATGTTATTATAATAAGATGTGGTTTGGGTTTAGGGATCACCCTTTGCTAGGTGGGACCATGGCTCACCATTGGCAAGGGCTCACCCTCTATCCTAAGGCTTGGTCCTAAGGTCTAATAACTAGGGTTTAAATAAAGTTAAAGATAATACAGCAAGATTAATAGTTTGCAAGGAAAGGTAGAGGCAAAACATTACGTGTACAGTAACAAATAAATCGCGGGAGAAACCGAATGTGGTGAGTAACCAAGTCAAAGAATTTTTTGTTTTTGGCTCTTTTTTTATTAGTCAACGGTTCTAAAAAAAACTGAACTAGAATTTCACAAAAAACTATACTCAACTTTGCTAAAATCTCCAGAAACTACAAATCGCCCTAAACCTTATTTCTTTCTTTTGGCCTTCGTGGAAGGCATTGGTCAGTCAAACCGGACATAAATCAACACTGAAGAGATTACATTATAAGTGCTTAAACTCAACATTTACTTACATAAGCTGGAATATTGAAAGTCGACCTTTTAAATCGATTTTATTCCTTTTTCTATCAGGCATTTACTCAATGCGCAACATAGCCAGATTATTAAGCTAATCTATCCATTTCCAGTGCTCAAATCTTTAACCAAAACAGCCAACGTCACAGGTGTGATACCAATCTAAACAAAGCTGGACTAACCTAATCGGTTTAATAGAATCCAGAGAAATGAAAACTATGTAATCAAACAGCGTTTTACGAAAAACAACGAGGAGAGTTGGAATCAGAAGATCGCAGTCATATTAGAGGTAGTATGCATCAAGAAGGAATATCGAATATTGTGTTTCACACGACAACAAACCAGAAGATTATTTTGGTTAGGATTAAATACGAGAGGAAGATGAGGGTCTCATGCAAAAGCAAAAAGGAAAAAACAACACATTATAAAAGAAAATCAAATTATAAGCGTAATTGAATGAGCAGCAAAACGGATGAAGATGAGAAGGCATATCATGTTGGAAACTAATCGAGCAGTCCCGAACCCACTTGTGGGTTTCTTCCAAATAAAGTGCAGATTAAATAGCAAAGGTTACATAGGAAATAAACAATAAAAACTGGGGGGAAGATTCACAGTGAACCACATGTCCCTTGAACAGAAAACAAATTCAGTGTTTAATAGAATCGAAGTGAAAAAACAGGAAGAAGACTTCCTTATGTTGGATTTGAGGCCAAGTCTTCTCTGTTAAGGCGCCGGGCTGCTTCGCAAAGCTCCAAGTCATCCTCGAAAGTCCGTGAGTGCTAAGCTCAGTCCAAATCAATGCAAATGATTCCTCAGTCAAGGTATAAACACAACAAATTAAAATCATTGCAAAATACATCATATCGTAAACAAGAATAAATTGGACTATCCTAGCTTGAACTAGAAAAGAAAATTAAGAGGGGAGATAGCGGCCGATTGAAATGGAGATTCAACAGAGAGATCCGCTGGGTGGAGAAGAGGAAGGAGTCGGTTCCGTTGTAGGAGTTAGGGTTCCAGTTTTTTATTTAATTGACCGAAGGAAACAGGTTGAAGATGAATGAATGGCGTCACCTCCATCGTTGGTCGTTTCTCTGAAAAGGGATGTGTTGGGGCTCTGGTCTGAAGAAACTTTCGTGAGGCTTCGATGAAATCGAGAGAGCCATGCAGTTTTGTTTTTTGGTTTTGAAAATGGGGATTGATGCTCGTCGGTTCCCTTTTTAGGGAAGAAGAACAGTAGGCATCGGTTGATCGAGAGGCGAGGGAGTTGTGGATTGGAATCGACTGCAGCTCGGTCATTATGTTTTTGTTAGTGTTCTTGCATTGGGGGAGATCGATGGAGATACAGATTCAGGAAGAAGAAAGACCGAGAACAAAGAATCAAAGACCAGGAGGTGGCGGCCGATTTTTGTTGTATTGGGGAGGAAGAGCCGATGAAGAAGAGAATGTTCCAACCACTGAAAAAAACCTAGATGTTCTTTTCATAAAAGAGGGATGAGGGTCATCGTATATGTGTCTGGCTGCAAGAGTAGATTAGGGTTTTCATTTTTGGATGATGGGTTGTTGGGCAGAAGGGAATTAACTGGGCCACGCAAGTTTAAGGCCTGGTTTGGTCTGGGTGTGGGCGACAGGCTGGGCCGGATTGGGTCAACTGAAATGTGGGTCTAGTTTGACCGAAAAGGAAAAAATAAAACGGGAACAAAAATACTTTTGTGCAAATACTCAAACTCGAACCCAGCACCTTCAACATTCTTTATATTCACACTAAGCAGCTACACTATGATACAATTGATTATACTAACGCAAGAAATAATACTAAAGTTCTACTTCGATATGAATGATATCTCTAAAAATGCTAACATTTTAAATGAAACTATACAGTAAGACGGAATGAAATGAATTGTTTTCTTCTCAAGGAATCATGGAATACTATAATGTAAATAATGATAATAACGAAAACATAATAAAGTGTAATATAAAATAGACAAAACACATAATAATAAGTACATGAAATAATTAAATAGTACTACTATGATAATATACAAGTGAAAGTCGTAAAAAAGGAAATTGAATTAGATATGTACAAGTGATGGTAAATGCGATGGAATGAACGAGTAATAAAATAAGATGAAATAAGATGAAGTTTAATCAAATAAGCAACAAAACGAAGTATACTAATATGAAAAATAATAGTGAAAAAGTGTATAAAATGATATAAATAACAATGAAAATGATGATGATAAAAAGTAAATGCTAGAAGACTATAAAAAGTAGCAATAAATACATAACAAACTGAAAATAAAAGAAAACATGATAATTAAACAAATAAGCCATAATAAGATAAGTGAATAAAACAAAAGGGACGGGTGTAGAACCGCATTGTTGTTGGAACTTCATTTTCACAAAATCATGCTTTTATGAAATGCTTTGAAAAAGACTAAAAACGATGGTTTCATTTTGGCGCGCACGTCAATACGTTTTGACAAAGAAAGGCGACGACCCCTCTTATTGTGTTTCTTATTCTGGAATTTGCTTTATGGGGTGAGAATTTTTGGTGTCTACAGATGGCTCCCCTTGATTCAATTATGTAAGCTCTTGCAGAATTGGATCAAGGTTGACGGGACGCCAAAAATTCTCACTACGGTTTAGTGGTGCATAGGGATGCGTCCGTGAGTGTATGAATACGATTGAAAGTACGAGGACTTAAGACGAGCCTCAGTTAGACCTCTTGACATTTAACCCTAGGACTTATGACGAGCCTAGGATACTAACAATCCGATTTGGTTTAGGGTGCACGAGGGCTTAGGAGTGCCTCAACTGGACCTCTTGATATCCAGTCCTAGGGCTTATGACGGGCCTAGAATGCGATTGAGCGTACGAGGACTTAGGAGTGCCTCAACTAGACCTCTTGATATCTAGCTATAGGACTTATGACGAGCCTATAATACTAACAACCCGATTTGGTTTAAGGTGCACGAGGGCTTAGGAGTGCCTCAACTGGACCTCTTGATATTCACTCCTAGGGCTTATGACGGGCCTAGAATGCGATTGAGAGTACGAGGACTTAGGAGTGCCTCAACTAGACCTCTAGATATCTAGCTATAGGACTTATGACGAGCCTATAATACTTTGATGTAGTTGTACGAAACTCACCGTGGTGAAAGCTTGATCTGAAGTTGTTTGTTGACTTGGGGTTGGACGCTCTCTAATGGGTCCTTCGATCCTCAACGAAGGATTTGAGGTCGTAAATCTTCCTCTGGTGCTGTTTCCCTTAACTGCATGAGTGTTCGGGATGATGTGATCGGGTGATTCTGATATATACGGTTGGATGGTTTGACATAGCTTTGGGGACCATATTGGTCAAGTACGATTTTTGTGATATTGGAGGGGGCTTCGGCCGACGATTCTGGTAGTTTGACGATGGCCCTGGTGTTGGACTGGGATGAGCTTGGCATGGCTCCAGTATGACACTGGGATGGCTCCGGTATGGCCCTGAGATGGCTCTGGTATGGCACTGGGATGGCTCCGGTATAGCACTGGGATGGCTCCGGTATAGCACTGGGATGGCTCCTATATGGCACTGGGATGGCTCCGGTATGGCCCTGGGATGGCTCCGGTATAGCTCTTGAGTTTTTTGGTTTTTTATGACTTTGTAATTGGTCTTTGAATTGATGGGGTTTTTGTTTTTGAATGAGTGGTTTTGGAACCTGATGGCTTTGATATGACCGGATGATTTTGGTAGGATCAGATGGCTCCGATGTGATTGGATGGCTCCGGTGTGGTCAGATGGCTCCGGTTTGATATGTGACTCCCTTGTGAGCAACGACTCTTGGATGTTGGTGGGTTTCGATTCGAATGGGGATTTTCGGGATCGTTGGTGGGTTTCAATTTGGATTGAGATTTTCGGGATGGTTGGTGGGTTTCGATTTGAATTGAGATTTTCAGGATCGTTGGTGGGTTTTAATTTGTTTTGGATTTTGAGTCGAATGGTGGGTTGATGTGATTGGTGGATTGTATTGTGTTTGACAATTTTTTGGTTGTGGATGAATGGTTTTGGTATGGATTTTGAATCGAGTGGTGCGTCGATGTGATTTATTATGGTTGACAGTTTTTTGGTTGCAGATGAATGGCTTTGTGTGAGCCTCGATTTTAAACCCTATCCTGTGTTGGTTAAAGCTGATTAGGATCTAACCGGGTTTTAGGTCCACTTATAACCTAAGGTTAATAACTATGTCATATAACAATGATTATTAAAACCTAAGCTAGCTCGCTGGAACCTATTATGAGTCGCCACCTAATTTTAACCTAGATCAAATTAGGAAAGGAGAGTTCGGGTTCGGGGGCTTGATATTCGACGTAATTAGGGTTCAATTACTTTCATTACCCCTAGAAGTCATTTTTCCTCTACTTAGTTTAATTACGGCTTATTACGAGTCGTTTTAACCTAAATGCGCGAGCTTTTGTTTTTTTTTTTTTTGTTTTAAGCATTTTTTGACTGAAAATTAAAGTGAAAGTTGAAATTACCTAAACTAGTGTTTCGGAGGCAGAATTAGGTCAAATTTTGTTTCCGTCCGTAGCCACGGACCTAATGTCCGTAGCCACGGACCTAATGTCCGTAACCACGGACCCTAGTTAACCTATGTGAAAATAAAAGTCGAATTAAACAGAAAACAAAAATTTGAAAAGTCTGGGGCCACGGACGGGACGTCCGTAGGCCCGGACATGCTTTAGCAAAACCTAAATTTTTAAAATTTTAAAATCCCGCCGCCGTCCGTGGGTGTCCGTGGCCACGGACAACCCGTCCGTGGTCCCGGACCATAGGTCCGAGATCCCGGACCACCCACGGACAGGGGTTTTATGGTGGTTCCCGAAGGTGTTTTCGGCTCAAAATTTATGCACGTGTAGCCTGAAAGATGTACAATATGTTAGTAATTGAAACGTGATAAACAAGTAACAAGGCAGAAGCAAGAGTAATTAGCTATACAGAAGCCAAAAAGGGTTGGTTTGAGCCCAAAATTTAACAGAGAGTTAATGAGGTTGTGGGGAGTTAGAAAAGTAGAGTTATAACCTGCTTTACCTTCAGATTCGTGGTGTTTCTTCACGTCGGGAATCTTCGGAGGCCTCGTTGACGGCGGATCCGGAAGAACTTCGAACCCAGCTTCTGACTCCTTGTTGTTCTTGATGTTCTTCACGTTTTGGTGCTGTTTTGGTGAGGTTTTGATGATGGATAATGTTGTGGGAGTTGAAAAATGTGTTTTGGTGTTGATTTTGGTGAGATTTCGGTGTTTGATTGTGGCTCTGGGGTTCAAAACGTGAAGAGCAAGAGACGGTTGCCTTCTTTGAGAGTCTAGGGTTCTTGAGGTTCTGATTTGATCATGGGATAAGGTTCCTTATATAGGCTTCCTTAAAGATAGAAAAATCCGGTAAAAACTGAGATTTACTGACGTTTTAGCTAAAGGGCTTCCAAAAGGAATTTGATTATGAAATTTTACACATGGGTAAAGGATGATATTTCTGAATTTTCTAAAGTGGAATCGAATTTTTTTGGATATTGGAATATTTTTAATTTCAATTTCTCGTCAGATTCAATCAGAAATTGCTAGAAAATTATTGGAAATTCGAAAAATCAAAATTCCAACGCCATTATGCTTCAAATGTCATCCTCTGTCATGGGTTAAAATTTCAAAGCATTTGGAATTGATTTGACCCTTATTTGGAGGAGAGAGAAAGCCTATAGGGGGCTTAGGAGCCTTGGAAAATTACGAAAGTGCCCCTGGAGATGACTAAGCTGTCCCTAGTACTCTGAAATGTGCCGATCGAACCGGGAACCCTCGCTACTATCCTATTAGTAGAGACTCTCTTCTGGGGGGGTTGAAATTTTGGGTATAACAGATTGCCCCCCGTCAACTAGACTTTGTAATGGAAATGAAAAGGCTAGTTGATGCTTGAGTGATACCCCAAAATTTTGGATCTTAAAAGACCACACGCGCAATCCGACAAGTTGCGTCGAGCTATTCTAAGGCACTGACTACCTATAAGGATGATATGATGTCAAGCTATTCTAAGGTGTTGACTACCCATAATGAATGAGATGATGTCAAGCTATTCTAAGGCGTTGACTACCTATAATGAATGAGATGATGTCAAGCTATTCTAAGGCGTTGACTACCTATCAGTGATTGAAAATTGGTGTTGGGTCGAGTTCTTCTATTCGGGTGAGTTCTGCTGCTCTAGTGAGTTCTGCTGCTCTGGTGAATCTGAATCTTTGGCTGAGAATCTGTATTTCTGAAGAGTCTGTACCTTCGGCTGAGAATCTGTATCCCTGAAGAATCTGTACCTTCGGCTGAGAATCTGTATCCCCGAAGAATCTGTACCTTCGGCTGAGAATCTATATCCCTGAAGAATCTATACCTTCGGCTGAGAATCTGTATCCCTGAAGAATCTGTATCTTCGGCTAAGAATCTGTATCTCTGATCGGGTGAGAATCTGTATCTCTGAAGAATCTGTATCTTCGGCTGAGAATCTGTATCTCTGAAGAATCTGTATCTTCGGGGTGAGAATCTGTATCTCTGAAGAATCTGTATCTTTGGGGCGAGAATCTGTATCTCTGGTCTATGATGAGGCGTTTCGTACGGACGGATGCACGGTAAACTTTATGCAAATGATCATGATGAAAGTTGATTATGAAAGTGCCAAACGTGGCAATGATGATGTGCATGTCAAAATACAATCAAAGTGTATGTAGGAAACTTGTCCTGAACAAGAAATCGTTGGAAAATGTGCCAAACATGGCAATGTTAAGGGTCAAAAATTGTCCAAAGCACGACATTACTAGAAAGTGTGCCAAATGTGGCCATGATGAGGTTTATGATACTGAAGTGTTTAAAGGAAAGTTGTTCAAGACGAGAAATTGTTGAAAGAGGTGCCAAACGTGGCAGTGTTTGAAGAAAATTCCGTTTAGCGAAAAGGAAAGTGAAATTATCATTTCCTAACTATAGACTTCGGACTTGTAATTTATCTCCTACGAGATGAACATGCCGCCGGTGGGGTATGGTGTATGATGTGAAGGTAAGGGCTTATGTGGGCCTGTGGTGTTTGATGTGCAGGTAAGGGCTTATGTGGGCCTGTGTAGTGGAGGTGTTGAGGTAAGGGCTTATGTGGGCCTGTGGTAGGATGGTGGTGGTGATGTTTAAGCTTTGGGTTCCAATTGGTGTTGTCATAGCAATTGTTGGAACCAACAATTGCCCCCAGTATTTTTCCCTTAAGACAATATGAGCTAGAGTTCATGGCAATCGATCGTTCCGATCGATTGCCCCCAGTATTTTCTTTGATCGAACGTGCGAACGAGTCTCGTCCTCATAGGGTCAAGGCTTATGTTCTGATTTGGTGCTTCCTAACCTACACTCGACGTGTTTGGTGTCTACATTCGTTTCTCACTCACGGTCATAACTTCTAGACCATTGAATTTGATATTTGATGAATTTACGCTTTCGATCTGTTACTTTCACGTGATTGGACACACAACTATCAAGTCAGAAGTCTTTGAAGCTTATAACGTGGCCGTAGGGTGTGATGAAAGACAACGGGACCATGGAGGGATGTTTGAGGTATGTGGAGCTTAAAGGGGTGACCAAAGCTGCACTTTACGTCTTCTCTCAGATTCATCTTCCTTGTCTTGAAGTCATCTAGCTGCTTTGTGTTGACGTTATTTTTGAGCTTCTGGACTTGGACTTTGAAGTTGTCCTTTGCACCATTTCTCTTTTTGTCATTTGGATTTCTTTGAGGCACTTCGGGTTTGCCTTTTTCTTTTATCCTTTCTTGACTTTGCCTTCGGGGTTCTTGTGTTTCCCGGTTTTGGGCTTCGAGAGCTGTTTTGATGTGAGCTCTTTGGATCCTGTGTCACTCTGGGACCATTTACGGATCGCTTCATCATGCTGATAGCGGAGTTGCTTCTTTGAACTGATGAAGATATTATCCGAGACTCGGGCTCCTTGCTTCCTTTGGTCAGCGGGTCGAACATTCATCATTGGCTGGGTTATTTTGTGGAGTTCATAATATCGAAAAGGGATATATGAAAGGCTCAGTGGGGGTGCCTAGGGTTTAACGTCAGGGTTCACAAGCTTTTGGCTATGTGGTGCTATACCTAGGTGCTTCGTCATTCCTGATAGTTGTGTATCCGTTCTTTGTTACTTTTCACAGGTCTAAGCGTAAATTTACAAATTATCTCCTTCGGTTGGAGTTATGCCGTTTACCTCACCTTTGAATGTGGTCTTACCGGAGTTGTGTAAAAATGACACGCTTGTTCGCTCATGGTTTTTCCGCTCAAGACACTCTCGTGAATTTCACTCAAAGACTAGTTTACACGCTTAAACGAAAGATGAAAGATGACATACCTAAACTCAGATTGCCCCCAGTATTGATTTGGGGTTAATGACAACAATTTAAAAGATATGGATTTTGAACCGCTTTGGGGGTTATTTGGATGTCTTGGGATGAGCTGTGGGGTTTGGTAAGGCATGTTCAAAATTTCAGAAACAAAATACAAGTCTTTGTATTCCATTGTCGGGAGATAATTATTTCATGAACCATTTTCTCAAAAGAAACTTGTGTGAAACATAACCCTTTTTTTGTGTTATCATTTAGACTTGAAAAAGTCATCCATTTGTGAACATGAGAAAGAAGATGATTTAACAAAATCGATGCTTCTTATTAGTGGTTTGAAAACGACCATTCTTTGAAAAATATGAGAGGTGCATTTGAAAGACGAATGTTATGGCAGGTTATGCAGTAGAATGCATGAGAACCCTAAAATTTCTGTTGAATCCGAATCCTGCTGAGCCGTCTGAAGTCGGGATGCTGAAGACTCGAGCTCTTGACCGCCGGGATGTCACTAAGATGACTGTGATTGTCTTCTTCTTGGACTCTTAGTAGGCTCCATGAAATACCTGAACCAGGAATGCCTATGGATGACGCATGAGACACTTGGGCCTGAATGTGAGGTGCATGGGTTGAAACGGTTTCATGAATGTGGATTAGGCACTCGGGCCTGGATGATTTCATGGATGTGGATAGGCACTCAAGCCTGGATGAATTGAAAGTGAGGCACACATGCCAGAATGATTCATAAGCGGGTTGGCTCTTGGGCCGGAATGAGAATGCGGCACTGGGGCCAGAATATGTTGTGAGATTGTGGCACTTGGGCCGGAATGTTTAGAACATGTGGCACTTGGGCCAGAAAGTGTTTAAAAGTGTGGCACTTTGGCCGAAAAGTGCTTGAGGATGTGGCGCTCGGGCCAGAATGTGTTTGGGAAGGTGGCACTTGGGTCAAAATGATTTTGGAATGTGGCGCTTGGGCCAGAAAATGTTTAGGATTGTGGCACTTGGGCCAGAATGTTTTAGGATTGTGGCTCTTGGGCCGAAATGATTTGGGAATGTGGCGCTTGGGCCAGAAAGTGTTTAGGAATGTGGCACTTGGGCCGGAATGTTTTAGGATTGTGGTTCTTGGGCCGAAATGATTTGGAATTGAAGCAAGACATATGGGCCGGAGGGACTTCTTGACTAGAATGGATGTGTGGGCCTGAATACCCTTAATCTGGAAGTGGAGCAAACGGGCTGAAGGAAGCTACATGGACCGTGAACGAGCCACTGGGCCGGGAGAGAAACCTTAAAGCCTAAGATTCGTTTGATGATCCTGTTAGGCCTTGAGGCCAGAAACTAGAATGAATGAGTTGCGCAAACTATCTGGGATTCGAATGTTTTATGCTATGAGCCGAAGTTTTGGATTGAGAGTAAAGTTCGTGGGCCAAAACTATGAATTGGTCTGTGGGCCAAGATGAAGTGAGTTATGAGTGTGGTACTCGAAATGTTTTGAGAATTTGGCACCTGGGCCAGAATGTGTATGGGCTAGAAATAGGGCGCATGGGCCGAAATGAATTTTAAACCATGTCCTAGATGTGAATTAGAATTTGGACCGAGTAATTCTGATTGGGCCTAGAAGATGATACCTATATCTAGGATTTTGGGCCAAAGCCCAAGTGGAAAATCTTCCTAGACTAGAATAAACCTTGAAGTGGAAAGGCCTGATGGATTCTCATGAACTACTTGAGGTGGGTTTGTTTTTCATGGGCCTAGAACTAAATGGATAATTCAAATTGGGCCAGAAGAGAAATCACCTAAGTCTAAGCTTTTGGGCCGAAGCCCAAAAGACTCACATATTAAACCAAACAGGACCTGTGGGCCGCAAACAAATAGAGCCGCCAATTCGGGCTGGGCTAGGTTAATGTAGGAGAAGTTATTATCAATCTCTAGGCTGGGTAATGGGCCAATCATACAAGCAAACAAGGCCCACACAAATTCAACATGTCCTCACTTGACGGTTAAATCAATTTGGGTATGGATCGATCCGGAGAGGTGCTTGGGGCTTGGGCCCAGGTCGTCGCAAAGGAATAGGGCTCGCACACTATTCTCTTTGGGCTTCCCCACTTTTTTTCACATCACCTGAAGGTGTGCGTCTACGGTCGGGTCTTTGACTGACCAAACAATGGGCTAGGTAAGGGCACTGCCAGGAAAACGCTTGGGGCTAAAGCCCAGGTATTAAGGGGATGTGGTTAGACGACATCCTCCTCTTTTCCCCCGCTTATTCACCTCACCTAAAAGGTGTGAGTCCCTGACAGGGGACCCTCAAACGGGTCCCGGGGTGAAATCGGTTTGTGTGGACCCTCGCTCTCATATGATGCAAAGGTGTAGAAATTAAAGTGCGCACAAAAGTAAACAAACAAAGTAATAAAGCCATAAATAAACAATTTCGAGTTAAACCCTCTTTCTTAAAATTAAGAAGTTGTCCCCAGCAGAGTCGCCAGTCTGTGAGCCTCGATTTTAAACCCTATCCTGTGTTGGTTAAAGCTGATTAGGATCTAACCGGGTTTTAGGTCCACTTATAACCTAAGGTTAATAACTATGTCATATAACAATGATTATTAAAACCTAAGCTAGCTCGCTGGAACCTATTATGAGTCGCCACCTAATTTTAACCTATATCAAATTAGGAAAGGAGAGTTCAGGTTCGGGGGCTTGATATTCGACTTAATTAGGGTTCAATTACTTTCATTACCCCTAGAAGTCGTTTTTCCTCTACTTAGTTTAATTACGGCTTATTACGAGTCGTCTTAACCTAAATGCGCGAGCTTCTGTTTTTTTGGTTTTAAGCATTTTTTGACTGAAAATAAAAGTGAAAGTTAAAATGACCTAAACTAGGGTTTCGGAGGCAGAATTAGGTCAAATTTTGTTTCCGCCCGTAGCCACGGACCTAATGTCCGTAACCACGGACCCTAGTTAACCTATGTGAAAATAAAAGTCGAATTAAATAGAAAACAAAAATTTGAAAAGTCCGGGGCCACGGACGGGACGTCCGTAGGCCCGGACATACTTTAGCAAAACCTAAATTTTTAAAATTTTAAAATCCCGCCGCCGTCCGTGGGTGTTCGTGGCCACGGACAACCCGTCCGTGGTCCCGGACCATAGGTCCGAGATCCTGGACCACCCACGGACAGGGGTTTTATGGTGGTTCCCGAAGGTGTTTTCGGCTCAAAATTTATGCACGTGTAGCCTGAAAGATGTACAATATTTTAGTAATTGAAAGATCGCAGTTTGGAGTCGAATTATGTACGAAACGTGATAAACAAGTAACAAGGCAGAAGCAAGAGTAATTAGCTATACAGAAGCCAAAAAGGGTTGGTTTGAGCCCAAAATTTAACAGAGAGTTAATGAGGTTGTGGGGAGTTAGAAAAGTAGAGTTATAACCTGCTTTACCTTCAGATTCGTGGTGCTTCTTCACGTCGGGAATCTTCGGAGGCCTCGTTGACGGCGGATCCGGAAGAACTTCGAACCCAGCTTCTGGCTCCTTGTTGTTCTTGATGTTCTTCACGTTTTGGTGCTGTTTTGGTGAGTTTTTGATGATGGATGATGTTGTGGGAGTTGAAAAATGTGTTTTGGTGTTGATTTTGGTGAGATTTCGGTGTTTGATTGTGGCTCTGGGGTTCAAAACGTGAAGAGCAAGAGACGGCTGCTTTCTTTGAGGGTCTAGGGTTCTTGAGGTTCTGATTTGATCATGGGATAAGGTTCCTTATATAGGCTTCCTTAAAGATAGAAAAATCCGGTAAAAACTAAGATTTACAGACGTTTTAGCTCAAGGGCTTCCAAAAGGAATTTGATTATGAAATTTTACACATGGGTAAAGGATGATATTTCTGAATTTTCTAAAGTGTAATCGAATTTTTTGGATATTGGAATATTTTTAAATTCAATTTCTCGTCAGATTCAATCAGAAATTGCTAGAAAATTACTGAAAATTCGAAAAATCAAAATTCTAACGCCATTATGCTTCAAATGTCATCCTCTGTCATGGGTTAAAATTTCAAAGTATTTGGAATTGATTTGACCCTTATTTGGAGGAGAGAGAAAGCCTATAGGGGGCTTAGGAGCCTTGAAAAATTACGAAAGTGCCCCTGGAGATGACTAAGCTGTCCCTAGTACTCTGAAATGTGCCGATCGAACCGGGAACCCTCGCTACTATCCTATTAGTAGAGACTCTCTTCCGGGGGGGTTGAAATTTTGGGTATAACACTTTGGTATGGTCAATTACGGCTTTAGGTTCTTCAAGATGGCTCCGGGATAGCTCGGGATGGCTCCGGGGAGGCTACGGGATGGCTTCATTTAATGATAGTGGGGAACAAAAGGGGAACTTTCTTTTGAGATGCTCGCACCCTGGGCGGGCTGCCTACGTACTCAATTCCGTATTGAGATCAGACCTGACGTAGTTCGAAACTCTGTATGCAAGGCCTCGGTGAGGAAATGGCTCCTGTGTAGCCCTGGGGATAGTCTCTGGGACGGTCTCAATGTCTGAGGATGGCTCTGGCATGGCTCTAGTTTGGTTCTGGACATGGTGTTGATGAGGCCCGATGACGCTGGATGACTCCGGGAAGATCGTTGTATGTCTCTGGATGGCCTCGATTTTGATTTCTTTTGATTTTGAGTTGAGCTTCGATAGCGGAAACTGAAGTCGACCTTCCACGAGACTAGGCATGGTTCTTACCAGTCGGATGATGAAAATGAAGTGGTTATGATGCATGCAAATGCTAACCGCTAGAAGAGATGTGAAATGCGTATGTAGTTTTTTGAAGAGAAAGTACGGTTCTATCTCTATTACTATGTGGTTTACGAATATAAGACATCTTCGGTTCGGTCTTGAGTGATGCGGGTCAATCTCTCGTGAGCGTAGCTTGTGTGCTACCAGTGTAATGGTACTCTCAATGCTCGGAGCAGTATTTTCTCTATAATTCCTTTTTGAGGTTTTGGACTTTCTGATCCTTACAAATTCCTCACCTGCGATGGGATAGGCTGTTTATGACTTGGTGCTCAGACTGGAGATTCGCTCGCACTCAGAAGACCTCGTGGGGTGAGGTCATACTCATTCGCTCATGGTCCCTTTGGTATGATGGGACATGTTGATAACAAGTACGAAGCTTATGATTCATGTTTCAGATCCGGTACTTTCAGTTAACGCTCATCGACTTATGAGTTAGAGGTCTTTTGTTGGGTTATAACGGGGCTGAGGTGTGATGTACGTCACATGGGATTGGAGGCTTTGTTTGGGAGTTGTGGAGCTTTTGTGCAATAGAGGATATGTTTCGCCTTCGCCATGGGTGGAATGATTAGACAGACGATCTTTGAGAATCCTTTGTTGGTTTCGGTGGGACATCATTGGTCCTTTTGCTTATTCTCTCCTTCTTTAGTGTATGATTTTCTCATTCTTCTCCTTCCTTTTGGTGTATGACTTTCGCTTCTTTACTTCTTTCTTTTGGAATCGTATTGGCTCATCGACTTTCTTAGACATTTTTGTTAACTCTTTTGGCTTTTAATTTTGCTTTCAGCTTTGGAGTTGCATTGACTCATTGATTTCGTCAAACATTTACATTTGCTGCTTTAGTGAAAGATGGTAGGGAGAGACCATGGCTCTGGCTCCTTTGAGATCCTCTATTGCAAGGGCAAGTAAGTATATGTACGTGGGTTGGCATATTGTGGAGTTTCTGAAGAAAGTTTTTCATGAGAGGCTCAGCGGGGCTCACTAAGGGATTATGTACAGGGCAGTCAAAGCTTTTTGGTTTTGTGGAGATTTTTATTCCTAAGTGCCTCGTCATTCTCATTAGTCAATAATTATTTTCTTACTACTTCTCGGATCTTTGCATGAACCAAAGTTCATATCTTGCTATCGACATTGATCTCACTCTAAATTATGCCTCTCCATGTGCTGAAGGAAAGCACAAGTCGCTCATGGTTTTACCTTGATTGGCTCTCTCTACCTTCCCTCGTCACTCAGTGGATTGTCCAAAAACGCTCACTTGAAATTCAAGAGAAAATACCGCTCTTCGCACACTACTCACTTGGTCTGTGGTGCTGATTTTGATTTGACCCTTGTGTTCGTTGACGGGTCGAGAGTTTTGTGATTCAAGCATTCTGTTCAATCAATCTCTCAATATTTTTTCCAAAGATGTCGTTTCGATACGAGAGTATGCAAATGTGACTATCTACAATGCAATCTATTGTGGTAATATGGAATTACTATGTATAAGATGCGCAAAATGCTGAAAGTGGTGAATGAAGATAGTTGACTTTGGATTTTGACCGAATGTTTTTTTTGTGTTTGTTTGTTTTTCTTTTTGTTTTGTTTTTTTTATGCAATGCATGATCGGTAAGGTTACACCTAGTCTCGCTTGGGTTGAATTCAGCTCACAGTTCATGAAGCTCATTGCATCGTTGTTGGCCTCGAAGGTGATCTAGTTGTCGGGGTTGTTGTCGGGGTAGTAATTCTCAAGTGAGGTTGGGTTGGTGATTGGCTCCTGGATTTTAGGACTTTTTAGGGAGTGACAACTCCTGTATGGTGGCCCCACGATATGACACACTCCGTCACTGGCGTGCATGGTGATTCTGATTGGGAGAGGTTTGAACTTCCCGGTTTTCTTTCCTATCCCTCTGAAATTGGGCTTTGGCGGTTGAGATATTTGGGATGAAAGCTGGCGTATAGTGTGGTGACAATGAAACACATGATTGTGTAATTTTTTTGAGGTGGACAGGACTGGCACATGTTTGACGAATTTGGAATGACTGAGAATGCATGAGACTTTTTGTAATGAATGAAATGCATATTTTTTGTTTTACGCTCGGTTGCATTTGTTGGCGTTGTTTACTTAGAGGATGCCTTCTGTAGATACCGTGAATTTTCACCCCATAAAGCAAAGTTGATGAATGATATATAGATGTGAGGGGCCGTCCCTTATTCGTTCTTTTTACTATACGTGCATGCCAAAAGAAACCAAGTTTTAGAAAATAATTTTGAAAACGCGTGTTTTCAAAGTGGTGGATTTTCTCAATATAAACTTTAACGCTCGGTCATTCGCAAATAAAATAGGGAGTAGGGAACCCTATACACATTGATCTAAATAAATTCAAAGGGGATGTATAAGCCTATACATGTAGTCTATTCGGAAATGGATAGGAGAGAAAAGAATCATAGGGGAAAACCTATACATCATCAATTCTAAAAAGTCATTAAAAAGGGGAATGTTGAGCTAAACTTCTTCTGAACTCCTCTGGTCCGTCTTCGGGCTTCTTAATGACTGCTCACGCTTGGCCTCCTGGTCGGCTGCTCACTCGTCTTTGGGTTCTTGACCGGCTGCTCGCTCACATTCGAGCTCTTGATAGGTTACACGCTTATCTTCAGGTGCTTGATCGGTTGTTGGCTCGTTTTCAGGCTTTTGCAGCGAAGCAATACTGTGATCAAACAAAACGGGTTGGTGTTCTTCTGATTTTCAACAGTTTGAACTCGAACCGGTGTTGCTAGTCTTCATGTCGTTTGACTCGAGTTGGTACACCTCTGATTTTGTATTTGAACGGTAGGTGCTGGTCTTCATGTCGCTCGGCTAGCTACACGGGTTGGTGCGTCTCTGATTTTCGGCTCGATCCGCTAGTTGATCTTCATGCTGCTTCACTTGCTCCGGCTAGAGGAATGGGGGGATGTTTTTGAGAAAGAAAAGATGAATGATCGAACACAAAATTTTATGTGAAAATCCACCACTTTCGTGAAAACACGAAATGACTAGTACGCTCCACGGTAATGACCGCTGCTCTTGAAGGTGGGCAGAACTTCAAAAATAGCGGGTCACAACATGAGGACTAAATCATTTATTTT
This sequence comes from Limonium bicolor, assembly GCA_023374045.1. Classification (NCBI taxonomy): domain Eukaryota; kingdom Viridiplantae; phylum Streptophyta; class Magnoliopsida; order Caryophyllales; family Plumbaginaceae; genus Limonium; species Limonium bicolor. The sequence continues at coordinate 6,107,819 of CM041778.1, read as the reverse complement.
GAAATACGCTTGTGCAAATCAATTTTGAAAACTGTTTTCGAATCTAATTTGAAATAATGTTGGTGTGAAAATGTTGTTTGAAATTCATTTGTAGAAAGTAGGTTTTCGAAATCTATTTTTTGAAAAATTGTATTGGAAATAACATTTTAGTGAAATAAAGTTTTCAAAGATGACATGACAGGTTTTAAAACCCCAAATCTTTATGAGTAAAATTTAGGTGAGATTCTAAATTAAACGAGCTTGTAAGAAAGCTTTAAAAGACATACAAAAGAGAATTCTGAACGTTTTAAAACTAATTGGTTTGAAAAAAGACGGTTTGCACACATGTATAGCATAAAGTAAATCGTGGTTGTATTTATGTGGAGCTGTAAGTGTTAATGTTGGGATAATCACTTTCCAGGTCAATTATGACTCCGTCTCACCGGGGGAACCATCATCCCTTCACTGTCATCTCTCGGGGTTTTTCTCTGCTATGCCCCTTGCAGGACACGTTATAAAGAAGGCCCCTCATTGAGTGAGTAAGTTCGAAAGGTCAGGATACCCGAAGTGATAAGGAAACATACGCCACGGCCAGTGATGGTCCGACAACACCCCACTTTTCGGGAAACTCGGGGAAGTACTACATAGGAACGGGTCTCTCGTCATCTGCACGGTCAGGTGTGTCTAAAGTCCAAATTATTCACTGACTGCGTTGTGCCATGTATGGGTATCCGGTAAATACGGGATCCTCTATGGATGTGTAGCATGACATTGGGCTTTAAAGACACCCGTGGTGCAGAGGAACAATGGAGAACTGAGCCCATGCAATCTTCAAGGTAAGGCGAAGAGGTGGTCAAACAAGCGGCATACAAGGGGGTGACTACCCATAAAACCCGACCTAGACACCGGACTCACACTAGTCATGATCATTACTTTACAAATTCTTCTTGCTCTTGAATACTCATTAAGTTAAGTCGGTTGACCTCCGGGCAGAGATAAAAAATCTCACCATCGGGCTTTAATGTGGCTTACTTCCCCGGGTTGCGGCCATACGGTTCGGAACCATGGTGGGAAGGCTAGGCCAGAATTCGGAAACAACCTCTCTTGCTTCCTCATTCTCACGCGTGGCCGAAACTCTATCGGGCTCCTCACATACTCCATTTACAATTTCTCAAAGTTAGAATTGTTACTTAGTTAGGAGTTAGTGAGGAATCAATCCTTCCATACTGCTTGGTTAGCACACTTCATACCAAGACAATCAAACACTTCATTCATAATCATATATTTCATGAATTAGACAAACTATGAGTTTAAGACAATCCAACAAGGCAATATAATACAAGCACAAGTAAGTGCATTAAGAGTCCGATTCGTGCATTTATCTTATTTAGGTGATCACATAAACACACAAATCAGAGTAACCAGGTTAGGATACAGGGCATGAGAAAATCATACCGTTCACCATCGCACTCGTACTCCCAGTTTCCCTTCGGGATTCAACTATTCGATTCCTATAACATACATGGGGTTGTATGGTCAATAATCTATTATTGACCTACTCATTCCTTCATTAATACTTCTAATGTATACTTACTAGTTCTTTACATTCCATACTTGATTAAAAAAATCATTCTTTTCTTATTACTTCTTAAACTTGCCTTCTTACTCATGTACTTACTTTCTTACCATTATTACTCCGTTAATGGTGTGCTACCATATATGTATATATACGCATATACATATATATATATACATATGGTTACTATGGTTACATTTTTTTAGTATGACTCGACCGACCTTACACAGGGTCGCCCCCAAGGTCGGTCGAAGTCAGTGAGTTACGTTACTGAAAAAAATCGAGACCCGACCGACCTTGCCAAGTCCGGTCCCAAGGTCGGTCCAAGTCAGTAAGTTCTGGGTTCGAAATTTATGACTCTACCGACCTTGCCAAGTCCGGTTCCAAGGTCGGTCGAAGTCAGCGACTTCTGGTTTTGTGGAGGGTGATTTTTCGGTATGAGGGGGTCTATCTAAATATGGTCCTGACTGAGAAGCCTAGATCCTAGAAACTACCATTCTGGAGGGTGAAAACCCGTTGTTCTGGCATCCCTCAAATACCTACTCTATCGTCCGTCTTTCCCAGAAAGCATAAAGGGAATGCTAGTGAGCACTACACCCGCTCTCGATGGGCTCCACGCGGACTTGTGCCCTAAGGGCGGAAATTGACTAGAGTCGCCACCTAGTTTGACCTAAGGAACTAGGAAGGGAGGAGAAGGGTTCTAAGAACCGTTGATTGACTCTGATGATTTGTTGCCTATGGATAGGACTTATCTGATCATACTAGAGATTCTGTGTGGGTTCGCACTGGGTTACACCCCTTAGAAGTGGCAACGACCACGACTTCGGATTGGTGCCCTAGGAAAACTTGGTCTCCAATTGTCGGGATTACCTTCTTTCAAAACCTTTTTAGAGAGATTCATTTAAGAGCCAAGGATAGGATTAGGACAGGAGGGGAGAAAATGAGTGGATGAGGCGAGCTTTTTTGCCAAACTAGCGCCAAGAAGAAGAATTGATGAATTCGGATGAGTATAGAGTGAAGATTTGGGAAAAGTCTGAGATTGAGTCTGATGGTTGGAAGTTCGTGGGGCCAAAGAAGGTTTGAGAGTTTCGAGGGGTATGAAGGACACCTTAGAGGGGGAAGGGGTTTTTTTGTTTGGAATGGGGTCGCACCCTAGATGGGCTGTCTACGTACTCAACTCCCTATTGAGATCAGACCTTACGTAGTTCACGGTTTTTGGAGATTTTAGGGTTTTGAAGGTTTTTGAGAGGTTAGTCTGTGAGACGCTCGGGTCTATGAGACATTTGAGATGTTCATGTAATGGGAGGTATGGGATATCAAGGTCTGTGAGACGCTCGGGTCTGTGAGACGTTTGAATCTTAAAACGATGGGGAGATCGAGATGTTCGAGTCTGTGGGGCGCTCGGGCCTATGAGACTTCAGAAGTTAGAGAAGTTAGGATTAGGAAATTAATCTGAGTCTAAGTTAAGTTGGAGTTTGAATAATGATTTGAGTGTGAGGCAATTGAAGTTTGGGTAGAGATCCCAGGTATTCGTATTTGAGATTCTGCAAGAGTTAAGGTTTTAGGATATTTCAATTTTAGGGTGAGATGATGATGGACTGAATTGTTTAGAGGAATGATTATCTAAATCGTCTCTCTTAAAGTTTTTTTATAACCAAAAAATCATTTTTTTTGTTGTTAAAAGGGCGGATGATCCTGAGGGATCACCCTATGTACCCCCTCAAACACGACACTTAATTAATGGTAAGTGCCGAGGCTCGAAAGATGGGACAATGAATTTATGTTGAAATATAGGATTCAGAGAGAAACACCCTGAACGAGATGTTCTAGGTCAAACCCTAATAACGTCTGATGGGATCGGGGTGCTGACCGAGTAGGTCTGAGGTGTTAGTCTCAGACCAACTCTACTTGAAGAATAAAGGTGTAAAAATAATGCGGAAGCTTTGTTTAAACTTAACAAGATAGGATTCTGCTTGTATTGAAACTCAATATGAATTACAACCTAGCTTCCTATCTTGGGATTCGACAGAAGTATTCTGTCTCATCCAACACTCGCTCTACTCTCGGCTTAGATCAATGCGTAACAAGGAGTAAAGGGGAGTGTTCTATGTGTGCTCTCTAGGTAATAAATACCTAAGCTAATTGACACTATCTCACTAAGATCTCTCAAGAATATTTTCTCTCTCAAGGGCGGTGTATCTCTCTGAATAATCTCAAAATGCGCATCTTAACTAATTTCAATCGCATGCTTATATACTTGTTAACTATCTCCTAAATCTTCGGTGGAGTCTTCAAGTGTAACGACTCCTTGAGTTGGTTCCGCAAGTATCGGGGTTGTGGTCTTCCTTGTGCATCACGATCTCACGTCTTGCTAATGCTCCAACGATGCGGGATTTCCGCAACTGCTTCAGCAACGTCGCGCTCCTTGTCATACAGAAGCTCGTGGACAGATGCTTCTACAGAGGTACTCGAGCTGGAACAACTTTCCGTATCGCGCCAAGTATCTCTGCATCGCTACTATCACTGAGGAGGCAATCATCTGCAAAACCTAAGTCCTCAACAAATTCCCCTTTTTGCTGATGATGGCAAACTCAGTGTATCCAGCGTAAACTTGAGGTTTGTATACGATGTACCTGTAAAAAGAACAGACAACAAAACAGAGCAACCATCTCGGGAGAACAACTTGCTGTTTGTTCCCCCTTAAACACATATTCCCCCTTAAGGTAATGCAGTTTAATAAGAGCAGATAAAAAACCATAGTACGTAAACTACTTCAAATATCACGTTGCAGAAATGAACGACCAAGCAAAAACAGATGAGGCCTTCAGAGGCACTCAATCCACACATAGTTACCCGCAGACACCAGCCGCGGGATACACCGCTTCCCCCGTTTGCCAACATCAGGGGAAACGCACAAAAATATCCAAAAAACCATTATCTGAAGCAGTTAGTTAAACAAGCCACCAGCGCAAGTCAAAAGTATTCAAGAATCACTACTGCCTAAGGGTTAAAGGGGGGGGTAACAGAGTTAGTCTCTCCTCCATTCCTGTGTCCTCATCCCGTGCTCCATCTTCCCCCGAAGTCCCAGCGCCATCCAATCGCTTAGCCGCTTCCAGAGTTTCAGCAAATGTTTCCCGGAACTTTCTGCCAGCTTTTCGACTCCCCCTGCAATTATATTCATCGTCTGTTGTGGTTGTGTTGAGGACGTCGATGAGCATGTCTATCTTCTGGATAGAGTGGCGAGGTTGTCTTCAACGCTGCTACCCTTTCAGATAAAGAGACGGAGTCAGGGGTGGGGGTGATGCGGGTTTTGGTGGGGCTAGCTTTTTGGAGGGAGGGTTTGTTTGGAGACTGATTTGATCTGGAAGGATGGGTTTTGTTGTACAGGATCTGACCAAGTATGTCGGTATCCATTATCCGACTGGCTTTGGAGGGATCGAGGACAACATCACATTGGGTAAGGATTTTTGGGAGCCAGAATACGTACCCCAGGCTGTGTCGGGGTGAGGAGATAGTTGAGGCATGTGGTTGAGGATTAACTTTGGAAGGTTGATTTGTTGGTGGTGGATCAGACAGTACTAAGAGCAAGATCAAGTGGACGAGCAAACTGATTTCCTTTCTAGGGACTAAGTTTTGATCACCAATGTGTGGAGCATTTGGTGGGTATTGGACAGAGCAGGTCGGTCCAGAGAGTGACCGACTCTGCTGTTTGGTAGGAAGAAGTCATAGACCTCTTTCGCACTTATGAACCCTAGATCAGGAAAACCAGCCCTATCATAAAATTCTAGTCCACTAGTTGGAATTGCCAGATGGGTTGCTATGGAGTTTGAGTCGAGAAGGATGGGTTTACCGTGTACTCTGTCATTATCTTCCCTTTGCGAATGACGCAATTTTGGTAGAACTCATACGCCTCTGCCTCATGGTAGGTCTGAATGCCGTGGAAGAGATGTATCCAATTTTGGAAACGGAGATTCCTCGAACATGTTGAAGGCCATCGATTGAAGCCAGTCCAGGTCGAGTAGCTTTCCCTTTACCAAGTGCCGTGATTCAGCAGAATCGTCGGTGGTAAGGAGTAGACGGCAGAGTGGGTGTCAATCAGACCTAGTCGAGTAGTAGGTGTAGGTGGGACAGACTCGGAGCGAGGACGGAGTCGCTTTCTGGTGGAAGTTGTTGCCGTGTCGGAGTCTGCCTGGGTAGAAGAGTTGGTGGTACTGCGCGGCTTTTCTTCAGTAGTTGGTGCCGGACTACGGGAGATGGTGCAAGAACAGGAGCATCAGAAGTGGGTTTCGGAGGATGAGGGTTTTGGCTCGAGAACGAAGAGTTCGAGTAGCTGGAGGGCGGGGGACGTTGGATTTAGCACGGCGGGTTTTCTTGGGTGGAGGTGAACACTCAGGGCAAGTGGGTTGGCTTCGAGGTCAAGTACCTCGGTGGGTTCTTTAGCAGGAGAGGTAGGTTGTTGGTTCTTTGCTTCTTCATCAGCGGGTGGAAGAGAGCCGAACTGAAGTTTAGTCGGAGATTTGTGATAGTATCGGGGGTGGGTATGATTGGAGTGGTGGGAGGCGATGTTTGTTTGGTTGGGATGGGGTTTCTTCCGATTTTGTGGATGCCGTAGTGTGAACTATGGCGGTTGTTTCAGTTGTGACAGTGGGTAGTGTGGTGGTGATGGGTGCAGTGTCGACGGACATTGCAGGGGCTACAGCGGTGTGAGTCAGAGGTGGAAGTAGGGGTTGTTTGGCTTGGAGGTAGTGAGTTTGTTGATGAGAGCTTGGAGGAGCAGAGGGTCGTTGGGAATTCGGCGTCGGAAAACATGGGGTTAGGGTTAGGGTTGGAAGCCATGGTGATTGGAGGTTGATCAAGGTGAACAAACGAGTGTAGAGACGAAGAAGCAGCAGGAAATGGGAGTAGGGTGATTTTGAGATGGGGGTTGAGGATATAGGCAAACGTCGTGTGTAGGGATACTGTGAGGTGATGGTTGAGCGGGGTGTTGCGGATAATGGGCGAGATTTCGCGGGATGATTATCAGAAATGAACACGCGTGTGTTGCGGGTGGTTTGTTATTAACAGACAGACTAGGTCGGCAGATATATTCATACATTTCACCCAGAAATTAACAAAACACGAGAAGGAGATACGACCGTAGCTAGGTCATACGGGTCATACCTAGTTGTGAACGGGTGCTTCAAAAGGACCTCGTTGCAGTGGCTTGGTGAATATGTCTGCAAGTTGCTCTGAAGTAGGAACATACTCTAGTTGTATCTGTCCTTTTTCAACGCAATCCCTTAAGAAATGGTGACGAATTTCAATGTGCTTTGTCCTGGAATGATGGACAGGATTTTTAGATAAGTCAATAGCACTATTATTGTCACAAAAAATTGTAGTACAAGTTGGACGAATGAGATAGTCCTGTAGTTGTTGTTGTATCCAGAGAATCTGTGCACAGCAAGCAGCGGCGGAGACATATTCGGCCTCAGCGGATGATAGTGCTACTGTGTTTTGCTTCTTTGAGCTCCAAGCGACAAGACATAGTCCTAAAAATTGTGCAGTACCAGACGTGCTTTTCCTGTCTAATAAGGAGCTTGCAAAATCAGAATCACTATAACCCATTAGAGTGAAATCAGGAGTACTTGGGTACCAGAGGTACAAGTCTTGAGTACTTTTCAGATAGCGAAAAATTCGCTTTACGCCTTGTAGGTGTGATTCTTTTGGGTTTGCCTGAAATCTTGCACAGAGACATACAGCATATAGAATGTCAGGCCTACTTGCTGTTAGATAAAGAAGGGAACCTATCATACCTCTGTATAGCGTAGCATCAACCGCAATTCCTTTTTCATCCATATGTAGCTTCTCTGTTGTTGTCATTGGAGTGGGTGTGGCTTTTGAATCCTGCATCTTGTATTTGATTAACAGCTCGTGAATGTATTTCTGTTGATGAATTTGAGTCCCGTTTTCCTGTTGGGTGACTTGTAGACCTAGAAAGAATTTCAATTCTCCAAGAGCACTCATTTCAAACTCTTTACTCATGAGATCAGAAAAGAATGAGCATAGTTCAGGAATAGTGGATCCATAAATTATGTCATCCACGTATATTTGCACAATGAGTATGTCTTCACCTTTGGTGAGAGTAAAAAGAGTTTTGTCGACTTTACCTCGAATGAATCCATGGGACAATAAGTAAGATGAAAGACGTTCATACCATGCCCGAGGTGCCTGCTTCAGGCCATATAATGCTTTATCTAACTTGTAGACATACTCTGGGTGATGTGGATCTTCAAACCCGGAGGTTGAGCAACATATACATCTCTGTCGATGTATCCATGTAGAAAGGCAGTTTTTACATCCATTTGGTAGAGTTTTATACCTCGATGTGCTGCGTAGGCCACGAGTATTCGAATTGCCTCAATTCGAGCTACTGGAGCATAAGTTTCATCGTAATCAATTCCTTCAGCTTGAGCATATCCCTGAACTACCAGTCTGGCTTTGTTGCGAGAGATATTTCCTTGATCATCTAACTTGTTGCGGAACACCCATTTTGTACCAATTGGTTTATGATTGGTTGGGCATGGAACAAGTCGCCAGACAGAGTGTCTTTGTAGAGAGTGTAGTTCTTCTTGCATGGCGAGTATCCAGTCATGATCCTGTAGAGCTTGGTTGACATTCTTAGGTTCGATTTTGGATATGAAGGCATTGAAGGCACATAGATTCTGATGCAGTTCACTACGTGTTTGCACACCTTTGGATGGATCACTCAGGATTTGAGAAATGGGGTGAGCGGAGGCTTGTTGAAATTTTCTTGTGGAGGATGATGGAATACTATTGGAGTGATCTGGTGTTGGGTGATCGTTAGGTGTGGGTGTGGTTGTGTTTTGTGGAGGAGGTAGTGGTTCCTGTGTGGGAGTAGGTGAGGCATCTTTAAATGAATCATCATGGTCGTCGTCGCTGTCAGAGGATGAGTCTGTTGCAAGAGGTGTTTTTGGTGCAGGGATGGTAGCTACTGGTATTTCAATGAAGGTAGTATCTGCGGCATCTTCATGTGGCTCGTTTTGTGTGTGGTCATAGTCACTGAGTTAGAGAGTTCTTCAAAGCGAATATGAGGGCTTTCTTCAAGGCAGGCTGTTCGCTTATTGAATACTCTGTAAGCTCGACTTTGTGATGAGTAGCCAAGGAATATTCCTTCATCACTCTTAGATGCAAACTTGCCGAGATCATCTTTGCCATTGTTATGTATGAAACACTTGCATCCGAAGCGCCGTAGATGTGCGACTGAAGGAGGACGGCCTTTGATAATTTCATATGGGGTTTTGCCGATGAAGGGATGAATTGATGCTCGATTTAGAATGTATGCTGCAGTGTTTATAGCTTCTGCCCAGTATGTGGCTGGAAGGTTACTATCGATGAGCATTGTTCTTGCCATTTCTACAAGCGTGCGATTCTTTCGTTCTACTACTCCATTTTGTTGTGGAGTACGAGCAGCTGATGTTTGATGCATGATTCCCTTTTCCCTGCAGAAGTCTGAAAACTGAATATTGCAAAATTCTGTACCGTTGTCAGATCGAATAGTCTTGACAGACGTGGACATTTTGTTAGTAATCAGTTTAAATAAGGTTTCGAATTCGAAAAAAGTTTCCGACTTGCTCTTAAGAAAGAGTACCCATGTCCAGCGCGAATAGTCATCGACGATGACTAGAACGTACTTCTTACCACTTTTGCTTTGAACACGCATTGGTCCACATAGATCCATGTGTAGCATGTCCAGTGGAGATGAAGTAGACATATCTGTTTTACCTGGAAAGCTTGATCTAGAATGTTTCCCTTGTACGCATGCAGGACAGAGGAAGTCGGTCTGGAAAAGTTCGTCTGAGGAAGTCCCACTACAAGATTTCTGCCCTTGATTTTGTTTAGAAGTTTGCCGTGTGCATGACCTAGGCGAAAGTGCCATAAGGAGATATTCTTGTCCTGTACACTAAGACAGAGAGTACCATCTAGGTTAGGGTTTTCAAGAGATAGCTTGTAAAGATTGTTCACCCTTATACCAGTGGCTTTCAGAAGACCTGTTTGCTCGTCAAAGATTTTGCAGTCAGAGGCCGAGAAAAGAACAACATTAGAGAGATCACAATTTGAGAGATACTTAGAAGGCTGTGTCCAAGTCCATTTACTAAATTAACATTTTCTATTTTAAAGAGAGAGGGATTACCGACGGTTCCAATACCAATGATTTCACCATGAGCATTGTCGCCAAAAGTGACTTTCCCCCCGTTGTGTTGAGAGAGAGTCGTGAACTTGTCAGGGTCTCCTGTCATATGTCGTGAGCATCCACTATCCAGAAACCAAGAGTCATTGTCCACGGTCTCTCCCTGCAAGAGAATCAAAAGTTAGACTTGGGAACCCAGGCGAACTTGGGTTCCCTCTTTGAAAGAGAGCTATAACCATCTCGTGCTCTAGACAAGTATGTAAACGTTGCATATTAAAAGACAAATCTTTGCCAAGCTTATGACACGAGGAGTGAATATGCCCGTCGTAACCACAGTAACCACAAATTAATAAAGGAGGTAGATGAACGTACTTCCTTTGCCAACGGAATTTGTCTTCAAATTTTTCTTTTTGGAGTTTTCTTCTTTGAAGGTCATTGGGTTTTGTGGCTATTTTTGGTAGGTTTACTTTGCCTTTATTTCTCAGCCAACGAGGAGGATTGATGAGGAGACCGATTCCATCCGTGCCTTTTTAAGGGCGATGTTCAGGGAGTCGACCTCTTTCTCAAGTCGAACTTGTCTTTCTTTTGACTCACGGAGTTCGTTTTCAAAGAATTTTGGCTTTTGCATTGCAGCAACCTCACGAACAAAGGTGATTGGTTTGAAGAATTTTTGTGGAATTTTGGAACGATTTTTCTGAGAGAAGAGACTTGAGTCTGTAAGGAGTTGATGAGGTTGTGAGCATCTTTTAGCTCTTTTTCAAGTCGTTCAGCCTTTTCTTCAGATTTTTGCAATTTTAGACGATCGTTGTTAACATGACCTTTTAGCACATGGATTTCTTCATAAAGAGAGGCTATTCTGTCTTGTTCTTCAGTTAAATCAAATTCAGGATGATTTGGATCGATATAATAGGTAGATAAATCTAAAGAGGGAATAGCACATGAGTCTGAGAAATATTCAGTTACCTCTGAAGAGGGACTCTTGCATGCCTGACTCTTGTGAGCCATGAGACATATTAGGCTTGACGTTCCTATCTCAGTTCTTCTGAGTCGGAGTCTCCCCATGCTGAATTTGCCATTAGTGACGATTGCTCGCGATCATCTTTCTTCTTGAGAGGACAGTTATTGGCGTAGTGCCCCGGCTTCAGGCATTTAAAGCATACTCGGTCTCCAGTTCCCGCAGTACCTTGCTGATTACGGTTGTAGGATTGATATTGTCGGTTTTGGTTTTGACTGAACCTGTTTGGATTGTTCCTTTCTGATCGATCTCGCATGAATCTCTTAAAGTTCTTGACCAGCATGGCCATGTCTTCAAAGGTGTTCGCTGATCCTTCTTCTATTATGCCGTCAATCAGAGTGTCCCGAAGCTGCTGGATTAACTCCTGATTTGGAGAGGTAGTGTCATAGTGGAATGACTCATTCTGGTGAGCTGCTATCTGGCTGGGCGTAGTCTTTACCTGCAAAGCTTGATTCACATTGGAAAACGAAACAGCATGGTTTGGGTGAGAATTATTACCTCTGTTTTTGATATTCATCTTGTACTTGTTGATGGACTGAAGATAGGATCCCAAGTCGGTCAGAGTCCATTTCTCTAGACTTTTGGACGCCTTCGTGGATATAACGCTCTCGGTCCATTCCTCACCCAGACTGTCCAGAAATTTGTTGTTGATGTTTTCATTTGACTCTCCAATCTGTAGCTCTTCCATAGTAGCGGTGAGTTCTGTAAATCGAGCGAGCATGTCGCTGAGGGATTCTCCAGGCTTTCCTACGAAGTTTTCGTAGTCCATCTTCAGTTCTTGTATTTTTGATTTTCGAAGCTCAGTATTTCCTTCGTGAACAGCTCGAAGATGATCCCAGATGTCTTTGGCTATTTGATGTGATACACTCTTCTTCTTTCAGGTGGAGAGAGACTGGTGTAGATGACTCGTACGGCTTGGGCATTTAGCTCAACGCATCTGCGCTCCTCAGCAGTATAGGAGCTAGGATCTTTCCCTTCAGGTACTGGGAAGTTGCCTTTCGTCACTACCGTCCAGAGTTGTTGATTCAAGGACTGGAGGTGTGACTCCATCTCGTTTTTCCACATATTGTAGTTTGTGGAAGTTAGCTTTGGATTCTCCACTTGCATTCTGTTGTTGTTGTTGGTGTTTGAGATTTCCGCCATTTTTGAGAGATCTGTCAGCCAACGCAGGCTCTGATACCACTTGTTAACTATCTCCTAAATCTTCGGTGTAGTCTTCAAGTGTAACGACTCCTTGAGTTGGTTCCGCAAGTATCGGGGTTGTGGTCTTCCTTGTGCATCACGATCTCACGTCTTGCTAATGCTCCAACGATGCGGGATTTCCGCAACTGCTTCAGCAACGTCGCGCTCCTTGTCATACAGAAGCTCGTGGACAGATGCTTCTACAGAGGTACTCGAGCTGGAACAACTTTCCGTATTGCGCCAAGTATCTCTGCATCGCTACTATCACTGAGGAGGCAATCATCTGCAAAACCTAAGTCTTCAACAACGTCTCTAACTCCTGGGTTTTAAAACGTTAAAAACCGAAAACATTGAAATCGAGCGGAAGGGAGTTAGACGATTCTAAAATCCCGGCTGCAACTAGGAAGGTCGTTACTTCCCTAGCACCCCGCCTTGTAAAAATCTAGGCTGCAATTAGGGGGGGTTTGTCACCCTAATGCCCCACCTAAAGAGATCCAGACTGTGACAAGGGAGGTTATGACCCCAGTGCCCCCCCTCGGATTTTATTTTGGAAGAGAGACAAGCGATGTCTAACTAGGAAGAAAACGTTCTTTGAAGGTGTTAGACATCCCATGTTCCCTGAAAACGGTTTATGTTTTTAGTTGAAAACTAAGTTAAAAGAACTTTTGTAGTTGTTCGGAATTCTCTGTAAAGAAACGCTGATTTTGGGAAATGTTTTTAGGAGAAAACTTTTGTATATGTGAGAAGAACTTTCTGCATTTGAGAAGATTTTCTGTGATGTGAGAAGAGTTTTCCATTAAAATTCCATAAAATGGTTTCTTTGAAAACTTGGTGAAATTTGAATAAAATGATTGTTTAAAATTTGAGAAAGGAGATTTTTGGTTTTTGGACTTTAAATGGAATTTACAAGTTGAGTTTGAATTTGGGCTGAATTGAGTGAATCGAAACGAATTGAACTGAATTGAAGATGAATTGGGTTGAATTGAATGGCCTGAATTGAATTGAATTTGAACTGGATTTGGGCCGAATTGAATTGAATTAGGTTGGAATTGGATTTAGGCCAGGATTGGAAAACGGTCCAGGTCAAAGTTCGGGTTAGTCCAAGTTGGATTGGTCTAACTTGGGTCAAAGTCAATGCTCAATCGAGGTCAAAGTTAGGTCAAAGTTGAATTGGTCAAAGTTAGGGTCAAAGTGGGATTAGTCAATGTTCGGGTCAAAGTTGGATTGATCAAGGTTCAGGTCAAAGTTGGATTGGTCAAAGTCAAAGTTTTGAGTCAAACTTGGGTTTGGTCAATGTTGGTTGGTCAAATCGGTTTGACTTTGGTAGGCTTGATTGGGTATTGGGCTTGACAGGGTCGTGGGCTTGGGCCGGTCGTGGGCTTGGGCCGATCATGGGCTTGGGCCGATAGTGGGCTTTGGACCGGTTATGGGCTTTAGGCCGATTGTGGGCTTTGGGCCGATTGTGGCCTTTGGGCCAGATTGAAGCTTTGGGCCAAAGATTGGACTTGGGCCGATCATGGGCTTGGCCCGGGTTGGACTTGTGGGCCAAATTGAGTTGAAGTGGCCTTTTTTATTTGGGCTGAAATGGGTTGAATGGACCAAGTGGGTCTTTGATTTGGTTTTGGGCCGAATTGGCCTATGGGCCTTACTTGGGATTGGGAAAATTAGGCCTTGTTTGAGTTGGGTCAGAAATTGGGTCTTGTTTGAGTTGTTTTTGAGCTTTTGGGAAGAAATGATGAATCAAGGGATGAATTTGAGAAAGTGATTTTATTAATACATGTTATTATAATAAGATGTGGTTTGGGTTTAGGGATCACCCTTTGCTAGGTGGGACCGTGGCTCACCATTGGCAAGGGCTCACCCTCTATCCTAAGGCTTGGTCCTAAGGTCTAATAACTAGGGTTTAAATAAAGTTAAAGATAATACAGCAAAATTAATAGTTTGCAAGGAAAGATAGAGGCAAAACATTACGTGTACAGTAACAAATAAATCGCGGGAGAAACCGAATGTGGTGAGTAACCAAGTCAGAAGTTTTTGTTTTTTGGCTCTTTTTTTATTAGTCAACGGTTCTAAAAAAAACTGAACTAGAATTTCACAAAAAAACTATACGCAACTTTGCTAAAATCTCCAGAAACTACAAATCGCCCTAAACCTTATTTCTTTTCTTTTGGCCTTCGTGGAAGGCAATGGTCAGTCAAACCGGACATAAATCAACACTGAAGAGATTACATTATAAGTTCTTAAACTCAACATTTACTTACATAAGCTGGAATATTGAAAGTCGACCTTATTAAACCGATTTTATTCCTTTTTCTATCAGGCATTTACTCAACGCGCAACATAGCCAGATTATTAAGCTAATCTATTCATTTCCAGTGCTCAAATCTTTAAACAAAACAGCCAACGTCACAGGTGTGATACCAATCTAAACAAAGCTGAACTAACCTAATCGGTTTAATAGCCTCCAGAGAAATGAAAAACTATGTAATCAAACAGCGTTTTACGAAAAACAACGAGGAGAGTTGGAATCAGAAGATCACAATCATATTAGAGGTAGTATGCATCCAGAAGGAATATCGAATATTGTGTTTCACACGAACAAACCAGAAGATTATTTTGGTTAGGATTAAATACCGAGAGGAAGATGAGGTGTCTCCTGCAAAAGCAAAAAAGCAAAAAACAAACACAGTTATAAAAGAAACATCAAATTATAAGCGTAATTGAATGAGCAGCAAAACGGATGAAGATGAGAAGGCATATCATGTTGGAAACTAATCGAGCAGTCCCGAACCCACTTGTGGGTTTCTTCCAAATAAAATGCAGATTAAATAGCAAAGGTCACATATGAAATAAACAATAAAAACTGGGGGAAGATTCACAGTGAACCACATGTCCCTTGAACAGAAAACAAATTCAGTGTTTAATAGAATCGAAGTGAAAAAACAGGAAGAAGACTTCCTTATGTTGGATTTGAGGCCAAGTCTTCTCTGTTAAGGCGCCGGGCTGCTTCGTAAAGCTCCAAGTCATCCTCGAAAGTCCGTGAGTGCTAAGCTCAGTCCAAATCAATGCAAATGATTCCTCAGTCAAGGTATAAAACACAACAGATTAAAATCATTGTAAAATTCATCATATCGTAAACAAGAATAAATTGGACTATCCTAGCTTGAACTAGAAAAGAAAATTAAGAGGGGAGGTAGCGGCCGATTGAAATGGAGATTCAACAGAGAGATCCGCTGGGTGGAGAAGAGGAAGGAGTCGGTGCCGTTGTAGGAGTTAGGGTTCCAGTTTTTTATTTAATTGACCGAAGGAAACAGGTTGAAGATGAATGAATGACGTCCCTCCATCTTTGGTCGTTTCTCTGAAAAGGGATGTGTTGGGGCTCTGGTCTAAAGAAATTTTCGTGAGGCTTCGATGAAATCGAGAGAGCCATGCAGTTTTGTTTTTTGGTTTTGAAAACGGGGATTGATGCTCGTCGGTTCCCTTTTTAGGGAAGAAGAACAGTAGGCAGCGGCT
The DNA here is from genome assembly GCA_023374045.1 of Limonium bicolor. Taxonomy (NCBI): domain Eukaryota; kingdom Viridiplantae; phylum Streptophyta; class Magnoliopsida; order Caryophyllales; family Plumbaginaceae; genus Limonium; species Limonium bicolor. The sequence goes on along the minus strand of CM041778.1, from coordinate 6,092,366 downwards.
GATCGAGAGGCGAGGGAGTTGTGGATTGGAATCGACTGCAGCTCGGTCATTGTGTTTTTGTTAGTGTTCTTGCATTGGAGGAGATCGATGGAGATACAGAGTCAGGAAGAAGAAAGACCGAGAACAAAGAATCAAAGACCAGGAGGTGGCGGCCGATTTTTGTTGTACTAGGGAGGAAGAGCCGATGAAGAAGAGAATGTTCCAACCACCGATAAAAACCTAGATGTTCTTTTTATAAAAGAGGGATGAGGGTCATCGTATATGTATCTGGCTGCAAGAGTAGATTAGGGTATTCATTTTGGATGATGGGCTGTTGGGCAGAAGGGAATTAACTGGGCCACGCAAGTTTAAGGCATGGTTTGGTCTGGGTGTGGGCGACAGGCTGGGCTCGGATTGGGTCAACTGAAATGTGGGTCTAGTTTGACCGAAAAGGAATAAATAAAATGGGATCAAAAATACTTTTGTGCAAATACTCAAACTCGAACACAACACCTTCAACATTCTTTAAATTCACACTAACCAGCTACACTATGATACAATTGATTATACTATCGTAAGAAATAATACTAAAGTTCTACTTCGATATGAATGATATCTCTAAAAATGCTAACGTTTTAAATGAAACTATACAGTAAGACAGAACGAAATGAATTGTTTTCTTCTCGAGGAATCATGGAATACTATAATGTAAATAATGATAATAACGAAAACATAATAAAGTGTAAAATAAAATAGACGAAACACATAATAATAAGTACATGAAATAATGAAATAGTACTACTATGATAATATACAAGTGAAAGTCGTAAAAAAGGAAATTGAATTAGATATGTACAAGTGATGGTAAATGCGATGGAATGAACGAGTAACAAAATAAAATGAAATAAGATGAAGTTGAATCGAATAAACAACAAAACTAAGTATACTAATATGAAAAATAAGAGTGAAAAAGTGTATAAAATGATATAAATAACAATGAAAATGATGATGATAAAAAGTAAATGCTAGAAGACTATAAAAAGTAACAATAAATACATAACAAACTGAAAATAAAAGAAAACATGATAATTAAACAAATAATCCATAATAAGATAAGTGAATAAAACAAAAGGGACGGGTGTAGAACCGCATTGTTGTTGGAACTTCATTTTCACAAAATCGTGCTTTTATGAAATGCTTTGAAAAAGACTAAAAAACGATGGTTTCGTTTTGGCATGCACGTCAATACCTTTTGACAAAGAAAGGCGACGTCCCCTCTTATTGTGTTTCTTATTCTGGAATTTTCTTTATGGGTTGAGAATTTTTGGTGTCTACAGGTTTCACATTTTACAACTCGACCGACCTTGTCAAGTCCGGTCCCAAGGTCAGTCGAAGTCAGTAGACTTCCGTCTTTGCAAATTAAGGCTCGACCGACCTTGCTAAGTTCGGTCCCAAGGTCGGTCCAGCCCAGTACACTTGTTTTAAATTCTATTTTCATTTTTTTCTTTGCCCATTGCTTCCCTAATCTTCTTACATGTAATCCCTCATGATTTAACACTAATTAGACCCTCTAAATCACCTTATTTCATCCACCAAATTCATTACCCATTTCTAAATCAACTTACACAATTTTTCTCACTTCATTCCAGCACTTATACGAATCCTTGTTCTTAAATGCTACAGATTTCTAAAACCACTTTTACCATCCATTACTTCCTCTACCAATGTCACTTATAGCATTCAAAATGCATTACTTTACATCCTAGTTCCTCTCATCCCTTAACTCCTTTTCAAATCTGTTTTCAAGGTGATTAGCCACTCACACAAATACCCAAGGCACTCTTAGTTATTGCCTAGGTTATTCCTTCTCCTTAAACACTCAAGTCTTCTCATTCCTAGATAAATTTTGATAGAGTTTCTCCTATAATTTTCACTTTGCACACATAAGATTCTCAGCTCACGACTCATGCTCAATTCCCATATCAATCCAAGCACTAATCAGCACACAAATTTTCTGCACACCTACATTAATTTCCCAAGGTTCTCCCAAATTTTTACTCATCATTCAAAAGCTTCAAAACAGTTACATTCTCTTCCTCATTATACTATAACACAACTACTACTCAAAACTACACACATTACTCATCTTAAACATTAAAAATCTGTTACAATAAAACACAAAACTAGCTCAAGGTAAGTGCATTTACCTTGTAGTTTTAGTTTTCTTTCCTTCCCTTTTCTTCCTTTATCTTCCTTCTTCTTTTCCTTTTCTTTCTTATCGGTCAACCCTCACAAAACCGGTAATGCTACAGTTCATTCATGAACAAAGATTCTCACTTAGAACTAGTCATTATTTAGCCTAGGGTTTATGCATTTGCTTAAGGTTAAAAAGAGGCATTACCTTGCCAATAGCTAGATGGGGTATTGGACAGCACAAGGGCAAGATTCCAGCTCCAAGAGTGGGGAAAATCGGCTGGAATGAGAAGAGCAATATGCTCAAAATCTGGAAAATTTCAAACTTGAAGAAGAGAGTAAGGAAGAGGGATTTTGAGTTTCTTTTTACCTTAGAGTATCAAGGAGATGAAGGAGCTTCCAATGGTGGTCTCAAATCCTCAAATGAGCTCTAGCCATGGAGATTAAGTTCCTTGTTTTCATATTTTGAAAAGGTAGAAATATAGCCCAAGGAGAGAGGAGTTCAATGGTGTAGTTTTTGTAGCATTTGGAGTTGGTTTTGGCTTTCAAAAATGAGAAGCAAGGGGGCTACTGTGTGGGTGTCTTCAAATCGCCATTAGAGAACAAGGAAGAAGGAGGGAGTCTGAGTGGGGAGCAAAAACCGTGAGACGCAAGGGGGGGATAGGAGAGAGAGAGACTAATATTTGCTTTTTGCTTTATTAGTTTGTCCTTTAGTGTATTAGGAAGGGAAATAAAGAGAGGGGGAGGGGCATCAGCCGTCCCACACTACACACACACATACATTTCTGATTTTTATTTACAAAGGGGGACACCTTAGTTTAGCTTTATTCCATTTATCACCCACAACTTCTAGTTTTTACATTACTCACTAACCGGAACCCGTTTTCTGGAATTTCTTGTTTATTTGATTTTATTGGTTTTAGACCTTCACTAATGTCTAAATATATACATTTGTTTGTCTAAAATTATTACGGGTCTACTTAACCTGCTTAAAGTTGTGTTTTCCTGGTTTCCTCGAAAAACGCGCCTTAAGGTTCATTTGTGTTTTAAATTCGTTTTAAGGATCCGTTTTCTTCAGGAATTGTTCCCTCTTGTATATTTAGGCATAATTAAGCTTCTAAAATTCTTATTAGCCTAATTAATCACTGTTTTGAAGTTCGGGGTATTTCAATCTACCCCCCTTAAGAAACTTTGCCCTCAAAGTTGGTCAAAGTTACTGAATTCCTATCTTACTCATTTGACATCTCGATTATCAAATCTCATAACTCAATACCTCCTCACAGAATCTCTGCTCTGCTAACAAGGTGTTCATACACAATACAATGCAAGCATAACACAATGCAAGCACAATTCACAATTACAATCAACATTCTTCAACCAACACTCTGGTTGTTACACTTTTCCTCAAAGTAATGCAAAAGCTAACTTGAAGCTATGCAAAAACAAAATGGCTCTACCCCCCTTAAAAGGGGTACGCCCCGTACCCTATAGCTACTAGACAATCTAGTCTACAAATAAAGCTGGGTACTTCGCCCTCATGGCGTCTTCTAATTCCCAAGTCGCTTCCTCGACGTCATGGTTAGACCACAAGAATTTCACCATCCGCACGGATTTGTGGCGAGTGTCTCTAGTCTTAGTGTCAAGGATTCGCAATGGAGTCTCGACATATCTCATCGTCGGCTCTAGGGATAGATGTTCGGGCTCTAGAACATGAGAAGGATCGACAATATATTTCTTGAGTTGTGAAACGTGAAACACATCGTGAACACGTCCCAACTCCTCTGGTAAAGCTAGTCTATAGGCTACCGCTCCAACTCTCTCGGTGATTTCATATGGCCCTACAAATTTCGGGCTCATCTTGCCCTTTAGGCCAAAGCGGAACACGCCCTTCATGGGTGAGACACGTAGAAACACCTGATTGCCCACGGCGAACTCAAGGTCGCGTCGTCGCACATCCGCATAAGATTTCTGTCTATCTTGGGCTGCTTTCATGTTCGCTCGGATCTGTTGCACTTCGGCTTGTACTTGTTCTAGGTATTCCGGTCTTATGATGACCGCTTCACTTGACTCATCCCACCACAAGGGGGTACGACAAGGTCTACCGTACAAGGCTTGGAATGGCGACATCTTAATCGAAGCATGGTAGCTGTTGTTGTGAGAGAACTCGATTAGATGAAGCTTATCGATCCAGCTCCCCTGGATGTCCAAGGCACATGCTCTGAGCATGTCCTCTAGTGTTTGGATGGTCCTTTATGGCTGACCATCGGTTTGTGGATGGAAGGCGGTGCTAAGCTTCAACTCAGTACCCAGCGCTTCCCGTGTGGCTCTCCAGTATCTCGAAAGAAATCTGGTATCGCGGTCAGATACTATGGTTTTGGGCACTTCGTGGTGTCGAATAATCTCCCGGTTGAATAGCTCCGCAAGCTTCGCTACCTTCCAAGTATCCCTCATCGGAATGCAACAGGCAACCTTGGTAAAGCGGTCGACCACTACCCAGATCATGTTGAGTCCGTCCCTAGAAGGTGGGAGTCCTACCACGAAATCCATAGAGATGTCATGAAATTTCCACTCCGGAATTGGCATAGATTGTACCATTTCACCCGGTCTTCGGTGCTCGAATTTTACCTTTTGGCACGTGAGGCACCTCAGAACATATTCAGTCACATCTGATTTCATTCCAGACCACCAGAAGTATCTCTTCATGTTCTTATACATTTTAGAGGCTTCCGGGTGGACGGATAACGAAGAACAGTGTGATTCTTGCAGGATGCGATCCCTCAGCTCAGTATTGCTTCGAGGAACGCATAATCTGCCATTCAATCTGATCAGACCATCTTCATGCAGTTTGAAGTCGTACTTTCGGCTCTCGAATGTACCCTCTGTTATTTTCTGTCTGATCTCTACCATGTAAGGGTCGCTCAACTGAGCCTCTCACACCTCATCAACCAAGCTAGAAGAAGTGAGTAGCGAATGGAGAGAATATGCTCGACGGCTAGGGCGTTGGCTACAACGTTTGCCTTCCCTTCTTTATATTGTAGATGGACTCCATACATCTTCTTTGTCTGAGATTCAACTCTTTGTGTGTGAACACATACTGCAAGCTTTTGTGATCGGAATAGATGGTGATGCTAACCCCATAAAGATAATGCCGTCATATCTTCAATGTGAAGACAATGGCTCCTAGCTCAAGATCGTGTGTTGGGTAATTCTCCTCATGCTTTTTCAGCTGGCGGGAGGCGTAAGCTACTACCTTGCCATGCTGCATGAGTACGCATCCCATGCCCTTGCCTGATGCATCACAATACACTTCGAATCCCTTTGTGCCCTCTGGAAGAGTGAGAATGGGCGCTGAGGTTAACGAGTCCTTTAGGCTCTGAAAGGATTGTTCACAATCATCTGTCCATACGAATGGCGCATCCTTCTTCATTAACGTCGTCATGGGCTTTGCGACTTTAGAAAAGTCCTTTACAAATCTCCGGTAATAACCGGCTAGACCAAGAAAGCTCCGGATGTTGGTGACGTTCTTAGGTCAAGGCCATGACCGTACTGCTTTAATCTTAGCTGGATCAACTGAGATACCCTCGCTAGAGATCACGTGACCAAAGAATGATACTTGGTCGAGCCATAACTCACACTTGGAGAACTTCGCGTATAGATGGTTCTCGCGCAGGGTCTCAAGTACACGTCGCAGGTGGCTCGCATGCTCATCTCTGGATTTCGAATACACCAATATGTCGTCGATGAAGACTACCACTGAAGTATCCAACTGATCGCTAAATAGACGGTTCATCAGGTCCATGAACTTAGCTGGTGCGTTTGACAGTCCGAATGGCATTACTGTAAACTCAAAGTGGCCATATCTCGTACGGAACGCTGTCTTCTCAATATCGGGTTTGCTGATGGCAATCTGATGATACCCTGATCGGAGGTCTTGGAGAAGACCGAAGCTCCCTTCAACTGATCAAAGAGGTCATCAATACGTGGCAAAGGGTATTTGTTTTTCACAGTGACCGCATTAAGCTCGCGGTAGTCGATGCAGAGGCGGAGACTACCGTCCTTCTTCTTCACGCAGAGGACCAGCACTCCCCAGGGTGATACGCTCGGGCGTATGAACCCCTTGTCGAGTAAATCCTTCAATTGTTCCTTCAATTCAGCCATCTCTGCTGGTGCCAATCGGTACGGTGCCCTAGCAATCGGACTCGTGCCCGGCACTAGTTCAATCTCAAATTCCACTGCTCTCTGTGGTGGCATGCCGGGAAGTTCCTTCAGAAACACATCCGGGAACTCCGACACTACCGGTATGTCGGTGCTGAATTCAGGGTCTTGCTCTAAGTCTTGCACATAGCAAAGGAATACCTCGTGCCCTTTTCTGAGCTCTTGGTACATGGACATGGCGGAGAGATGATAGTAGTCGAAGGCTCTCTCGGCCTCTAGCGGTATGAAACTGTAACCCCAGATGGACTCCTGAGCAGTAATCTATGCTCGGCGCAGAGGATTCGCCCCTTATGCCGCTCCAACTAATTCATCCCAACTATCAGGTCGAATCCCAAACCATTAAACTCGATGAATGAAATGGGAAACGCTTCGCCCTTCATGTGGGTAGTGGCAGCTCGGTAGTACTTGCTACATTCCACTCGATCCTTCGACGGGAGCGTAGCCACAAAATCTGGCAGCTCATCTGCGTCTAGCCCCACCCTCCTCGTGAATGACGGCGATACAAAGGTATGAGAGGCACCGGAGTCGAATAATACTGTGGCATCAATGCCATTCACCAAAAAGGAACCCGTGATTATAGTGCCGCTCTTACCGGCCTGTGTCTCAGTGAGGATACTTAGGGAACCTTCCGTACCGAGTCCACAACCTATTGATTCATAAACTTTATAAGTTGGTCGTAAAACGCAAGTGGGATTTAATAACCAACACTATTCTCATTGATAAACATTCATCATACAATGTGTGTCTCTAATACACATTTCTATCATATTGCATGATACTCCATGTTTAATACTTTCTAAAGGTGAGGTTCAGGCGTCCTGGTTTCAGGTGCGTAGCATTTACTATCGTCGATGGTGCTGTATTCAACTTGATCTTCTTGATACCGTGATACAGCATTCTTGACCTTCCACCCATGATCAAGACATCTCCAGACTTAAGTACCAGTTTCTCGGTGAGGTCCCCACGCTTCTTCTTGCCATACAAAAATACCGCGTCGTAACCAATGGACCAAGACACTACGGGCACTCCTTGCTCAAGGGATTCCGTTGTCTCGTCCTTATCTTGGTGTAACCCAAGTCGTCCTCCTTCTTAATAGAAATTAACGATACACAGATCTGCTTCGAGTACGGGGATGGGATCCGCTTCAAGTTGTTGTGCAATTTCTACGGCTTGTGTAACAAGCGTCTGAAATTTGTTAGGTATTGCTGGTGGTGTTGCTCCGTCGTCCTCTCGCGTTTGTTGGTATGTTTTGGTATAAGTATTCCAATCCTTTCCCAAGCACATCATTTTTAGCTTCATCATCGCCCCACCGGGAAATTCAGGTGTGTAAAATCCTCCTGGACCCGCTCCTAGTTCGTTGCGTCGTTGGATAATGTAAGTTTGCGCTTCAGGTGTCAGGTATCCTTATAATAATATCATACCTGGCCGGATCACCTGACACTACTTGTTGGTGAAGTGGTGAGTGGTGATGTCGGCTTCGTCGTTGAGTGGGTTTGGAGGTATTGGGTAACAGATATTGAAAGTTCCTAAGGTTATGAATTTTCATCTAACATGAGTTCTAGGCTTACTAGCTCAATTCATGTTCATGCTCATACTTTGATTCTATTCATTCATGCATTCACTCAGCAAGTAAATTAATCACTTAAACATGCTCTTCAAGGATTAAAGGTTTTAGTTAATACCTAGGCTGGACTTTGTCCCGGTCCCGTCGCGGTCGATAATATGCGAGGCTGGCTGCCTCTGTGGTGCGCCCTTCTGTGCACCTCGGGACCCCTGTCCCTGCGAGGTCTACTGGGCCTGTGCATCGCCAGATGCAACCTCCTTGCCTTCGCGCTGTTTGTAGCTCTGGTGGCTACCCTTAGACTTGTTGGGGCACTCGTATGACCGGTGACCCATCTTCTGGCAACTATAGCACTTCACCTCACGACCCTGGCAATCGGGGTGGTCATTCTTGCAGTACTTGCAACTGTAGGCACGACCGTCATTGATTCTCCCCGAGCCCGAACCAGAACCCTTAGGCGGGTGAGATCTCAGCGGCTTCGCAGCCACCGGTGTAGAGTAGGCTAGCTGTAGTGGCTCAGCTGCCTTGCCTTTCTCAACATAGGCACTGCCATCTCCGGGGGTATTCTTTTGTGGCGGGTGGGTATACTTCCCCTTTTTCTTCCAGCCCTTGTTCTGATTCTGCTCATCAGAACCGTTACCCTTGCCGCTAACCTTGCGCTTATGCGCATTCTCCTTGTCCCTCAGCTGGACGGTAATCTCGACTCTCGAGGCGGCATGGTAACACTATTAAAGTACAGGATATTAGATGGTTCCCTTGCATTTTAAGGTGTTAACTAGTATTGACTACGACATTAAGGATAAAAGTCGTTGGTTACCTGAAGAGAGGTAAACCGGGTGTAACCCATGCCATACCGGAGGCGATGGCTCAGGCCGCCATAGAAGCGGTCGACCAAGACCTGGCCGGTATACCCTAGATCAGGCAGTAGTCGGAGGATAGAGGTGAAGGTAGTGTAATACTGATCGACAATCATCTTATCCGTCATCTTTAAGGCATCAAGCTCGAGCCTCTTCTTCGTCTTGACATGCTCCGGATAGTATTTGGCTCGGAGTAGAGAAGTGAAAGCATTCCAGTCAAATACGGGGTCGGCGACGTACTCACCCTTGACTAGCTTCCACCAGCCCATTGCGGCACCCTTTAGATAGTGGGGCTATCCTCACCCTCACTCCAGCAGGAGCCTCGAGGGTCTCGAAGGCTGTCTCCATTTCGGAGATGTAAGCCTCGAGCTTAGCCGGGTCTCTCTCGCCCTTAAAGCATGCGGGTCGAAGGTCCGCTACAGCCTTTACCCAGTTTGGTTCTCGGGGTTGAGGTGGGTCGGGTTGTTGCTACTGTTGCTGGTTCTGTTGGGTTTGCTGAATGGCCGCTATGACTTGTGGTAGCATCTACGCTACCGTGGCCGCGACGATCTCAGCTATCGTCTGCGTGCCCGGCTCGTCAGTAGACTCTCCCCGGGGCCGGCCTCATCCTCGGCCTCTTCCTGACATCTGAACAAGCATTTAACTCACATTAGGTACTGTGACCACAAGGTCTTGGGTTCAAACAGTTGTATCGCCTTTTCAGACGTTAAAGGGTTTCCGTTATCATTAACGGTCATTTAGGTAGGGTATCTACTTCCCCGTTACTAAACGGATTGTAATCCTAACTCGGTAATCACTACACTGGGTAATTTTATCTATCAGAGCGTGACTACGCTCTGATACCACTTTTTGTAACACCCCTACCGCTAATCTTCTGATTATCGCCTAATCACCTCGGTCATTAACTTAATCGCAGCCGAAATCCAAACCATTCAGCGGGTGATACAAGGTCGTTAGTCGCCCACACGACCAACAAGGCCTAAACTACTAACAGTTGCAGTCTGATAAATACGATTACCTAGCTTACCTAAATACATCCCATAACAACTCTATCACAATGGACTACCGAGTATCTAAGTGCATAACTTAATTACATCAAATCTCAAATTCAATAAGGTTTACAGTTTCCAAAATCCAAAAGGAGTGTACTACATGGTACACCGGCTAGACAAAAAGGGCCGCACGCCCGTGAACAACTCAGTACACCACAAAATGATCTAACTATCCAAAAGTATAATAACTCGGTCGCTCCTCGACCCTCAACAATCTCGTGTACCTGGAAAATAAAAACAGTGCCCCAAGGGGCTCAGCAAAAAGCTGCATATGAAATTCGCATACCCCGCGTGCTAACAGGGGTACACCGACTACTTGGTCGTATACATGGAGTTCGTTTTACTCAATCTACATGCTAAAGGAGTACATGGCATACATACTAGTTTGCACACTACATGTAACATAATATAAGCAAGGAAATAGATCACTTTCATCAATCGCTAAGGTTATGAGATTCTCTTCTCAGATTCTAGCCTTAACTCAAGGTTAGTTTTTCTCGTCCGGGTTAATCGGATGTTAGTGTCTCTTATCTCTTGACCATATGACTCACACTAGTCATGATCATTGCTTTACAAATTCTTCTTGCTCTTGAATACTCATAAAGTTAAGTTGGTTGACCTCCGGGCAGAGATAAAAAATCTCGCCACCGGGCTTTAATGTGGCTTACTTCCCCGGGTTGCGACCATACGGTTCGGAACCATGGTGGGAAGGCTAGGCCAGAATTCAGAAATAACCTCTCTTGCTTCCTCATTCTCACGCGTGGCCGAAACTCTATCGGGCTCTTCACATACTCCGTTTACAATTTCTCAAAGTTAGAATTGTTACTTATTTAGGAGTTAGTGAGGAATCAATCCTTCCATACTGCTTGGTTAGCACACTTCATACCAAGGCAATCAAACACTTCATTCATAATCATATATTTCATGAATTATACAAACTATGAGTTTAAGACAATCCAACAAGGCAATATAATACAAGCACAAGTAAGTGCATTAAGAGTCCGATTCGTGCATTTATCTTATTTAGGTGATCACATAAACACACAAATCAGAGTAACCAGGTTAGGATATAGGGCATGGGAAAATCATACCGTTCACCGTCGCACTCGTACTCCCGGTTTCCCTTCGGGATTCAACTATTCGATTTCTATAACATACATGGGCTTGTATGGTCAATAATCTATTATTGACCTACTCATTCCTTCGTTAATACTTCTAATGTATACTTACCAGTTCTTTACATTCCATACTTGATTATAAAAATCATTCTTTTCTTATTACTTCTTAAACTTGCCTTCTTACTCATGTACTTACTTTCTTAACATTATTACTCCGTTAATGGTGTGCTACCATATATGTATATATACACATATACATATATATATATATATATACATATGGTTGCTATGGTTACATTTTTTTTGTATGACTCGACCGACCTTACCCAGGGTCGGCCCCAAGGTCAGTCGAAGTCAGTGAGATACGTTACTGAAAAAAAATCCAGACCCGACCGACCTTACCAAGTCCGGTCCCAAGGTCGGTCCAAGTCAATAAGTTCTGGGTTCAAAATTATGACTCGACCGACCTTGCCAAGTCCGGTCCCAAGGTCGGTCGAAGTCAGTGACTTCTGGTTTCACATTTTACGACTCGACCGACCTTGTCAAGTCCGGTCCCAAGGTCGGTCGAAGTCAGTAGACTTCCGTCTTTGCAAATTAAGGCTCGACCGACCTTGCTAAGTTCGGTCCCAAGGTCGGTCCAGCCCAGTACACTTGTCTTAAATTCTGCTTTCAGTTCTTTCTTTGCCCATTGCTTCCCTAATCTTCCTACATGTAATCCCTCATGATTTAACACTAATTAGACCCTCTAAATCACCTTAGTTCATCCACCAAATTCATTACCCATTTCTAAATCAACTTACACAATTTCTCACTTCATTCAACTTATACCAATCCTTGTTCTTAAATGCTACAGATTTCTAAAACCACTTTTACCATCCATTACCTCTACCAATGTCACTTCTAGCATTAAAAATGCATTACTTTACATCCTAGTTCCTCCCATCCCTTAACTCCTTTTCTAATCTGTTTTCAAGGTGATTAGCCACTCACACAAATACCCAAGGCACTTTAGTTATTGCCTAGGTTATTCCCTCTCCTTAAACACTCAAGTTCTCATTCCTAGATAAATTTTGACAGAGTTTCCCCTATAATTTTCATTTTGCACACATAAGATTCTCAGCTCACGACTCATGCTCAATTCCCATATCAATCCAAGCACTAATCAGCACACAAATTTTCTACACACCTAAATTCATTTCCCAGGTTCTCCAAATTTTTAACTCATCATTCAAAAGCTTCAAAACAGTTACATTCTCTTCCTCATTATACTATAACACAACTACTACTCAAAACTACACACATTACTCATCTTAAACATTAAAAATCTATTACAATAAAACACAAAACTAGCTCAAGGTAAGTGCATTTACCTTGTAGTTTTAGTTTTCTTTCCTTCCCTTTTCTTCCTTTATCCTTCTTCTTCTTTTCTTTCTTATCGGTCAACCCTCACAAAACCGGTAATGCTACAGTTCATTCATGAACAAAGATTCTCACTCAGAACTAGTCATTATTTAGCCTAGGGTTTATGCATTTGCTTAAGGTTAAAAAGAGGAATTACCTTGCCAATAGCTAGATGGGGTATTGGACAGCACAAGGGCAAGATTCCAGCTCCAAGAGTGGGGAAAAATCGGCTGGAATGAGAAGAGCAATATGCTCAAAATCTGGAAAATTTCAAACTTGAAGAATAGAGCTTAGAAGAGGGATTTTTGAGTTTCTTTTTACCTTAGAGTATCAAGGAGATGAAGGAGCTTCCAATGGTGGTCTCAAATCCTCAAATGAGCTCTAGCCATGGAGATGAAGTTCCTTGTTTTCAGATTTTGAAACGGTAGAAATATAGCCCAAGGAGAGAGGAGTTCAATGGTGTAGTTTTTGTAGCATTTGGAGTTGGTTTTGGCTTTCAAAAATGAGAAGCAAGGGGGCTGCTGTGTGGGTGTCTTCAAATCACCATTAGAGAACAAGGAAGAAGGAGGGAGTCTGAGTGGGGAGCAAAAACCGTGAGACACAAGGGGGGATAGGAGAGAGAGAGAGACTAATATTTGCTTTTTGCTTTATTAGTTTGTCCTTTAGTGTATTAGGAAGGGAAATAAAGAGAGGGGGAGGGGCATCAGCCATCCCACACTACACACACACATACATTTCTGATTTTTATTTACAAAGGGGGACACCTTAGTTTAGCTTTATAACATTTATCACCCCACAACTTCTAGTTTTTACATTACTCACTAACCGGAACCCGTTTTCTGGAATTTCTCGTTTATTTGATTTTATTGGTTTTAGACCTTCACTAATGTGTAAATATATACATTTGATTGACTAAAATTATTACGGGTCTATTTAACCGGCTTAAAGTCGTGTTTTCCCGGTTTCCTTGAAAAACGCGTCTTAAGGTTCATTTGTGCTTTTAATCCATTTTAAGGATCCATTTTCTTCGGGAATTGTTCCCTCATGTATATTTAGGCATAATTAAGCTTATAAAATTCTTATTAGCCTAATTAATCTCTGTTTTGAGGTTCGGGGTATTTCAGTAATAAAAGGAGTGAATATTCTATCTCTTACTATCCTTTCACTCTTTTTTATCTTATTTTATTAATTTATTTGAGAAACTTGTCTACAGACTACAACAACCACTATACTTGTAGGGACGGAGAGTTAGATTATTCGGTGACTTCATGCCATGTGTGAGCATTCTCCTGGTGCAATTAAATTAAGAAATCCATGCTCGTGTCGTATTTCGCGTTGTTTAATAGAAAGAAGATTTTGACGGAGGACTGACCACAAAGGAGACAATCACCAAAGAGACGATCCCCAAAGGAGACGATCATCGCAAAGACGATCACCGCAAAGGAGACAATCCCTAGTGTTGCACCAGATGAGACGATCACCAGTCTTGAGTCATTCTTTGTAATCCTCCTTCACACTCAGCAATAGCAGAGAGGAGACGATCACCGCACTAAAGCTTCTGCATGAAATACAAATTTAAGGACGAGACGATCATAATTTTGCAAAACGCTTTCACTCTTGAATTTATGAGATCAGAAAATCAACTATCTCTTATCAGGACTGAATCTTATGGTATTGCTCTTTCAATTCTAGTACAAATTTGTTAGTTGCATGTAAAGAAAAAAGTTTTAGGAATTCAAGAGTGAAACAAAATCTAGTTTTTGTGTGATAATAATTCATATTCATATATGTATGCATCATACATGTTATGAACAATGAATCAGAGACTTTGTCGATGCTTATGATTAATATAGGTTATAAAATACTAATATATTGATTTGATTGAGTTATCAAATATAGATTCACATAATAACAATGTTAGATTCAGTTTTATTACACATATGATACATATTTTACTATGACATGAATTGCAAGTGTTTTGAATATATTGCATCACAAGTTTGTCAATTCATTAAACCAGGTACTTCAAAGTTGATAGGGAAAGTGGTAACAAGTGAAGAGGAAGCTTATCAATTGTACAATTGCTATGCATATAAAAAGGGTTTTGGTATACATTGTAAGGAAAAGAAAAAAAAAGTAAAAGGTACTATTAGTATAAGAACATATGTTTGCTGCCAAACTGGGACAAAGCACCTAAGCAAAGCAGATAATAAAATGTTCTCAAAAACTGATACTAGGACAGAATGCAAGGCAATGATAACTTTCAAAGTTGAGGCTCATGAGCAAGACTTCAATTAGATCAATGATGCATGTTGATGAAGAAGCACAATTTGCAAGAGTCTCATTTGCCCATCCAATTAACGAAGGTGGAACACTCACCAAAATAATATCAGTTAGAGAAATATGAAATTTTTATGTAAACACTTAAGATTCAGAATGTTGATATCATAGTATTACAGACAGTACAATACATGAAGATTCATATTGTTCTCACATAAGATTCACTTTTTTTTTAAAAAAAAAGATTCATAGTTGTACATACTAATTTCTTTTTACTTTGTGGTTCTTTTCATTTCGAATATTGTTCTGATTTGGTTCTATATGCGGTAGCTATCAGACAATATTATCAGACTATACACAAAATATTCATATTATCTGTGTTTATGATTCACTTTTTTAAAACAAAGATTCACACTGTGTGTGACAGTTGTTTTAATTGATTTCTTTTTAGTTTGTGGTTATTTCCATTATGTATACTGTTTTGATTTGGTTTCGTATGTAGTAGTTATCAGAATGGAAATGTTAGAAGACAGTACATGCAAGATTCATATTGTTGTCGCATAAGATTCACTTTGTTAAAAGAAAAGATTCACACTATTTGTGACATAGTTGTATACTTGTATTGACTGTTTTGATTTTACTAATCTGATTTGGTTCTATATTCTCAATCCAATCATAATGCCAATGTTATCAGACAGTACATAAAAGAGTCATATTGTTCCTGCGATGATTAACTTTAAAAACAAAAAATTTACATTGTTTATTGCTTAGTTGTCCAAAAAGATTTCTTTTAAGTTTGTGATATATTTCATTCTATGTTTTATTCTTTTTTGGTTCTATATGCAGTAGTTATCAGAATGGCAATGTTAGCAGCAATACAAGAAAGGTTCACACTGTAGTTGCGTAACATTCATTTTTTTAAAGCATAAAAGATTCAAATTGTTTGTGACGTAGTTGTATTAACAATTTTGTTTTTAGTTTGTGGTTCTTTTCATTCTCTAATGAATAAAGCAGTTACTTCAACATGAAACCCATAAACACTAGCATCTATTTTTTTTATGAAACATCAAACTAGTATATTTCATTGTCTCGCAACAAAAAAGTACTTAAAAAATAACTCATCGAACATCACAAACCTTTTGTTTCATATAATCTTTGTTTCCAAAGAAAACAAAAGGTGTCATATTCAATATGTTACACATACATTGCATTTATGTAGCTAGATGAAAGTGGGTGACCTTTAGGATCAACCTATTTATTCTCTAGAATGATAGAAACCACATCATAGCTCTATTCTCTGTATGCTATCATATGTTATCCTTGTAAATAATAGACTGCTACATTGCTACACTAGGTTGGAACCATTGAGAGCATCCTTTTTTTTTCTCTTTTGAAAATGGGGGGGGGGGGGGGGGGGGGAGGATATACAAACACACTTACAAGAGTTTTAGAGCTCCTAAAATAGTGACGACGGCACAAACCTAAGCACATCCAAAACACTTGGAATAAGATTTCACCATGCATCATGTCCATTGGAAAATTCTCAAATGTGTAGCGCTTTATGTTCATGTACACCCCAGTTCGCTCCAGTAGTGACATGGTCTCTTCTCTTCCATGCATGGTTGAGTACAGTTTCAATTACTCGAAGTCCTATAATTAGGTAGCCAGTTAGCCATCATGAAAGGTTCATATTATATTTCAAAAGGTCACTAAATATATAATTCCTCTTTACCTTTCAAAATATGAAATGCTCTGAATAAATAACAGAAACAAGAATGAAAAAAAAACTAAAAAACTGTTACTGATGTGAATCAAAATCAATATTTTAATGAGCCAACCTAAATTTCTTATGAATCAAAATGGGGGCAACAATATAAATAACCGGAACGTAACTACAATCAGATTGCACACTCATAGGTTATTCGCATTCAAAACAAAACACAATTTCAAAAGAGGATAGGCCCAGTCTCACGAGAAGCTTAGTCAACAAATATAAAGTATTGCCGCTTCAACATCGATATTTCAAGGACTTATTCACGGAAGTCAGTGAAATCAAGCACTGGATAGTTCAATTAGAAAAAGAAAAACATATTGGCCGTGATTTGGGACCCTCAGTCAATCAATGAATTATTGTTTTTGTTTCCTCTCATAAATTCAGGTAAACATTCTTTAATCATCATGAGTTACTCTGCACAGACCATTAACATTCGAAGAGAGTAGAAATATGAACATTAATCTAAGAATCAATCATAAAAAATGATTAATAAAAGAAAGACGCCCATGCGGGTTATTACTATTCAATTTGAAACGGATGACATTTGATAATAATGGAGCACTGGATAGTTCAATTATGTACTTCATTTCTACTTCGAAAAAATATTACAGGGAAAGAGAGAGCAAAAGGAGAAGCTACCGTAACCTCAAATTTGTGGGAAATCTACGGGAGTTCAAGGCAAGAGGCTAGTTCCAGTCATATTTTTGAATAGAGAAGCTTATATGCCCTAACTGTGATTTGAGAATCCCCCTCAAAACTGTCTTCAGAGAAACCCTAACTCCTATTAACACAGACATTGTTATGTGTCAATCTCACCACCACTAGGAGACATGCAATCATATAGCTCCCTAGGATATTTAAGCAAGGGAGAAGTAGTAAACAACACACTAAAGCGACACAACGAAACTTATGACACGGGGATCGGATTCAAGAACACTAGAGAACATCTATAGAGAAGCTTGCTTGTTCCAATCAGTTAGAAGATGGTGGAAGAACGATGGTGAAGTGAGCTACGAGAATAAAACTACGATTTAAGGAAGTAAAGAGAGTCAATTCTAAACCACGAGTTTCAATTCTGAATGCGAGAGGGAAAAGAGAAAGAAGAAAAATAAAATTACAAGTATATCCCTAATATGAAAAGACTAGATTGTCCCATCTTCATATCATAACTCGACGCAAGTGTCAAGCTCTAAATCCTTACTTTATATACCCACTTTGGTCTTGACTTTAGCATCTCATTAATGTTTAGGGAATTATTATGTCAAATTTTTGGTTCCATTGTAGAGGACAAAGCCACAATTTTGTATTTTCTTTAGTACATAGAAAGTTTTTGATATTTTTTCACTATACTTAGGTCATAATTAAAATAGAGAACTTAAACAATAGAAAAAGAATGTCATGCTCAAGAGCATATTATGGGGAATCAAGCTCCAATCAAAGATAGTAATCCTATGATGAATTTTACTACACCCAAGAATATTGGTCAATGTCATGACATGATGGTTTAATCATGCACAATTGATATTCTTCACCGCCTCCAATCCATATTGATAATTTATTATGAATAGAGATATAATAGTGTATATTCCTTATATTCATATATTATATAGCTCTATAAGCTTCTCCTCTCTGTATACCATATAACCATATAAATACCATGTTCTTGCCCCCTGTACATATTCATTTTCGATACATTTTGTATACACAAAATAATATACAGTCATGTTTACTTTCTTCTTTCTCTTCTCTCGTTTGTTGTTCCTGCCTAACTAGTCATTATGTTTGACATGGTCTCAGAGCGAGCTTCTGCAAGATTAGCTCGACTTATCAATAATGGCGGATGAACGAGTTGGAGAAAACCAACTTGAGGACAATCAAGATGACAATCAGCAAGAAAAGGAAGAATCATTGAAGAAAAATTTTCAAATTAAGACTTTAACGACCCTCTTTACCGTCATCCCTCCGATCAACCCTATCTCTCTCTTTTGGCATCAAATTCAAAGGGAAAGGCAGTTTTGATTCATGGAAGAGAGTAGCCACCGTCGTCCTCATAGCAAAAATCAAATACGGCTTGGCAAAGGTTATGTCGAAGAACCGAATGTATCTTCAAAAAGATACCCTATGTGGGAGCTCTACAACCACACTGTCATGAGCTGGATATTAAATTCAGTTGACAAAGAAATAGCAGACACCATCGTCTACTGTAAGAACACATGTCGGATGTGAGCCAGCCTCTACAAGAGATTTAACTTTACTAGCGAACCTGATATCTACGCTATTCAGAAGGAAATCAGCCAACTTCGACAACGAGAAGATTTCGTAAGTTCTTATTTCATGAAATTAACCAATTTATCAGATCAATTTGATGTCGATAGACGAAACCCTAAATGTCAGTGTGGCTGCAAATGTGGCGTTGCTAAAGCCGTCGAAGAAAACCTAAACCAAGATCAACTCATCAAGTTTCTCGATGGCTTAAATGACAATTTCCAGACAGTCAAGGACACCATTCTCCCCATGAATCCTCTCCCAAACGTCGAACGAGCTTATGCCTTGGTTTCTCAAAGTGAGAAGCAACGACAAATGTTTGAGAACAAAGGAATTGAGAATGAGGATTTTGTGGCTCTGGTCAGTAAAGTCTTTTCGAGTACCAAGAAACCCACTGGAAAGTCTTTCATCACGAGAAGGGCCTCAGCTGGCAACAACGGTGAGAGGAAAAATCAGGTGAAATGATAGGATCGGGGTGCTGACCGAGTAGGTCTGGGGTGTTAGTCTCAGACCAACTCTGCTTGGAGACAAGTATTTGCCAAGGAGATAATGCGGAAGCTTTTTGTGTAAAATTGACAAGATAGGATTCTACTTATATTGAAATTCAATGTGAATTACAACCTAGCTTCCTATCTTGGGATTTGACAGAGGTACTTTGTCTCATCCAACACTCGCTCTACTCTTGGCGTAGATCAATGCGTAACAAGGAGTAAAGGGGAGTGTTTTGTGTGCTCTCTAGGTAATAAATACCTAAGCTAATATGACAAAGTCTCACTAAGATCTCTCGAAAATATTATCTCTCTTAATATGACTCTCTCTCTAAATGTGGAAGTGAAAGCTCCAATGATTACAAATGACTTCTAGGTGCTTAAATACTGATAATACCTGAAGTTTCCGCTTCCATAACGTGTAAACTGACGTTTCCATGATGTCCCACGTCTTCCCACTACGCATTGGGCGGGAAATATATCAACTGCTCTGCAGAGCGACTCGTTTTGGCGCTCTTTAAGCTTGACCGCCTTGATTTTCGGGCATAATCATAAGTGAACATGTGTGACAGTTATTTCCTTAAATTCCTCCACGTTTCAACAATAAAGGTTTGCCTCATAGCTTGTAGAACATTCCAGAAGAATATTGTGTCACAGAACGACTCCTTGTGCAATCAGACTCCTTCGTCACCCAAACTTGCTCTGATGCTATTATCAGAGATACTTCTTCTGTCACTAGACTTGTTCTATTGCTATTATCAGCAAAACCTTGGGTTCCAACAATTTCCCCCTTTTTACTGATGATGGCAAAGGGAACCGACTAAGTTAAGATGAGATAAAGTTCCCCCTTAAGTGGAGCGTCATTTATAAGATGAGATGAATACAAACCACTTGACAGATCGAGTTGGTTGACAACCAAACTACATCTGTCATGACTCTTTGTCTGTGGGCAGGCTCTAAATGACTTGTTATGTAGTGGGAGTACCAAACTACATCTGTCGTGACTCTTTGTCTGTGGGCAAGCTCTGGATGACTTGTTCTGCAGTGGGAGTTACTGTTCGCTAAACTTATACTCTCTTTGACTTGGTCTCTTTTCGTTGCATCAATTTTCAGACCGACTCTTGCTGGCAGCTAAGCTTTGGCAATCTTCAGCAAAACTCTAAATATTCACGCATTTTCCCCCTTTTTGCTGATGATGCCAAAAATCACTCGAGTGAATCCCGTAGCAAGAGTTAACCTGCAAAAAAAGACATACAAGCAAACAAGCTTGGAAGAACCAACGTCATTGACTGATTCCCCCTTAGTCTAATATTCCCCCTAAGTTTGAGTACGTCATTTAAGACAAGACTAGTAAGAGAATAGCATAATAGAATTAAACTAAGCTTAAACAGAAATAGTTTTGCTTGACCATCAAACAGGGAAAAATCCATAAGTATAATTCAAGTCTTCCTACCACCAAAAACATTAATCTGTCTTCCTGAAAATGGGATTCACCGCTTTCCCCCTTTTTGACATCATCTGGCAAAACATGGTGAGTCTGCCTAACATCCAGTAGAAATCATATGGCTAAATAGCCAACCGACAGAGTCTACCAAAGTTTGATAAAATCACCGCCAAGATAAACAAGGTTTGAGATAGGTTAAAGTATGGTCAGGGTGTAGGCTAGGAAATGGGGTGTGGGACTTAGTCTACGTCTTGTATTGACCCATTCATTTTGAATCTCAAGAGAGTGCTAGATGTGGCTAACCATTGTAGTGAAGCGTATTAGCCAAAGAATTCATACCCATATGTACAAGCTAGCATTGTTGTGAAGCACAAACCAGAGTCACGCAAGTTCCACTTTTGTAAGTAGTGGTCGGTGCAAGAGTCTTTTTTCAAATTGATTATAAGTTGAATAGATGATGCTAATTTGCTTGGTTTTAGCATTCTCATGGGATTTCTATCTTTCTTTCTTTCCTTTTTTTTTGGAAATTCACTTCAACTACATGGGTATTTTTGCCAGACCGATTCTGTCTACAGATTGACTCTAGCAGTATTTCTTGGTCGAATGAAAGGAAGGGGTTGTGATGGACTTAGGTGGTAAGAGGTAGTGGGTTTTGCTTCAGTGGTAGTGGCAGTGGGTTTAGTAGGAGAGGCAAGGGCTTCAATAGAGATAGTAGTGGAGCTTAGGCAAGTTAGGTTGGGTAATCGACTAGAGCTGTAGGGTAAGGTGGTGATTTGGGCATTAGTGATGATGGATCCAAAGTGGATGGGATTTTTGTGTGGCGAGACGGCATGGTGATGGTTTCGAGAGTTGGGATAGCAATAGTGCTTTGTTTGGAGGTTTTCGGCTTTGAGTGGGAGAGAGAGTAGGAGAGGTTTGAGGGTTAGGAGAATTTTTAGGTTGATTGTGAAGGTGAAGTAGCAATGGTTTCAAGGACGATGGAGTTGGGTTTAAGAATAGTGAGATGATTGATGTGGGTACTTTGGTCAAATTAGTATAGAAAAACTTGCGGGTTTTCAAAAAACATTTGTAGACAAAGTATAGTTGAACTACTTAACCAAGCAGAGTATGGCGTCAGAGACACTATACCTAAGTACCTATACTTTGTCTTCAAGAGGGAGAAGAGATACAACCACCCTCAGTCAGAATGTGTCATGCCATGGTGTGTGCGAAAGAGCTCAAATGCAACCATGGGTGATGCCTTGGTGATGATATCAGCAAGCTGGAGTCTGTGGAAACTTAGTTTAATTAGATTAAGTTCATCTTCACATAATCTTGTAAGAAATGAGAACTCAAGTATGTAAATTTAGTGCGAGCATGAAACTTAGAGAATTTGACGACCTTAGCTGGTATTATCATACATAATGGTAACATTTTGATCAAAAATACTGTAGTCGTCAAAGTACTTGAAGCTGGAGCGAGTCAGCTTGCTACCTGCACAAGATTCACAGAGATAGTCGGCTTGCTTCTGCACATGATTCACAGACCAAGTCTGCTTGATTTATGTTGTCTCTAAAAGTAACCTTTCCCCCTTGATGGTCAGAGTGAGTCGTAAAATCAACTTGGTTTACTGTCATATATCTTGAACAACCACTATCCAGAAACCAAGAGTCATTGTTCCGAGCGATCCTGTCTGCCAAAAGCTACTGGTTAGTTTTAGGAACCCAGATATACTTAGGTCCCCTCATAAACGATGATGAAGAACTATTATAGTAAAGATCACGAGCTTTGATAATTGCAGACACATGAGATTTATTAAATGACAAATCATGACAAAGTTTATTACATGAAGAGTATGTATGACCATCATAACCATAATATCTGCAAATTTTCATCGCAGAGGGAGTCTCACTTACCTGACCATGAGCGGTTTTCTCACCATTGTGAGCCATCAAGCACACCAAACTGGTGGTGCATGACTCAGCCTTTTTTTAGTAGGAAATTTCCGCCATCTTGAGAGATTTGTCAACCAACACAGGCTCTGATACCACTTGATAGGATCGGGGTGCTGACCGAGTAAGTCTGAGGTGTTAGTCTCAGACCAACTCTGCTTGAAGACAAGTATTTGCCAAGGAGATAATGCGGAAGCTTTTTTGTAAAATTAACAAGATAGGATTCTTCTTATATTGAAATTCAATGTGAATTATAACCTAGCTTCCTATCTTGGGATTTGACAGAGGTACTCTGTCTCATCCAACACTCGCTCTACTCTTGGCGTAGATCAATGCGTAACAAGGAGTAAAGGGGAATGTTTTGTGTGCTCTCTAGGTAATAAATACTTAAGCTAATATGACAAAGTCTCACTAAGATCTCTCAAAAATATTATCTCTCTTAATATGACTCTCTCTCTCTAAATGTGGAAGTGAAAGCTCCAACGATTACAAATGACTTCTAGGTGGTTAAATACTGTGAATTACAACCTAGTTTCCTATCTTGGGATTTGACAGAGGTACTCTGTCTCATCCAACACTCGCTCTACTCTCGGCATAGATCAATGCGTAACAAGGAGTAAAGGGGAGTGTTTTGTGTGCTCTCTAGGTAATAAATACTTAAGCTAATATGACAAAGTCTCACTAAGATCTCTTAAAAATATTATCTCTCTCAATATGACTCTTCTCTCTCTCTAATTGTGGAAGTGAAAGCTCCAACGATTACAAATGACTTTTAGGTGGTTAAATACTGATAATACCCGAAGTTTCTGCTTCCATAACGTGTAAACTGACGTTTCCATGATGTCCCACGTCTTCCCACTATGCATTGAGCTGGAAATATCTCAACTTCTCTGTAGAGGGACTCATTCTGGTGCCCTTTAAGCTTGACCACCTTGATTTTTGGGCCTGATCATAAGTGAACGTGTGTGACCATTATTTCCTTAAATTTCTCCGCGTTTTAACAGTAGAGGTTCGCCTCATAGCTTCTAGAACGTTCCAGGAGAATATTATGTCACAGAACGACTCCTTGTGCAGTCGGACTCCTTCGTCACCAGACTTGCTCTGATGCTATTATTAGAGATACTTCTTCTGTCACCAGACTTGCTCTATTGTCATTATCAGCAAAACCTTGGGTTCCAACAGGAAATGTACCAATTGTGTTAAACTGGGTCATTCTCGGTATGAATGTTGGTGGTTAGTCTGTTTCCCGGGTCAAGATGGAAACCAATCTCATAGTCAACAGCGCACACAATAAAGAGTGGAAGGACCAATTCTGCAGCAAGAATATGAATCTTTCTACAATCAATCAGTCCTCACCAGTTTTAGGATTCACAACTGAACAAGTTAAACAACTTGCCAGATACCTTGAACAAAGGAATATAAGCACCAAGGATTTTTTGACAAGAACTTGGAACTTTCTCTGGTAACCCTTCTAAAACATGTTCTTTTCAATTACAAGTTGCAAATGCACTCTTTCCTGATGATTTAAGTAGTTTGAGGATCATTGATTCCAGAGCCTCTGAGCATGTTACAGGAAATAGGTCCATAATTACTTATTTAGAACATGTTTCATTGAACAAAAACATTACATTACCTGATGGTCAGAAAATAATTGTTTGTAATACTGGGCATGTTAGGATCTATGAACAAATAAGTTTACCTGATGTGTTATTTATGCCAACCTTTATGCTTAACCTAGTTTTGTTAGTAAATTAACTGAGCAGTTGAATGTGCTTGTCATGTTCACCCACAACCATTGTATTCTGCATGATAGTCAGACTCAAGTCGATGCCAAGATAGGATACAACATTATGGGTTATATTTTTAGACATTGGCCTTAGAGTCTTTTCTGCAGTGAATTAGACATTCATCTCATGTTGTCTAACTTCTAAACAGAGTAATGATGATACTAGTGTACTCAAAGTTTTTTTTTTACTTTGGCATAGCAAACTAGGTCACATTCCTCCTAGAAAATTGTTAAAAAATGAAGGTTGGAAAGAAGTTCCCTCAATTAGATGTTATTCCCTGTACTGTTTGTTATAAGGGAAAAGGAAGAAGAGTGAAATTCCCTGCTTCTGAAATAAAAAGTATTATTCCTTTCCATATGGTTCATGTTGATATATGTGGTCCAGTGAGAGTTGAAACACAAAAGGGACATCGATATTTCATTATTTTTGTTGATGACTTCACTAGGTCTACCTGGATAAAAACTACTTAAATACAAATCAGAGGGAATAAAAGTGATAAAAGATTTTGTTTTTTCTTATAGAAAGACAATTTTAACAAACAAATCAAAGTGATTATAAAAGATAATGCTAAAGAGTTGGGCACTTCACAAGAAGGAACTGGATTCTTTGGACAAACTGGTATCATACATCAACTTAGTTGTTCTCATACACCACAACAAAATATGGGTGGTAGAGAGAACAAGGACCCCTTACGCAAATCACCAGATCTGTTCTTTCCAATATAGTCTCCCTTTTGATTTTTGGGGTCATTCTTTAGAACATGTTGCCTTCGTCATCAACCGAATACCCACTAAAGCCATAGGACACATTTCTCTAATTGAAAGTGTATCTAGTGATCTTCCTGATTATTGCTGTGCAAAATAGTGATTAAACTATCTTGCGAACTAATGAGCAGCGAGCCTAGTCATTGTAGTCCAACAAGGTCGTATCCACAAGGACTTCGTAACTATCTAATCAATTATAATTTTAGTGTCTGAGCAAGAATATATACAAAAATGCGTAAATGTAAATTGGGATTGTGAGGTTTTTGGTTTGGTAATGGAGAAATAACGAAAAGCAATAAAACTAAACTAAGATAGATGTAGCCCGGGATGGATATTTCCACCCATAACCCCCTTACTACCATTTGTCGATTCTTAAACTTACTGCTAAACAATGGGAATTTAACTATAGCCAGATCTTGGTCTATTAATCCTAACCAATTTAGTTGGAACCCAAATACTAGTTTGAATATCCAATTTAACCGGAAGCATAAGCTTAAATCCATCCTAAGTTGCAATACAAACCTCGTCTCAAAAACCTTTGAAAATCGGCTAACATTGTTTTAGTCCCCAAGGATATAGATCTCTACTTCCGGAAACCCGTTCACAAAAATCCATACTAATTCTAAACTAATCGACAATATCAAACCAATCAATTTAACAGATGTCAATTAATTAGAGCAATACCATAAGCAAATATCTAAATTAACAAAGACAAGCTTAAAGGCCATAATCACTTAATAATCATCTTCAATTAAGGGCAAGAACTAAAATAAAGCATAAACAAAATGAAATACCCGGAATAATTACTACCTTCATTAATAACGATTTAATTAAGTCTTGTGCAATAATTGCTACAAATACTATGGTATAAAAGTATATAGCCCAAAACGGACATTAAATTATACATTAACCTCTAATCAAAGAGAAAACATCATTAAGGGAAATCAACCCCTAAATTTAATACCAGATGTAACATATTAGTACATGTGTTAAATACCACCAATATCACTCAAAAAATTAATAATTATATAAATACTTTATATACCCTAAAACAAATCATAGACATAAGTATATACGCATATACACACCTCTAAATCAAAATACTATAAGTAACAATATGAACATTAATATATATATATGTATATAAGTATAATGGTGATACAATATTAGCTAGTGAAATAATTCAAATTCTCCCCCAAATTATTACTGCCGCCCACCTGTATAGCAAAAGAAAACACAAAGACAATATTAGTTAATGAGGGGATATTTGAATTCCCTTTAATTCCTGTTCCTAGCCGACTGCTCCTACTCAAAAAGAAAAAAAAAATATATATATCAAACATCATGATGGAAAATACAAACAGCTAATAAAGTACATGTCAAGTACAAATCTATCCCTCTAATATCACATCCTTCCCATACTGTCGATGGGTTTTTCCTGCAACCAGCACCCAAACTGTCTACTTCCTTCCCCACCATCGACATATAGTACCACACTCATCTTCCTTTCTTCCCACGCCAGCAGTGCATTCCTTCCTTGCTCCCTCTCGACTGGAACAGTAGCAGGTAATCCCCTTCTTCCTCATTTTTTTTTCTCTTCTGCCTACGTTTTCCCCAAGAGAACATCACAGTAGCTGTGCTGATTTCTGCTCCATAAGCAGCAAGACCACCAGTTAGCTTCTCATTTATTTTCGGAGAACAGAGGCAGTAAGCCGCACCAAGTAAAACCACTACTACCACTCCATTGCGCACATTTTCCTTCCTTTTCCACGGTTAACAACCAGCCAGTAGTACCATCTCCCTCAGTTTCAGACACAAACAGAGAAAGAAAAACAAGGTAGGATACCTTCTTCTCTTGCAGTTGCTCACGGTTCTCTCCTTCCAATACTTCTTCTTCCACTCCTATACCTCATTCCAGTTTCTCCTGCTCCTTGACAGTAGCTAGGATATGTAGAAACTACACCGCATCTCTGTTACAGCAAGCAAGAAACCATAGAGAGCAAGGTATGAAACTCCACTTACATTTCCCCATGTACAATCCGATACCATGGGAGTTTTGAACCCTTGCCTGCTTGTAGATTGTCACACCCAGTAGCTTTTCTCCTTCATCCCTATGCAGGATAAATACTGAAGTCTTCCTTGCTTCAGTTAACTGAGAGGACATTTGAATCTCTAGAAAATAACAAGGTAAAACACACTGCTCCTTGACTAATACCGATGACCGGAAGTACTAGTTCTGGACATCCCCTTTTCTGTTTCTGATGCTAACGTTTGAAACCCATTCCAGTCTTCCCTTAATGCCTAAAGCCATGTATAAACCCTCCAAGTTAGCTAGCTACTACAATACTAATCTAAGCTTTTTCATGGCTGATGAAACGACCAAAACAGGGGCATATATGCACCCAAAGTCTACCGGCAAGTGTAGGCTTTCACAAGTGGTTTTAAGCGCTAAGAAGGTAAGGAGAGTTAGCCAAACATCTTGCTATTAACAAGCATGATAAGCTAGTGAGTATATATAAAAGAAAAAAAAAATTTAACCATGTATATGCCATATGTAAAACCAGGCCGAGAAGAAGAGAGGTTGAAGGTGGTGGGGGAAGTTGCGATGAAGCTGGGAATGTGGTGAACCGGGGGAAACCAAAAAAAAAAAAAAATCCCCTTGGCAAATTAAGGCAAGGTAATTATATATGAGTACCTATTTTAATGCCTTACTAGGAAGTGCTGTTATGGAAGCCAAAATGTTAGGCGTATGATTGTGTGTATTTATGCTAGTAAATGTTGAGGAGAGTAAATATTAGTTAGGAAAATAAACGTAACATATCTGAATTAGTTGAACCGAAATGTGTGTGAAAATGATAGGAAAAAAAAATAACCTGAGGAAAACTGCAAGGAAACCGAGAATTTTGGAGTATACATATATATATTGAACTGTAAACGTGTAACAAAAAAAGGGGTATAACATGGGTATTATTTGGGTGGTTAATGTGTAAATGATGAGTATGTATATATATATGTTCACGTGATATGCATTTATTTAGATCAAAATATATGTGTGAGAATGATAGAGAAAAATAACGAGTAAACTGTACAAAAACCGAGCGGAGGAGGGAACTTGTGAAGGAGGAGATTTAAACGTCATTTTAATAATTGTATGTTATTTGAGGCCACATATTTAGGTCATAATATTGTAGTTTTTTGAGCTCTGAATAGTCATTAATAAGTTTATAAGTGAATTTGTAAAGTTATATAAATTCTGGTGCAAAATGTACAATTCTAGCAAATATAATTACCTAGGAATGTATTAGAAAAATTTTTTTGGTATATTCATGGATTTTTATATGGCGTAAATAAATTTTAAAACCTTGTACAAATGTTTTAAATAATTAAATGAGTTTTATATGGGAGTCAAAATTAATTAAAAGAAAATAGGGAGTGATGGTATAATAACTGAAAGGGATAATCTTAAAGATACTTACAAGCATAACATATGAACTTACGAAATTAGGGGTTTATTGTAAAACTAAGAAATTATGGGGGTAATTTCGTAAATAAAAAAAATCTGGTCAAAGGACGAATTTAGGTGGTCAACCTTGACCACAAGTGAGGTTTGACCAAATTAAAATGATAAGAATAATTAATTTTGGTATTTAAAGAAATATTAAGTCAAAGATAACATTTATAAAAAGAAATGGGGGTGTTTATGTAATTATCGAGAAATATAGGTGTTGGAAAATAAATATTAAGACCCTAGGGGTCTGCTTGGAAATTAAAAGAATTTTTGGGTTAGTTTTGTGGTGAATTAATTGATTAAGGATTATAATATATGGTTTAAGTGCTAATGTCTAGCAATTTAAAATTCTATGGGTATATGATGTAATTTTCGAAAGATTAGGGGCTGGAATGAAATTTAAACGACCTTAAGGGTCTGTATGTGAATTTGGGTAAATTATGAGTTGGTAATGTGATTATTTGATTAAGGAGTATAACATATAGTTAAGTATTAAAATGTAAATTTAATAAAACCTAGGGGCTACTTTGTAAATAACCAAAAAAATCGGGATAGAAAGGAGATTAGAACAACCCTTGAGTTGTTCGGAAATTTGGGAAAATATTGGTTGGCTTTTGGAAATTAAATAAACCAATGTGTATAATATAAGTTGTGAAATTAAATTGTAAGCTTATAAAATAAATATGGGCCAAGACGAGTAAGTAATGAGAAGATAAGGCTACGGTGCAGAAAATCGAACAGAGGGGACTGTTTGCAATTGAGGGAAAACATTGGGTTAATTTTGGTATTTAAAATAATTAAGGTGTATATTATAAAGTTTTAAGTATTACAATTAAAGGTTACAAAACAAGGAGTTATAGTGTAAATAAAAGAAATATATGTGTGGATAAATAAATTTGGGTAGCAGGTTGGGACTGTTCAATAATATATATATTTATATTTGCACATGTATATTATAAGGTTTAGATACCTTAGATTATAAATTAATAAGGTTAGAAATATAGTGGTTGTAATATATGGGGGTGATTTATAAATAATCAAATGTGTGGGAAAGGGACTGTTGTTACCGAAAATGATTATGGGCTGTTTAGGAATTTTAAAGTTTGGAAAATATATTATAAAGTCTTATGATATAATATGACATCACACTAAAGTATATGAAAGAATATATTATAAGGGGGGTTATTAAGGAAAACCTATGCATTATAAGCATTTACATAATGATGGGTTAAGATGGAGAATTTTGGAAGTATATTGTAAGGTTGGAATTTTATTATAATAGGGACTCTATAAAATTATGTCGTGTGAATTTATAACATGGCGTGAGGGTATAAGGTGGGTAACAAGTCACATACAGAATTATGCTATTACAAGTACAAACGTAAATATAACGACAACTGTATTATAACGTATACAGTGGTATAACATTTTACATACACGTAAAAAGGTGCGTGAAACAAATGACATATATCTACAACTATAATGTACATACGTACATAAGTGTATGCACATAAATGTTCATGTAAGCCCGTATCAATAAATACATAAGGTATTCCGTATAACGGAATGTTTAAATGTCAAGCATGCGTGCACATAACGTTAATTCCCGCATGCACGCAACCCGACAATACGTAAACAAATTGTAAACGTAACATCCATGTAATAAGTGTAACGTCGTAGCAATTATTACATACCCGTAGGATATAACGAGTAGTTGGAATCTAAATCCCTAAGATTAACAAACATTCAGTTGAACAAGGGATCAACTAAGGGTTGGCTACGGGATGGAAGTAAAAGCTTGGTCTAGGATGGTTAAGTGAGTTGAATTGTATACTGATATTAGAACAATGTATGTACCAGAGGTACGAGCTGATATACGAGCATTGTGAGCGGTAGAGGCTACGCGGGAGTTACTACGTGAGCGTCGACGGTGTACGGTATGTTCATTGTGTGGTCCGAACCTCTGAGGGAAGCCTCGGTTCGGGTATTGATTGACTATGTGACAAGAGCGATATGTTTGCTATGCATGATTGTGTGGATTATTTATAAGGTTGGTAAGCGTTTATTATTGTGCGCGATGTCTTCAGACAATATTACTATGATTGTTTATGCGGTTGGAATACTAATATTGGGAACTTTATCCCTAACTGATCTAAGTAAAACACTTAGGAATGAGACTCGGGATCCCCAGTCTCTAGATCTTGATACTCGAACATGACTTTAACCTAGACTATGTCTAGGGAAGTACATAAGACTTCAAAGGTAATAATGGTAAAGATTTCTTCAAAACCTAAGTATTTACTTAGGGTAGTTGATTAAGGATTAATCATACATTGGAGAGTGTTGGTTATGGTAAATGGTATGGGAATCCAATTAGTTTCGACTAGTTGGTTGCGCATTGGTGATCACCGGAGTATAACGTCCGTATCGGACCGACTCCCTCTATATTCCGACGGGCCTAGATAGACTGTTGGACCAGGGTGCCGACTTTGGCACACGGCTTCGGCCATTCATGGACGCCTTTATTAGGCAAGTGGAAGCCCCGGGATCGAGTGATCCTTGGCAATGAGCACTTCGTGTGTACGGGAGGACTACTGTCCAGTGAGGTTATTTCCGGGTTGTCCTAACATGACGCCCAATGGTATTGAGAGTAAGACTAAATGGTGATTAACATAATTTAAAGGAAAAACTACACATCTCGATGGAAGTAACTACGCGTTTGTATGAATGTTTACTGTATATTGTATGACTGTTTATGGAACATGGTATCTGGTATGTCATGGATTGTATGTAATGTATGGATTGTCACTTTGATGGATTACTGTATGCTTATGCATGTTATTTACTGCTGTATATAAACTGCAAAATGAACCAGCATGTAATCAACCTCATGTTCAGACGGCTAATTGACCTAAGTGACCTAAAGGGTCTAGGATTACACTTTAGCATACCAGCATATAGTTTGCTGAGCCCCTTTTGGGGCCAACCCATTTCAGGTTATGGATCGGGACGTGAAGCCGGAGTGCGGGAATATGGGTAGACTACCTCGACTTTTATTATCGCATGTTTAATATTAAATCGGTTAGCACGTTGAAATTCTGGGAACTCTTTAAATGCTCACTTGTCATAGGTATTGGTTTGTATATAGGATAATGTAATAAATATCTCGTTCATCACTGCGGTTAGTTGTTGTTGTTCATTGTTAGATTACGGTTATGCTTCTTACTCGCATGGGCGGAGTAATGGCATGTGACACCCAAGTGAGGATTAATGTAGTTTAACTTCCGCTGTGAGACGTCTCTAATTACGCTACGTGAGTGATTATACGAGAGAGTGATTATTACGAGATTAGCGAGTGGGGTGTTACAAAAGTGGTATCAGAGCGGAGTACCGCTCTGATGACGAGATATTAGGATTAGACAGTGAGCATAGGACTTGGGAAATACGGGAAACGTTTGTGAGGTACGAGCCGCCTGGTCTTAAAGAACCAGTGCCTTAGAACGCTAATGCGTAACAAATTAGCCTTAATGACATATCTGTGTTATTGATTTTTATGGTAAACTACTGAGTAATAATACGACGTGGAGTTGCGGGTGTCGAGAAGAGGCATGTCGGGGGTGATGGAGGTCCTGTAACCCTGAAAAGCGTTGAGACGGTAGTCGCGCGCGTACTAGCTTGATGGAATAACATCCCGGGAAACAACAGTAGTACCCCACCCGCCGCTGCCCACATCTCGAGTATCACCCATAGAGGCAATGTAATAGTGTCACCAAGAAATGCATAGAAGTCTCTCTCAAAATGGGAATAGCTTCAACCGGATACAACCTAGAAGACTCGGTAAAAATCTGACCTACATCAAAATAACCATATGAGCTTACGAGCGAAACTCCTAAAAATTATATAACATAACACTCAAGGAAAGGAATGTCGTACCAAGGATAACTATAGTACTCCATCTGCTGAACCCGAAGCATCACGAGGTAGCCACGGAAGCAGACCCCAGCCGATACGAGCTACTAGAGGGGGAAAGAGTCACCAGGGGCAGAATACCCCGAATTTTGTGGGAACCTTAGGCGCTGGTACTAGTACACAGCGCGATCTAGGAAACCGCACATCCTTAACTTAATACATTGACTGCATGAACATGCGTCAGGAACCTCCTCCTACCATGAGGGAGTTTTCAACAAAACTCGAAATAGCCTAACTCAGAGAACCTAGAAATAGAATTACCTTAGAAAACTTACCCTACCTTAACGAACCGAAATAACTCCAATACTACCCTTTTCAAGACTAATCATCTAAACCATACTCAAACGACCGAAGCATTAGTGAAACAAATAATTCTAGAAACCGATGACTCAACCAGCATGGCGCGCTTTCTACAACAAGCGCTATAGCAAATACTATACTCACAATTCCGTCTACCTCGCGCACTTGCTACAGCAAGTGCTACAATGATGGCTACAATTATGGTTACAATTATGGCTATAATTATGACTACAATCACTACTATAACTATAACGATAAATACAACAGAATTTTACAGACCGTGTAGGCCGCAGGTGCAACGCCATGTCCACCGGTAATCATCAAACATTCATACAACGTCAGTGCGAATCTCATAACTACAACCACTCCTATAACTACAACTGCAATTATAAGTATAACTGTAACTATAATTGCAACTGTAACTACAAGAATAACGACAATTAGGATTGGATTCTACAAGACCGTGTAAGTCATGACTACCGGTAATCACTAACTATTCATACAAGTATAGTACATACTCTATAACTACAACTTGTCACCAAAGGGTTACAAAACCCTTAGAATACGGAAACTGCAACCATTGGAGGACCTGACAAGTCCAAACATAACAACTAAAGGGCATACCCCAGCCCATAACAAACTACAATCATTAAACAATAATCATACAATAACATCGGCCTATGAGCCAAACATCATAACATGCTTGGTAAATCACTTGATGGTTTAAAATTGACGTGGGAGGTGGAACTTGATCCGGTACAGGTCAAGGGAAGCTGAACACAATTGGGGTGGAAGGATAGTTCAACACTGATACTGATCACATCAGGGTCGGATGATTCCGATACTCTCTACAAGTGGTCACAATTAATTACATTAAAAATAAACAAGGAACCAAAGTATAAAGCTATAGACAACTAAATACATGCAATCTAATGAATAAGGTGTCGAATACGAATACTCGTGAAATCACAGTTCACTCCCGAATGTATTCTTATAAATAATGATGGTGGAACATAACCACGAGACAATTAAGGCAATCCTACACCCATAATGGCATACGCCAATACATAACAAATATTGGAAAGAGAAAAGAACATACCAGTCCTCAGTAGGACCAACATTGAAAATGTTACATTACAACACAATTAATACTTAAACCGATCGCAACCTTAAATGCGAATCGGAGTTGAACACCTAAATGATTACTATCTAAGGCAATAACCATAACAAGGAATGCCATAACCAACAAGGGACAAACAGATGTCAAATAACAAATAAACATTGGTAATACATTTGATCACATCGAACATTGAATGAGGGTTCCGAATGGAAAGGGAAATGGCTAATGCCATTGGCGTCCGCCAAACAATAGGTAATAAAGAGGGAATACGTGTTTTAAGACATGCCGCCTAATAACATAACGATTGTCAGGGAAAGAACTATACAGGTTGAAACAATGGCAAACAACCTAAACGGCGATACACAATAACAAATCTAAAGGTTATGAAACACAAGTTTAAAGTAGAATTACTTAATGTACATGAGAAGAACACAAGTCTAGGAGGAAAAAAATACCGCCTCCGACTACCTCCAAATATGTACCAATTGAACAAAGACATTTAAAAATAACATGACAACTAATGGGAACGGGTCAAAACCAGGCCACAATAGAGACTTTCGTAAAAGAAAGAAAACAAAACACCAACCTTTAGAGCTCAGAAATCACGTCAGTTGATATAACCCCAATTGATAGGGTAAAGTAATAAGAACCACAATATGCACCGAAATTAACGTGCATAACCTGCCAACTTATGAACAAGAGCAAGAAACAATGGACAAGCGCCGAACTGTGCGCATAGTAATCAGTTAGCAGTAATTAGAATCAACACATAAGTAACTCCAACAAAGGATTTACTAAACAATAAAACAACAATAACTTATCAATACGAGGAGTCGTAAATTCCTTTAAAACAACGATGAACTCATGTCAATAACGAAGCCAATGACAGAGGAGAAAGACCACCTCGTACCACTCAGAAGTAAACTTCACCATTAGGGCGAGATACCGTAAACACCTTTTAAATGAGAGATACATAATCATACCATTGGGCTGGGAACCCAGGGAACCGAAGAAATTTCCTTAGGATACCCCCAAGATGAATTAAAAAGGGAGATTGAAATAGAATACTTCACGAGCGCGCGACGGACACTACGAGTATACAAAACGAGATATGGAACGACCGCACTCCATAGGAGCTTGCGGGCTTGACAGACTTAACTATAGGTTAGTCGAGTAAGTAGCAATATATCAGTAGGGTACCCCATACATGTAGACAAGTAGTGTAAGGAACGCAAGAAGTAGTTAACTCTATACCAAGGTTGGTGATGCATATTCAGACCAGTATAAATAACTATCAAAAGTAAATTAACGAGAAGAATTCCAATTGAATCAATGAGATTAGAGGAACCCAAAACCTTGAATAGAACACGACTAAGTTGTAACTCCGCAAGGAATGGTTAACACAATAACATTAAAGGAAACCTTTCGAAAGAGGAGAGAGTTGATAGTCAACCTAATGGCAGCTATGAAAACCCGTAAAATGGGCGGATAAACATAAGTAAAAATCTCTTAGATCAATAACTACTTACACTAACACAATTCTTAGCATCTAAAAGAACTCATACAACGGTAATAATCGCCACCCGTAAGAGGGGCATAAAGAGAATTACTCTCCAACGGAGAACACAAACCTACCGAATGAAGTAACAATCTTCTATGCCCAAATTAAGGGCAACGATACGCTTTCACCCACAAAAGGGCTGAACATAAGTACACCAATATACAATAAAGGAAAAGCAAGCTAGCACACTAGCAGATGCCTTAAGCTATAGAGCAAATGTTACAATAACCTAACCGTTGAATTGACTGAAATATGGTGCGCACAGAAGCAACCATTATGGACTACCATCAGAAGGAATACATTGACAAAGAGCAGACGAGTGAAACTTGTATAGGGCTCAAATGATGAGAAACAAATGGGAGGCAGGCTATACAAACAGCCTAGACCGTCCAAGGACGCATTCCAAAATAAATATGGCGTTCAACGTTATAACCCACACAAGAACTCATAAATGCACAATCATACTCTTGTTAAATAACATGGGAAAAGATAAAAGATATAAAGTATACCAGAGGAAAAATGCCTCAACTGCCAGCGAACATACCCATATGGGATGTCGAAAGATGCAAGGCTCAATATAAACACAACAATTGAGTCCCTAGCAAAAACGGGGCAAACCATACAAGTATTGGCGTAAGAACAATATACTAAATATATAATATATAACAACACGAAGTACATAACAAATATTACAATTAAGGTATTATTCCGGAACAAAACATCCCAGAACCACAAAATGACAAGAATTACCTTCGTGGATTTCTAAGCTAATACATTCAAACTTCAGAGACTAGTGCAAAGAGCACTAATGACAAACGACAGTCAATGTCATACTTCACCTCAACTAGAAACCAATGAGTGAAGATAATAACAATTCAAAATATATTCCGCGCTAGTCATCCAGAATGTCTAGACACGACTTAGACCTAATCGTGTGCATCTACAATTAACGATACCGCACCGATTAAGATACCCCATTTCCAAATTAAGAAAAGACAGTGAATGACACTGTCATGTTGGAACGAGGCCAGCAATAACTTGCTGCTGATAAATCACCTTTAATATACCTTGGGAACAAAAGGTCAAACCAAGCCCTATGCACGTGGGTCTGCACCTCATTACGGAGCGAGTGGGCCCAATAGAACGTGTTTGGGAGAACGCACAAAGTATTCTACGCCTTCGACTGAATAGAGTATGCGCCTCACCCTTCGCATAGATTTCTTTTAGAGACGAGTGACGAGAGATCGACCCGTCTCTCAGATATGAGGAGACTTCACTCCGAAGTTTCAATACGGAAACGAGGGAGACCAGGAACAAGACCATTAAAAGGGTCAAATTCCGTTGGCCAAACCATGAGGCGACATGGCCACATGGGAGTCGGAGAACTCCATGAGAGCCAAGTATCCAGCGCTCTTCTCATAGCGACTGTGTGATACTTTGGGGGTCACGGGGCGTAACCCTTTTAAGGGGGGTAGAGCCCTTGGCATAGTAGTCATTTTGTGTTGTTTGTGGTGTTATTTTGTGGTGTGTATGTTGTTTGTTGTGTATAAGTGCCTTAAACACTTGTGATGGATGTTGATTGTTGTGTATAGGTGCGTTAAGCACTTGAGATGTATTTTGATTATGTGTAGGTGCTTTAGCACGTGAGAATATGTTTTGTGATATATATGGTTTGGATTGGAAACTGTACTGACGTCCTTCGGGACTGGTGATATATATGTAGTTGGTTTGGATCGGAAGTCTAGCGGTTGAATGGAACGGATTACATTTCAGGAGAGTGTTGAGACCTTAGAATTGATAGGTTGGATGGTTCGATACCTTGAGGTTCATTGGGTAGTGATGTACATATTCGATTTAAACGACTTCGAGACGAAGTCTTTTTAAGGGGGGTAGACTGAAATACCCCGAATAATTACTACCTTCATTAATAACGATTTAATTAAGTCTTGTGCAATAATTGCTACAAATACTATGGTATAAAAGTATATAGCCCAAAACGGACATTAAATTATACATTAACCTCTAATCAAAGAGAAAACATCATTAAGGGAAATCAACCCCTAAATTTAATACCAGATGTAACATATTAGTACATGTGTTAAATACCACCAATATCACTCAAAAAATTAATAATTATATAAATACTTTATATACCCTAAACAAATCATAGACATAAGTATATACGCATATACACACCTCTAAATCAAAAATACTATAAGTAACAATATGAAACATTAATATATATATATGTATATAAGTATAATTGGTGATACAATATTAGCTAGTGAAATAATTCAAATTCTCCCCCCAAATTATTTACTGCCGCCCACCTGTATAGCAAAAGAAAACACAAAGACAATATTAGTTAATGAGGGGATATTTGAATTCCCTTTAATTCCTGTTTCCTAGCCGACTGCTCCTACTCAAAAAGAAAAAAAAAATATATATATATCAAACATCATGATGGAAAATACAAACAGCTAATAAAGTACATGTCAAGTACAAATCTATCCCTCTAATATCACATCCTTCCCATACTGTCGATGGGTTTTTCCTGCAACCAGCACCCAAACTGTCTACTTTCCTTCCCCACCATCGACATATAGTACCACACTCATCTTCCTTTCTTCCCACGCCAGCAAGTGCATTCCTTCCTTGCTCCCTCTCGACTGGAACAGCAGCAGGTAATCCCCTTCTTCCTCATTTTTTTTCTCTTCTGCCTACGTTTCCCCAAGAGAACATCACAGTAGCTGTGCTGATTTCTGCTCCATAATGCAGCAAGACCACCAGTAGCTTCTCATTTATTTTCGAAGAAACAGAGGCAGTAAGCAGCACCAAGTAAAACCACTACTACCACTCCATTGCAGCACATTTTCCTTCCTTTTCCACGGTAACAACCAGCAGTACCATCTCCCTCAGTTTCAGACACAAACAGAGAAAGAAAAACAAGGTAGGATACCTTCTTCTCTTGCAGTTGCTCACGGTTCTCTTCCTTCCAATACTTCTTCTTCCACTCCTATACCTCATTCCAGTTTCTCCTGCTCCTTGACAGTAGCTAGGATATGTAGAAACTACACCGCATCTCTGTTACAGCAAGCAAGAAACCATAGAGAGCAAGGTATGAAACTCCACTTACATTTCCCCATGTACAATCCGATACCATGGGAGTTTTGACACCCTTGCCTGCTTGTAGATTGTCACACCCAGTAGCTTTTCTCCTTCATCCCTATGCAGGATAAATACTGAAGTCTTCCTTGCTTCAGTTAACTGAGAGGACATTTGAATCTCTAGAAAATAACAAGGTAAAACACACTGCTCCTTGACATACTAATGACCGGAAGTACTAGTTCTGGACATCCCCTTTTCTGTTTCTGATGCTAACGTTTGAAACCCATTCCAGTCTTCCCTTAATGCCTAAAGCCATGTGTATAAACCTCTCCAAGTTAGCTAGCTACTTACAATACTAATCTAAGCTTTTTCCATGGCTGAAACGACCAAAACAGGGGCATATATGCACCCAAAGTCTACCGGCAAGTGTAGGCTTTCACAAGTGGTTGTTAAGCGCTAAGAAGGTAAGGAGAGTTAGCCAAACATCTTGCTATTAACAAGCATGATAAGCTGGAGTATATATAAAAGAAAAAAAAATTTAACCATGTATATGCATATGTAAAACCAGGCCGAGAAGAAGAGAGGTTGAAGGTGGTGGGAAGTTGCGATGAAGCTGGGAATGTGGTGAACCGGTGGGAAACCAAAAAAAAAAAAATCCCCTTGGCAAATTAAGGCAAGGTAATTATATATGAGTACCTATTTTAATGCCTTACTAGGAAGTGCTGTTATGGAAGCCAAAATGTTAGGCGTATGATTGTGTGTATTTATGCTAGTAAATGTTGAGGAGTAAATATTAGTTAGGAAAATAAACCGTAACATATCTGAATTAGTTGAACCGAAATGTGTGTGAAAATGATAGGAAAAAAAAATAACCTGAGGAAAACTGCAAGGAAACCGAGAATTTTGGAGTATACATATATATATTGAACTGTAAACGTGTAACAAAAAAAAGGGGTATAACATGGGTATTATTTGGGTGGTTAATGTGTAAAATGATGAGTATGTATATATATGTTCACGTGATATGCAATTTATTTAGATCAAAATATATGTGTGAGAATGATAGAAAAATAACGAGTAAACTGTACAAAAACCGAGACGAGGAGGAAATTGTAGAGAGATTTAAACGTCATTTTAAATAATTGTTATGTTATTTGAGGCCACATATTTAGGTCATATAATTGTAGTTATTTTGAGCTCTGAATAGTCATTAATAAGTTTATAAGTGAATTTGTAAAGTTATATAAATTCTGGTGCAAAATGTACAATTCTAGCAAATATAATTACCTAGGAATGTATTAGAAAAATTTTTTGGTATATTCATGGATTTTTATATGGCGTAAATAAATTTTAAAACCTTGTACAAATGTTTTAAATAATTAAATGAGTTTTATATGGGAGTCAAAATATAATTAAAAGAAAATAGGGAGTGATGGTAATAATAACTGAAAGGGATAATCTTAAAGATACTTACAAGCATAACATATGAACTTACGAAATTAGGGGTTTATTGTAAAACTAGGAAATTATGGGGGTAATTTCGTAAATAAAAAAAATCTGGTCAAAGGACGAATTTAGGTGGTCAACCTTGACCACAAGTGAGGTTTGACCAAATTAAAATGATAAGAATAATTAATTTTGGTATTTAAAGAAATATTAAGTCAAAGATAACATTTATAAAAAGAAATGGGGTGTTTATGTAATTATCGAGAAATATAGGTGTTGGAAAATAAATATTAAGACCCTAGGGGTCTGCTTGGAAATTAAAAGAATTTTTGGGTTAGTTTTGGTGAATTAATTGATTAAGGATTATAATATATGGTTTAAGTGCTAATGTCTAGCAATTTAAAATTCTATGGGTATATGATGTAATTTTCGAAAGATTAGGGGCTGGAATGAAATTTAAACGACCTTAAGGGT
The DNA here is from genome assembly GCA_023374045.1 of Limonium bicolor. Taxonomy (NCBI): domain Eukaryota; kingdom Viridiplantae; phylum Streptophyta; class Magnoliopsida; order Caryophyllales; family Plumbaginaceae; genus Limonium; species Limonium bicolor. The sequence continues at coordinate 6,051,771 of CM041778.1, read as the reverse complement.
CTGTATGTGAATTTGGGTAAATTATGAGTTGGTAATGTGATTTATTTGATTAAGGAGTATAACATATAGTTAAGTATTAAAATGTAAATTTAATAAAACCTATGGGGCTACTTTGTAAATAACCAAAAAATCGGGATAGAAAAGGAGATTAGAACAACCCTTGGAGTTGTTCGGAAATTTGGGAAAAATATTGGTTGGCTTTTGGAATTAAATAAACCAATGTGTATAATATAAAGTTGTGAAATTAAATTGTAAGCTTATAAAATAAATATGGGCCAAGAAGTAAGTAATGAAAGATAAAGGCTACGGTGCAGAAAATCGAACAGAGGGGACTGTTTGCAATTGAGGGAAAACATTGGGTTAATTTTGGTATTTAAAATAATTAAGGTGTATATTATAAAGTTTTAAGTATTACAATTAAAGGTTACAAAACAAGGAGTTATAGTGTAAATAAAAGAAATATATGTGTGGATAAATAAATTTGGGTAGCAGGTTGGGACTGTTCAATAATATATATATTTATATTTGCACATGTATATTATAAGGTTTAGATACCTTAGATTATAAATTAATAAGGTTAGAAATATAGTGGTTGTAATATATGGGGGTGATTTTATAAATAATCAAAATGTGTGGGAAAGGGACTGTTGTTACCGAAAATGATTATGGGCTGTTTAGGAAATTTTAAAGTTTGGACAAAATATATTATAAAGTCTTGAATGATATAATATGACATCACACTAAAGTATGAAAGAATATATTATAAGGGGGGTTATTAAGGAAAACCTATGCATTATAAGCATTTACATAAATGATGGGTTAAGATGGAGAATTTTGGAAGTATATTGTAAGGTTGGAAATTATAATAGGGACTCTATAAAATTATGTCGTGTGAATTTATAACATGGCGTGAGGGTATAAGGTGGGTAACAAGTCACATACAGAATTATGCTATTACAAGTACAAACGTAAATATAACGACAACTGTATTATAAACGTATACAGTGGTATAACATTTTACATACACGTAAAAAGGTGCGTGAAACAAATGACATATATCTACAACTATAATGTACATACGTACATAAGTGTATGCACATAAATGTTCATGTAAGCCCGTATCAATAAATACATAAGGTATTCCGTATAACGGAATGTTTAAATGTCAAGCATGCGTGCACATAACGTTAATTCCCGCATGCACGCAACCCGACAATACGTAAACAAATTGTAAACGTAACATCCATGTAATAAGTGTTAACGTCGTAGCAATTATTACATACCCGTAGGATATAACGAGTAGTTGGAATCTAAATCCCTAAGATTAACAAACATTCAGTTGAACAAGGGATCAACTAAGGGTTGGCTACGGGATGGAAGTAAAAGCTTGGTCTAGGATGGTTAAGTGAGTTGAATTGTATACTGATATTAGAACAATGTATGTACCAGAGGTACGAGCTGATATACGAGCATTGTGAGCGGTAGAGGCTACGCGGGAGTTACTACGTGAGCGTCGACGGTGTACGGTATGTTCATTGTGTGGTCCGAACCTCTGAGGGAAGCCTCGGTTCGGGTATTGATTGACTATGTGACAAGAGCGATATGTTTGCTATGCATGATTGTGTGGATTATTTATAAGGTTGGTAAGCGTTTATTATTGTGCGCGATGTCTTCAGACAATATTACTATGATTGTTTATGCGGTTGGAATACTAATATTTGGGAACTTTATCCCTAACTGATCTAAGTAAAACACTTAGGAATGAGACTCGGGATCCCCAGTCTCTAGATCTTGATACTCGAACATGACTTTAACCTAGACTATGTCTAGGGAAGTACATAAGACTTCAAAGGTAATAATGGTAAAGATTTCTTCAAAACCTAAGTATTTACTTAGGGTAGTTGATTAAGGATTAATCATACATTGGAGAGTGTTGGTTATGGTAAATGGTATGGGAATCCAATTAGTTTCGACTAGTTGGTTGCGCATTGGTGATCACCGGAGTATAACGTCCGTATCGGACCGACTCCCTCTATATTCCGACGGGCCTAGATAGACTGTTGGACCAGGGTGCCGACTTTGGCACACGGCTTCGGCCATTCATGGACGCCTTTATTAGGCAAGTGGAAGCCCCGGGATTGAGTGATCCTTGGCAATGAGCACTTCGTGTGTACGGGAGGACTACTGTCCAGTAAGGTTATTTCCGGGTTGTCCTAACATGACGCCCAATGGTATTGAGAGTAAGACTAAATGGTGATTAACATAATTTAAAGGAAAAACTACACATCTCGATGGAAGTAACTACGCATTTGTATGAATGTTTACTGTATATTGTATGACTGTTTATGGAACATGGTATCTGGTATGTCATGGATTGTATGTAATGTATGGATTGTCACTTTGATGGATTACTGTATGCTTATGCATGTTATTTACTGCTGTATATAAACTGCAAAATGAACCAGCATGTAATCAACCTCATGTTCAGACGGCTAATTGACCTAAGTGACCTAAAGGGTCTAGGATTACACTTTAGCATACCAGCATATAGTTTGCTGAGCCCCTTTTGGGGCCAACCCATTTCAGGTTATGGATCGGGACGTGAAGCCGGAGTGCGGGAATATGGGTAGACTACCTCGACTTTTATTATCGCATGTTTAATATTAAATCGGTTAGCACGTTGAAATTCTGGGAACTCTTTAAATGCTCACTTGTCATAGGTATTGGTTTGTATATAGGATAATGTAATAAATATCTCGTTCATCACTGCGGTTAGTTGTTGTTGTTCATTGTTAGATTACGGTTATGCTTCCTTACTCGCATGGGCGAGTAATGGCATGTGACACCCAAGTGAGGATTAATGTAGTTTAACTTCCGCTGTGAGACGTCTCTAATTACGCTACGTGAGTGATTATACGAGAGTGATTATTACGAGATTAGCGAGTGGGGTGTTACACAAAAGCTCAAGGTTCGACAATGGAGTTTTAAGGATTTTGGGGGAAAATCCTCATCCCAAGCTACAAGGGAGGTTAAGGCTTCATTAGAGCATAAATGAGAGAGAAGGGAGAAGAATTAGCCATTAGAGGTGAAGGGGAGCTAAGGAGGTGAGATTTCTTCTTCTTCTTCTTCTTCTTCTTCTTCTTCTTCTTCTTCTTCTGGACATGCAAGGTCGGACACATGTCCGGACCCAACTTGTAAAGGCCATAGATTCTTCATTATAGCTCCGATTTGAGATCCATTTACGCCCACGCGTTCGTCTCTTCGTCTACTTTATTCCTAGCTATGTTATTCCTCCTGTTTCAGCAATAAGTACGTAAAACATTAAGAAAATATAAAACTAGAGGAAAACTAGCTAGAGTGGAGAAATGAGCATGAAAAGTGTTGATAAAACATACTAAATACACCCCTGAAACATGCTCAATTGGACACTCATTAATTATGACCAGATCAAGAACTTGGTTGCCTTTGCTTCATCACTAACATCCACCCTAACATAAGTAAACTAGAGCCACGAACAAATGCTTCTGTTTATCTAGGAAATGCTAAAAACACTAAAGCTACAAAGTCCTCAATATAGAAACAGGGGAGATTCATATTAGTCAAGATGTTGTATGTTTCGAAAATATCTACCCCATTCAAGATAAATTGGAGTGAATTCTGGCATGACAAACCTCTTGATTGCATTTTTGATGATACCAGACATATCTTTCCTTTATAAGCTGATTATTCAACTTTTTATTCTCCCTTCCCAAACAATAAAGAATCCAACAACAGTATTAGGTACCAAAAATTGCATACCTCTCAGGAACACAGTTTTACTGATAATAAAATTAGTTACTCAGCTTGACATAGATCATATGAGTCTTGATTTTCAATCTCATCCTCACCTTGCTCGTGAACCTTCTCAAGCATCCCCTAATAATTTTTCTAATGGTAGTGATCATGATACAATTGTTATCAGTGATCAATATGATCCCTCAACACAAAGAGAAAACCCTCAAAACTTGCGTAGATCAGATAGAGTTCATAATATGCCAGCTAAATATAATGACTATATATGTGCTACAGAGACTACCCAATATCCTTTTTTTGCAAATCCTCACTACCAAACTGTATAATCAAACTCATTTCTCTTCCTCTCACAATACTTTTGTCGTTGACACTCTTACTAGCATCATCCCAAACCAAAACTTATCTTCACTCTCCCTTTCTGCTATTTCCAACGGTTTTTTGGATGAAATTCTTTCTCTTAAGAAACATGTTACATATATTGAAACCAGTAAGGACCCTAGATGGGTCTAAGCTATGTCCAAAGTACTTAACGACGTGGGCATGGAACAACCTTGTTGTCAAGTCAGCAGGGAAGTTCGAGGGTGCTGGAATAAACACAGCATACTTAGAGAACCGGTCCACGACAACAAGGACGGAAGTTTTCCCCTCCACCAAAGGGAAACCCGAAACAAAATCCATAGAAATCGACTCCCATGGTTTATTTGGGATAGGCAGCGGGTTGAGGAGTCCCGCCGTCTTCTTCCTTTCAACTTTGTCTTGTTGACATACCAAACAAGACCTTACATAGTCCTCCACATCAACCTTCATCCTTGGCCAATAGAAGCTTCATTTGATCAACGCCAAGGTTCGTTTTGTTCCTGCATGGCCAGCCCATTTCGCATCATGGAATTCCCGCAGTAACTCTACGCGGATTCCACCAGCAGGGACCACCACACATCTCTGCTCATCGACCAATATCATCGAGCAGGTGGAAACGCTTGGACTTCCCCAACCGCACACTTCAGGCCCTAAAGCACAATCACACATGGTCTATTGTTGACCTAACCAAAGGAAAGAAACTCATTACTTACAAATGGGTTTATAAAACAAAACTTAAACCTGATGGCAGCCTTGAACGATTCAAGGCCAGACTAGTCGTAAGGGGATTTACACATAAATATGGACATGATTATGAAGAAACTTTCTCCCCTCGTCAAGTTAACTATTGTTCGTGCTTTGATTATTCTTTCCATTAAGAGGGGGTGGATAACTGATCAATTAGATGTGAATAACGCAGTTCTTCATGGAGACTTAAAGGAAGATGTATATATGAAAATACTGCAGGCATTGCATGTCATAGGAGAGAATAAAGTTTGCAAGTTACATAAATCTCTATATGGCCTCAAGTGGGCTTCTAGACAATGGTATGATAAATTAGCCACATTTCTTCAAACCCATGGCTATAAACAATCAAAAAATGATTACTCTTTTCTCTAAGAAACTCTTTGGCAAAACCACGTTCCTTAGCATCTATGTTGATGATATAATCATTACTGAAAATGACAAAACAGAAGTCACCCATCTGAAACAAAAATTAAATGACCAATTCAAAATTAAAGATCTTGGAAGATTGCACTATTTTCTTGGCTTGGAATTTATTGAGACTAACAATAGATTAATTATGTCGCAAAGGAAGTATGCTTCCCAAATTCTTTCAGATTATAATATGCAGGAGTGTCACCCCTCAGTTTCCCATTAAAGCTACACCAAAAATTGTACAACGACAGTGGGCAGCTACTTGAAGACCCAATAGTATACAGAAGACTTATAGTGAAGTTGAACGTCCTAACTAATACTACCAGACATGATTTATCTTTTATAGTTCATCACTTAAGCCAATTTTTGCAATAACCCACCACTGCACATCTTAATGCATCCTATCACACACTTTAAGACTTAAAATACACTTTAGGTTTTGATATTTCATTCAATAAAAACTCTTCTTATAATCTGATAGCATTTTGTGATTCTGACTAGGCTTCTTGTCCCATGACCAGGAAGTCTATTTCAAGATACTATATCCTTCTTGGCGGTCCCCCCCTCAGCTGGAAGTCAAAGAAGCAAGTTTCAGTCATCATCTCTTCAGCTGAGGCCGAATACAGATATATGCAGCAGATCACAAGTGAGTTAAGCTGCCTTACCCGTTTTCTGCATGAATTGGAAGTGATAGACATACAACCTATCCCATTAAAATATGATAATGTCTCACACATATACATTGCCAAAATCTTGTTTCGCACAAAAGGAGTAAACACATTGAGTTGGACTGTCATTTCGTGTGCCAACAATTACAAGCATATCTCATATATACAAGTGTAATACATCCTAGCCTCAAAGCAGCTAGCAGACATACTGACCAAGCCATTAATAGGGAAGGCATACAAGTAGATTCTTCCTAAATTGGGTATGCAGTCGACACAGGACAATAAGACTTAACATTTACCAATATTAAGTCTTGAGAGGGGTATTAGGAATAGAGATATAATAGTGTCTAATCCTATATTCATCTATTATATAGTTCTATAAACTTCTCCTCTCGGTATACCATATAACCATACAAATACCACTTTCTTGCCCGTGTATAGATTCATTTTTGATACATTCTGTATACACAAAGTATATGTCATGTTTACTTTCTTCTCTCTATTCTCACTCGTTCGATGTTCCTGCCTAACTAGTCACTGCATTTGACATAACTCCATGTTGCAGATCCAAGTTGAACTTATTTGATACAACAAATTCAATCACGGAAACTTAAGATGATACAATGAAGAGCTTAGAGGTGCTACTACATGTCCCTGAACAAAGACCCTATTGAAGTTTGTTAGCTATTAGCAGAGTCGGTTACTAGTGTTTATTAGTAACTAGACTAAACACTGTGTTTTATGTTTTCTTGTTCCTTTAAATACAGCTTTCTTTACTGTTTACAAGGTAAGCCATGTGATACAGTCATTCGGTTATCACCTTCGAGCACTATGCTCTCTACCTCTCACTGAAAAAGAATCGTATTATTCATTCACTTCATTCATCATCCTATTCGTTCCTCTCTATTTTTCTAAATGGTATCAGAGCAGGTTTTAGAATGTAAATTTTGATTCCTTCTTTTATCCTCAAGTTCGATCCGATGACGGAAGAAGGATCAGCTCTTACTCTGCAAAATCTGACGTAGATCTTGACGAGTGCAACGACGAATGCCGGAAATGTTTCAGACATGTTGGATCCCTTGTTTGTGCATCCCAGCGATCATCAGGTATGGTTGTCGCTACTCAGTTTATAGGATCAAATTTCCATACCTGGAAACAGTCCGTCATACTGTCACTTGAATCTTAGAACAAAATTGGTTTCATCATTTGGCGATGTTGAAAAACCAAGCGATGACAGTGCCAAGCTCTTGAAATGGAAAAGATGCGATATTCTTGTAAGATCTTGGATTTTAAATGCTCTAAAGTTGTCTGTAGCACAAAGCGTAATGTTTGCTTTGAATGCTAAGGAGCTTTAGGATGATCTCTATAGTCGGTTTGAAGTTGCAAATGGAGCTCAGCTCTTTCAGCTTAGCCACAGCATTGCAACTTTAAGACAAGACACCGACAACATTACTGAGTACTATACTAAGATGAAGCAGCTTTGGGATGAACTGAGGTTAATGAGTAAGCTACCGTCATGTTCTTGTGGATTTGTTAAGGAATGGGAGAAATCATTTCAAAATCAGAAACTAGTTGAGTTTCTGATGGGATTAAATGATAACTATAGACATGTTCGTGGCAATGTCTTGATGATGAGTCCATTACCTACAGTTGAGCAGGCTTACTCTATCCTTATTCAAGAGGAAAAACAGACGGAGGTTACTACAGGAGCTAATAAAACTCAGATTGATGCTATGAGTTTTTCTTTTAGTTCGAATAAACCTGGTCAAGAATTGAGATGGCAAAACGACTCTGAATGGAAGAAGGAGAGTCGTTGTACTTATTGTAATAAGAGGGGACACACTGTTGAAACATGTTATACAAATCATGGCTTTCCCAAGGGGTTTAAGCAAGGTAAAACCAGAAAGAGTACCAGTTATAGCAACGCTTGTCTGGATACAGAATCTTTCAAAACAGGTGAAACTTCTGGTATGATTGTTCCTTCTGTTCTGAGCTTTACTAAGGAGCAGTTGCAGTTCCTTTCAGCTAATTTTGTTAAGGAGAAGCAAGAGGAAACTGCTCTCTGCAGCTTTGCAGGTATAACACTAGTGGAAAAAATGTTTTTAACCACGGTTATTTTGCCTATATACCACGGTTAGGAACCGTGGTTTATGCTCGCGTCGTATATTCACAAATTGAGATAAACGAAGGTTCATAACCGTGGTTTAAAGTAAGCAAAAAAACCACAGTTTATCGAAACCGTCGTCTAAGACCCCTTCTCCCGCGAGCATTCACTGACTTTATACCACGGTTGGGTGTCTGAACCGTGGTATATAGTGCATTATAAATGACGGTTTTACTTAAAACCGTGGTATAAAGTCTATAATAATCAACAATAAACCACGGTTATATGTAAAACCGTGGTTTATAGTCTGTGTTTTTTCCCCAGTTCGCCGACGATTAAACGCCGCCGCCTTCAATGTAATTTCTCCGCAAACAGAAGAGAATGAACAGGCCAGAACATGTATGTTACTTGTTTGTGTATTAGGGTTGCTAAAAAAATTAGTGAAGTACATTATGTTCCTTGTTCGTCGGTAGGTTGCAAAATTACCGTGAAAGAGAATGAGAGAGGGCGAAGCGCCGGTTAGGGTTGCACAAAATTACAGAGGCGCAACATGTCCTTGTTCACCGGTTAGGTTTGCAAAAATTACAGAGGCGCAGCATGTGTTCCTTGTTTTCCAGTATGGCGAAGAGCAAGCATGTTCGCCGGTGGGTTAAAAAAATTACAGAGGCGCAGAAGAAGAAGAAGAAGGAGAAGAGTTGCAGAGCATCCTTGTTCGACAGTGTAGGTTGTAAAAGAGTGAGGAGAAAATATATATATAAGAGAAAGAGAAAGAGCCGCGTTAATTTTCGGCGAAAATTTGAATTCCCACGGAGACTATATACCACGGTTCTAACAAGGAACCATCATTTAAAGTTTTGTGACTACGACTAAAAACGACGGTTTTAACAAAACCGTGGTATATAGAAACCCTATATACGACGGTTCTCCAAGAACCGTGGTATATCGACTCTGGCGTGTACTATATACCACGGTTGGCCTGAAAACCGTGGTATATAAGTGACCTATATACGACGGTTCTCCGAAAACCGTGGTATATGCACTCTGGTGTGTATTTTAAATGACGGTTGCTATCATAACTGTGGTTTATAAACTTTAAACCACGGTTTCCCATTTAACCGTGGTTTAAACGTCGTCATTAAAAATCTTTTTTCTACTAGTGTAAGTCACACGGATACTAAGAATTCTTATTGTCTTAGTGTTTTTGAAACTGATGATAAATACCGAAGCATGTGGATTCTTGATTCTAGAGCCACTGATCATGTTTGTTGTGACCTGAAGCTCTTTAGCAAGTTTGGAAACTCAACACAGCAGAAACGCATCAAGATGCCAGATGGACATTTCCAAGAACTTCTCATTGTTGGCAGTATAAAGCTTACTGATAACTTTCAACTGACATATGTTTTTTTTGTTTCAGGATTTCAGTTTAATCTGATTTCTGTTAACAAATTGGCAAAAGAGTTGAAAAGTTTAATCAGTTTCAGTCCTGACCATTGCTATTTACAGGACCTTTCCTTGATGAAGCGTGATGTCATAGGGCGTGTGATTAAAGGACTTTATGTTCTGGAGCAGGACCAGCTAAGCAAAGCCTTGAGTTACTGGAGTCACCTGAGTTCTATGAAGGATGTGTCTGTTACAGTGAATAACAAGGAGTCTTTTGTGTGCAGTAGTGTCCTTGAAGATTGGCATCATCGTCTAGGACATATGCCACTTACAAAAGTAAAAACTCTGAACTTAATAAAAGAGTCAGAGTTTATTTCAGATTTCATTTGTGACTCATGTAAAAAGGCAAAAGCGCATAGACTCCCTTTTCCTGATAGCATATGTAACACCCCTACAACGCACTTACCAACTACCGAAATTCGCAGCGGAATTAAACAACTAACACTATGGTGCTACAACGCCGTTAACCACCCACGTGGTAACTAGGCAGAATAAATACAAGTACGGTCTGATGATCAGACTCCCGAGCATAGGTCCTAACATCCATACATAAACATAACCAAACCATACCGAGTATTTATTTTACATACCAACTGTAACCTTAAACACCTGTCACTGTAAACAACAGTACCAACATAAACAACACTACGGGAGCACAGGCGCATCCCGGGTTTATCTTACAAGATCCAAAAGTATTCCAACAACCTAGGATCTAGAGCCACTCCGCTTCTTCGATCCTCATCCTGCAATAAAAATATGGAGCCCCCAGAGGGGTCAGCAACCTTTTGCTGGTATGGTTAACGCGCAGCCCATCGGCTACCGGGATACGCGCAACCAATTGTCATGATAACATGGCATTCATTTTAAACATCCAACATATATATAACATAGCTTAGCAAGGGAAATTGCGTAGCACAACAATAATACATAACACCATAAATCGGTTCACACAAGGAACCTTCCACCATAATTAGTACACATAGTGAGCCTAGAGATTAATGCCAATCTCATGCTAAGCTCGTTACCAACCTCGTTACCGTCCAGTTATATCGAACGGTTAACTTAAACCCAAGGCGTGTCGGATATAGTAATCCCAAGCACACCGAAAACAACATTCGTATGCCCCTGTGGCCCGACGTGAGTCAGTAAACTAGCTTTGGATAAGCTAAGGGAAAGTTGAAACCAAATTGGAATACAACCTATACATACACCAAGAGAGTCGAACCGGATAGACATCGACTCCCATCCATCACACGCGTGGCCGGAACATGACCGGACTCCTCACTTCCCCGGTTAGCACTTGTTAGTGATCATACAAATAAACTTGTTAAGTCACACACAACAAGTGTTTAGGTCTTGTTAGACACACCAAGGAAAGGAGTCACAACAATACAACATCATAATATATAACAACTGTAAACCCTTTTCATGCCTTAGTCTTATAAGGTCGTAACACACAGAAAAGCAAACAACACCCAAGCCGGTGTAAACCGGTAGGCAACAGACTGCAAGAAAACCATACCTTGGTCCTTGCTTCAACTCGTTCCCACCTTGAGAGAATCCTAAACACATTTAGTAACGTCGGTCAATTAACGTACTAGTTCACCGTTAACATTAACTACTTCACATTTCTAGTTATTTCTTTCCACATTTTGTTTTAACTTCCACCTTTTAAAATGTCATAATAACTCTCCTAACATGTCTTATATAACCTTATAATATCATCCCTACTTATCCCCATCTTTAGACATCGTTTAAATCCTAGAACCAAATTTACGTAGTGGTCCGGGACTTGGTCCCTTACTTAGGTCCCGGACCTATACTAAACAAATCCCCTCGGTTCTTTTAATGGGGTGGTCCGGGACTTCACCCAGGTCCTAAGTCCCGGACCATTCTAAGCAAATTCTCTCGGACAGTTTTAAGGGATTGGTCCGGGTCCTTGGACAAGAACCAAGTCCCGGACCTACGACCACGTACAACTCTCGTAATTTTTGCACTCATGGTCCGGGACTTGTCCCATGACTTAGGTCCCGGACCCAATATACAAAGCGACGTACTGGAATTTTTCATGCTCTGCTGCGCAAGTTCTCTACACCTATCAGATATATAAACTTCCCAGTAACACTCTTATACTCAAAACTTCACCCAAATATACACCACATAACAACGTAGTGCACAATTTAAATTGCATAAATCTTAAACACTGAATTTCCACAATATATTTGCCTTTCACCTGCAAATACAAACAGCAGTACGTATGTCCCTTACTAGTCTCTTTGAGAACATTTTCTAAGTCATTTACCTTTGGCTCTTTAGGTAGTTTCAACAGACAACGTAAGTTTATTTCCAAAGGAATTTTAAGCTACCTTTGGTTAACATAAAACATGGAGGAAACACCATTTTTCTTTGAGTTTCCATACCTTGAAGCAAAGGAGAATAATAATACGTGAAAAGATGAACTCAAGCTCCTTCCATGGAGATTCCTCTTGGCACCAAAGTGGAGCTCTTGAAGATTTGAAGGGACTAAGTCGAAGAGCTTGATGAAACTAAGAGATCGGTGGTCTCGGTTTTAGATTTGGACAAGTGAGCAAGAAGTTACAAGGATTTGAAGTTGTATGTTTGGTGGTGCTGTTCGATCGTGAAGAGAGCAGCGAAGGGATGGCTACGTGAGATAGTAAGGAAATGAGAGAATGAATGATTGTAGTTGCTTTTAGAGATATTTAATTATAAAGCAAATAGTGCTTTTTAATAATACTTATCTACTCAATTAGCTAGTACGGGTGGTGATCACCACATGCAAACCGACCCACATTTAATAAAAGGGGTTAATTAGTCTTTATTGCTCAATTAAATTACATATGTTAACATATATTACAAACTAGCTTATTTTAGTTACTATTCATAATAACAAGGCACTTTGAAGCGAAATTCTTGATTTCTTATTAATTTAAACTTCCAAATGTGATACTAAATAGTACACATATTAATTAAAGAGTAATGATGGACATTTAGCCATTCAAAACTCATTTACAAGACAATTTTTCATTTTTGGCAATTAATTGTATTTACTATTTATTAAATTGTTTACTAATATTTCTAAGACTCTTTTTAGTCTTATTAATTTATTATTTAATATTTAAACCACTTATTAAGGTTTGGGGTATTTCAATCTACCCCCCTTAAAAGAACTTTGTCCCCAAAGTTCATACTTCCCACATATCTTATATTCTAAAACATGGGAATCACTTATGAACAATACTTCCATAACAACATCAACACATACCTACATAACATGGAACCAAGGTCCAAACCACATAATACCATTCAGACTCTAAGGTCTGAACATAACATAGACATGTATATAATACATGTCGAATACATCCATAACCGAAACGGCTCTACCCCCCTTAAAAAGGGGTACGCCCCGTACCCTATACATATAAACACTAAGAAGTAAACAGTGATGGGTACTTCGCCTTCATCTTATCTTCCAGCTCCCAAGTGGCCTCCTCAACGTCCTGGTTAGACCAGAGGACCTTCACCAGTCTACGACTTATGGCGAGTGTCTCGAGTCTTAGTATCCAGAATCCGTACGGGAGTCTCCACTGATCGCATGGTCGGCTCTAAGGTTAGCCTCTCAGGCTGAAGTACATGAGACGGATGAGACATATATTTCTTCAACTGGGACACATGGACATCATGTACCTTGCCCAGCTCAGCAGGTAAATCAAGTCTATAAGCTACTGGTCCTATCCGCTCCGTCACAACATAAGGCCCCACATATTTTGGGCTCAACTTGCCTTTCTGGCCAAAACGAAACACTCCCTTCATGGGGGATACCCTAAGAAATACCTGATCGCCTACAGCGAACTCCAGGTCACGTCTGCGTACATCAGCGTACGACTTCTGTCTATCCTGAGCTGCCTTCATGTTAGCCCGGATCTGGCGAACTTCTGCCTGAACCTGTTCCAGATACTCTGGTCCTATAATGACCGTCTCACTCGACTCATCCCAGCATAAAGGCGTGCGGCATGGTCTACCGTACAATGCCTGGAAGGGAGACATCTTGATCGAAGCATGGTAACTGTTGTTGTAACTAAACTCGATCAGATGTAACTTATCAATCCAGCTGGTCTGAAAGTCAAGTGCACATGCACGTAACATATCCTCAAGCGTCTGGATGGTGCGCTCACTCTGACCATCTGTCTGTGGGTGAAACGCCGTACTCAATTTCAGTTCTGTACCCAGTGCTTCTCGTGTGGACCTCCAATACCTCGATAAGAATCTGGTATCTCTGTCCGATACAATCGTCTTTGGTACACCATGATGTCTAACAATCTCTCTGTCAAAGAGCTCTGCAAGCTTAGCCACTTTCCAGGTGTCCTTCATCGGTATGAATCGAGCCACCTTGGTCAGTCGGTCTACAACAACCCAAATCATATTCAGACCTCCCCTTGTAGGCGGAAGCCCTACTACAAGTCCATAGAAATGTCATGGAACTTCCACTCAGGCACTGGCATTGGCTGCACCATACCACCAGGTCGTCGGTGCTCAAACTTGACCTTCTGACAAGTGAGACACCTCAACACATAATCATTTACATCCTTTTTCATTCCAGCCCACCAAAAATAACGTTTCATACCCTTATACATCTTTGAAGCTCCAGGGTGAATCGAAGTCGTAGAACTATGGGATTCACTGAGTATGCGCTCCTTCAGCTCAGCGCTACTCCTCGGTATACACAGTCGGCCATTAAGCCTAATCAGGTCATCATCGTGGAGTCTGAAGTCGTACTTCTGACCCTCGAATGTGCCATCAACAAGCTTCTGTCTAATCTCCACCATATACTGATCCGTCATCTGAGCACTCCGCACCTCTTCAACCAAGCTAGTATGAGAGACTAGCGAATGGAGAGAGTGTGCTCGGCGACTCAATGCGTCAGCTACCACATTCGCCTTACCTTCCTTGTACTGTAAATTGATGTCATAATCATTTAAGAATTCAACCCACCTTCTTTGCCTCATGTTCAACTCTTTCTGAGTGAACAAGTATTTCAAACTCTTGTGGTCAGAATAAATTGTCACGCTTACCCCATACAAATGATGTCGCCATATCTTCAATGCGAAGACTATGGCACCCAATTCCAAATCGTGGGTAGGGTAGTTCTCTTCATGCTTCTTCAGCTGTCGGGAGGCGTACGCTACGACCTTCCCGTGTTGCATCAACACACAACCCATACCCTGCCTGATGCGTCGCAATAAACCTCAAAACCATCTGGACCGTCTGGTATAGTCAGGACTGGTGCAGATGTCAGAGCATCCTTAGCTTCTGAAAGAAATCTCACAGTCGGCTGTCCACTCGAATGGTGCATCCTTTTTCATCAAGGAAGTCATCGGCTTCGAGACACTGGAGAAGTCCCTCACAAATCTCCTATAATAACCTGCCAGACCGAGGAAGCTCCTATATCGGTAACTGTCTTCGGCCTAGGCCAGGTGCGCACTGCATCTATCTTTGCCGGATCCACAGCGATCCCAGCCTCAGAAATCACATGGCCAAGAAAAAACTTGGTCCAACCAAAATTCACACTTAGAAAATTTTGCATACAACTGATTCTTCCTCAGTATCTGTAACACATTTCTCAGGTGGCTTTCATGCTCACCTCTCGATTTCGAATACACAAGTATGTCATCAATGAAGACTACCACTGATTTGTCCAACTGATCTTGGAACAAACGGTTCATCAGGTCCATGAACTTAGCTGGTGCATTGGATAAACCAAACGGCATAACCGTAAACTCATAATGTCCATATCTGGTTCTGAACGCTGTTTTCTCAATATCACTGTCCTTAACTGCAATCTGATGATAACCGGATCGTAAATCTATCTTGGAGAACACTGATGCTCCTCTCAACTGATCAAATAAGTCGTCGATGCGTGGTAAAGGATAACGGTTCTTCACCGTAACTGCATTCAGCTCTCGATAGTCAATACAAAGGCGGAGGCTACCGTCCTTCTTCTTCACGAAGAGGACCGGCGCTCCCCATGGTGAAACACTAGGGCGGATAAAGCCCTTGTCAAGTAGGTCTCTCAGCTGCTCCTTGAGCTCTGTCATCTCTGCTGGAGCCATACGATAAGGTGCCTTCGCAATAGGTCCGGTGCCTGGAATCAAATCAATCTCAAACTCAACCTCCCGTGCTGGCGGCATGCCCGGCAGTTCCTTAGGAAATACATCAGGAAACTCCGAGACTACCGGCACATCTGGGCTAAACTCAGGGTCTCTCTCTATGTCCTGGACATAGCAGAGGTATACATCATTCCCTCGTCGTAACTCACGATACATGGCCATGGCGGTGATGATCTGTGTCGAAGGCTCCCTGGGCCTCTGGCGGTATGATATAGTAACCCCAGATGGACTCCGAAGAAGCAGTCGATGCTCGGCACATAGGATTCTGCCCTTGTACCGCTCCAACCAGTTCATCCCGATAATCACATCAAAACCAAGTCCGTCGAACTCTATCAAGTCGATCGGAAACTCTTCCTCCCTGATACGTATAACAACATCTCGGTAGTAGCGGGTACACCTGATCCGCTCTTTCGACGGGAGAGTGACCACAAAGTCTGGCATCTCTTCACCGTCTAACCCCAGCCTCTTCGCAAACGATAGCGAAATAATGTGTGTGAGGCTCCAGAGTCGAACAAGACCGATGCATCCACGCCATTCACTGGAAAGGTACCGGTGAGGATTGTGCCGCTCTTGCTGGCTTCTGCCTTATTGCAGACACTCAGCATACCTCCCGTTCCGTGTGCACAGCCTAATTCATTTGCAAATCATAAGTATACAGTAGTAACACGTTGGACATACTTCAAAACAACATCTCTTATTCATAACACACTCCTTACACCATAAGTTGGTTTACATTGTAGACATGGTTAAACATAGCTTCCTTAGCATACAACTGGCTTAATACATTACATGATTTCACAAGGCTAAAACTGCCTGAAAGTCAAATTCAAACGTCCGGGTTTCAGATGTGTGGCATTTACCACTGCTGATGGTGCGGTATTCAGTTTGATCTTCTTGATACCGTGGTTAAACATCCTTGATTGTCCACCCATAATTAACACATCACCTGATTTCAACACTAACTTCCTTGCGAGGTCACCACGCTTCTGCTCGCCATATATAAACACTGCGGTATCACCAATGGACCAAGACACCACGGGTACTCCCTTACGTAGAGACTCGGGTGACTCGTCCTTATCTTGGTGTAATCCCAACCGTCCACCCTTCTGGTAGAAGTTCACAATACAAAGATCTGCCTTAACGTTCGGAATCGGTTCCGATTCAACTTGCTGAGCAATTCCCACGGCGTGGTTAACGACCGCAAGGAACTCCTCAGGTATACCTGGTACAGTTGCTTCATTTCAGCTCGCACTTCTTGATATGACTTGGTGTAAGGATTCCAGTCCTTACCCATGCACATCATCTTCAGCTTCATCTTCGAACCACTCGGGTATTCGGGTGTGTAGAAACCTCCTGGTGCTGCTCCAAGTTCGTTGCATCGCCTGATGATGTGGATTTGTGCTTCCGGTGTCAGGTATCCATTTAAGAGTATCATACCTGGCTGGATAACCTGACATTGCTCCAGTGGGAATTCGGTGATGCTGATGGCTGTCTCTTCAGGGTTCGGTGTGGGCGGGATTGGATAACAGATATTGAAGGTTCCTAAGTTTTCATTTCACATTATTCTTTAATTCACTACTTAGGTGATTGTACATTAGACTCACTAATACAACACTCATGCATGAAATGCGGTAAAATCACTTTTCACTTAACAGTTTAGGTGGTACCTGGTCTAGAAGAGGGTCCTGGTGCCTCAGACCGGTCCACTACATTCAGGGCGGCCTTGCCGGTCCCTGTTCCCTTCCCCTTCTGGGATTCAGTGTACTTCTTGTCAGAGGGCTGCTGCATGATCGCCTTTGGGTTCTCAGTGGTCGCGGTAGTCTTACCCTTCCACTGCCCCTTTGGCTTATAGTTCCTACCATTGGGGTTCTGCCAGCACTCAAACTCGCGGTGCCCCATCTTCTGGCAGTAACGACACTGCACGTCGTTCCCCTTGCAGTCTTTGCCGGGGTGGTCTCCGTTACACCACTTACAGTAAAAGTGGCGCTCCGGTCCAGAGCCCGCGCTATCTGCTATAACAATACACAATCATTACTCACTTCACATCTTAACAACATATATTTCAACTTGTTACACATGGTTAATCAATTACCCTTAGGCGGGTAGGAGCGTAGAGGCTTTGCTGCATACGCATATGTGAGCTTCAGTGGCTCATCGCTGTGGTCTGGGCTTGGCCCTTGTCACCCTGGTACTGACTCTTCTGGGGCTGAGGGTAGTGTTTCTTTTTCTTTCCTCCCCCATACCCTTGCTGACTCTGGCCCTCATTCGTGACCTTGCGCTTGTGCGCATTCTCCTCGTCCCTCAGACGGACGGTAATCTCAACCTTAGCAGCGGCATGATAGCACTCCTGAATTTAGGATGTCAGCCATGCCCCGCAAAACAAAACTCACCAACTCACATCAACATTCACTTAAAGTATAAACTGATTCACAACACGTATTTTAATTACCTGCAAGGTAGTATACTCAACTGGCCCCATCCCGTAGCGGAGACGGTGGCTAAGACCATTGTAGAACCGGTTCACCAGCACCCGGTTCGAGTATCCAAGGTCCGGTAACAGGTGGATAAGGTCGGTGAATGCGGTGTAGTAGTCATCAACCGACATCTTATCCCCCTGCCTCAGACTATCCAGCTCGAGGCGCTTGCCTCTTGCACATGACAGGGTAATACTTAGCTCGCAGTAGAGCTGTACTCCCTCCAACCAAACGCAGGATCAGCCATCCTGTCCTCCTTCACAAGCTTCCACCAACTCTGTGCCGAACCCTTCAGGTAGTAAGCGGCAAGACGGACCTTAGCTTCAGCAGGTACTGCCAAGGTCTCGTAGGCGGTCTCCAGCCGGAGATGTACGCCTCCAGTTACTAGGGTCGGTCTCCCCATTGAATGACGACGGTCTCAAATCAGCCAACGCCTTGACCCAATTGGTCTCTCGTGGCGGTGGTGGTGGTGGCTGAACACCGGGCTGTTGCCCCTGCTGCATCGCAGTAACCAACTGGGGTACCATCTGGGCACGGCGGCTGCTACTACCTCAGCCATGGTCTGTGCCGTAGTGTCTCGCCCTGGTCACCCTCATCTCCAGTACCGCGCCCGCGGCCTCTACCTCGTGGTCTACCTGACATCTGAATTCACATGAACATTTCATTAGCATTATGCTTGCACACTTACCAATCCAACGGCTGTAACATCTTTCCAACAACAAGCTAATTCCACACTTAGTTAGTGGTTAACCTTCCCAATCTGTTCACCTAGGTAGCTAGGGTTGGGTTTCTAACTCGTATGTTTCTAGCTCGGTATTCTAGTCATCAGAGCGATACTTCGCTCTGATACCACTTTTTGTAACACCCCTACAACGCACTTACCAACTACCGAAATTCGCAGCGGAATTAAACAACTAAACACTATGGTGCTACAACGCCGTTAACCACCCACGTGGCTAACTAGGCAGAATAAATACAAGTGTACCGGTCTGATGATCAGACTCCCGAGCATAGGTCCTAACATCCATACATAAACATAACCAAACCATACCGAGTATTTATTTTACATACCAACTGTAACCTTAAACACCTGTCACTGTAAACAACAGTACCAACATAAACAACACTACGGGAGCACAGGCGCATCCCGGGTTTATCTTACAAGATCCAAAAGTATTCCAACAACCTAGGATCTAGAGCCACTCCGCTTCTTCGATCCTCATCCTGCAATAAAAATATGGAGCCCCCAGAGGGGGTCAGCAACCTTTTGCTGGTATGGTTAACGCGCAGCCCATCGGCTACCGGGATACGCGCAACCAATTGTCATGATAACATGGCATTCATTTTAAACATCCAACATATATATAACATAGCTTAGCAAGGGAAATTGCGTAGCACAACAATAATACATAACACCATAAATCGGTTCACACAAGGAACCTTCCACCATAATTAGTACACATAGTGAGCCTAGAGATTAATGCCAATCTCATGCTAAGCTCGTTACCAACCTCGTTACCGTCCAGTTATATCGAACGGTTAACTTAAACCCAAGGCGTGTCGGATATAGTAATCCCAAGCACACCGAAAACAACATTCGTATGCCCCTGTGGCCCGACGTGAGTCAGTAAACTAGCTTTGGATAAGCTAAGGGAAAGTTGAAACCAAATTGGAATACAACCTATACATACACCAAGAGAGTCGAACCGGATAGACATCGACTCCCATCCATCACACGCGTGGCCGGAACATGACCGGACTCCTCACTTCCCCGGTTAGCACTTGTTAGTGATCATACAAATAAACTTGTTAAGTCACACAAACAAGTGTTTAGGTCTTGTTAGACACACCAAGGAAAGGAGTCAACAATACAACATCATAAATATAACAACTGTAAACCTTTTCATGCCTTAGTCTTATAAGGTCGTAACACACAGAAAAGCAAACAACACCCAAGCCGGTGTAAACCGGTAGGCAACAGACTGCAAGAAAACCATACCTCGGTCCTTGCTTCACTCGTTCCCACCTTGAGAGAATCCTAAACACATTTAGTAACGTCGGTCAATTAACGTACTAGTTCACCGTTAACATTAACTACTTCACATTTCTAGTTATTTCTTTCCACATTTTGTTTTAACTTCCACCTTTTAAAATGTCATAATAACTCTCCTAACATGTCTTATATAACCTTATAATATCATCCCTACTTATCCCCATCTTTAGACATCGTTTAAATCCTAGAACCAAATTTACGTAGTGGTCCGGGACTTGGTCCCTTACTTAGGTCCCGGACCTATACTAAACAAATCCCCTCGGTTACTTTTTAATGGGGTGGTCCGGGACTTCACCCAGGTCCTAAGTCCCGGACCATTCTAAGCAAATTCTCTCGGACAGTTTTAAGGGATTGGTCCGGGTCCTTGGACAAGAACCAAGTCCCGGACCTACGACCACGTACAACTCTCGTAATTTTTGCACTCATGGTCCGGGACTTGTCCCATGACTTAGGTCCCGGACCCAATATACAAAAGCGACGTACTGGAATTTTTCATGTCTGCTGCGCAAGTTCTCTACACCTATCAGATATATAAACTTCCCAGTACACTCTTATACTCAAAACTTCACCCAAATATACACCACATAACAACGTAGTGCACAATTTAAATTGCATAAATCTTAAACACTGAATTTCCACAATATATTTGCCTTTCACCTGCAAATACAAACAGCAGTACGTATGTCCCTTACTAGTCTCTTTGAGAACATTTTCTAAGTCATTTACCTTTGGCTCTTTAGGTAGTTTCAACAGACAACGTAAGTTTATTTCCAAAGGAATTTTAAGCTACCTTTGGTTAACATAAAACATGGAGGAAACACCATTTTTCTTTGAGTTTCCATACCTTGAAGCAAAGGAGAATAATAATACGTGAAAAGATGAACTCAAGCTCCTTCCATGGAGATTCCTCTTGGCACCAAAGTGGAGCTCTTGAAGATTTGAAGGGACTAAGTCGAAGAGCTTGATGAAACTAAGAGATCGGTGGTCTCGGTTTTAGATTTGGACAAGTGAGCAAGAAGTTACAAGGATTTGAAGTTGTATGTTTGTGGTGGTGCTGTTCGATCGTGAAGGAGAGCAGCGAAGGGAATGGCTACGTGAGATAGTAAGGAAGAGAGAATGAATGATTGTAGTTGCTTTTAGAGATATTTAATTGTGTAAAGCAAATAGTGTTTCTTTTTAATTAATACTTATCTACTCAATTAGCTAGTACGGGTGGTGATTCACCACATACAAACCGACCCACATTTAATAAAAGGGGTTAATTAGTCTTTATTGCTCAATTAAATTACATATGTTAACATATATTACAAACTAGCTTATTTTAGTTACTATTCATAATAACAAGGCACTTTGAAGCGAAATTCTTGATTTCTATTAATTTAAACTTCCAAATGTGATACTAAATAGTACACATATTAATTAAAGAGTAATGATGGACATTTAGCCATTCAAAACTCATTTACAAGACAATTTTCATTTTAGGCAATTAATTGCATTTACTATTTATTAAATTGTTTCCTAATATTTCTAAGACTATTTTTAGTCTTATTAATTTATTATTTAATATTTAAACCACTTATTAAGGTTTGGGGTATTTCAGCATAAATAAAGTTGATGCTATTTTTGATCTATTACATGTTGACACTTGGGGGCCCTTCAAAGAGGTGACTCACGATGGCTTTGTTTACTCTTGACAATTGTTGATGACCACAGTAGATGCACATGGGTACAATTACTTAAAAGAAAAAGTGAAGCTTTTGCTGCTATTAAGTCATTTCTTGCCATGGTGAAGACTCAGTTTAATGGGATTGTCAGGGTGATTCGTAGCGATAATGCACTCGTGTTGGGCAGTAGTAATGAAGGGAAAAATTTCTTTGCTGATCAGGGTATAATCCACCAGATTAGTTGCCCATATTCACCTCAGCAGAATGGAAAAGTAAAAAGGAAACACCGTTTTCTTCTTGAAACTGATTGTGCTTTGATGTTTAAGAGCAATCTTCCTCTCTATTACTGGGGAGAAAGTGTGTTGCATGCTGCACACTTGATAAATAGAATGCCAACTCGAATTTTACAAATCAAGTCCCCATATGAAATTATCTATTCTCAACAACCTGATTATAATCTTCTGAAGTCTTTTGGTGGTCTTTGTTATGCCACTGTGACAGGGCATAGAGGGGATAAGTTTGTAGCAAGGGCACAAGCCTGTGTTTACCTTGGTCAACCTCCACATCAAAAGGGGCACAAGCTTCTCAGCTTACAAAATCGACAAGTTTTTATCAACAGAGACGTTGTTTTATACAACACCATATTCCCTTTCAAACACATTCC
This sequence comes from Limonium bicolor, assembly GCA_023374045.1. Classification (NCBI taxonomy): domain Eukaryota; kingdom Viridiplantae; phylum Streptophyta; class Magnoliopsida; order Caryophyllales; family Plumbaginaceae; genus Limonium; species Limonium bicolor. The sequence goes on along the minus strand of CM041778.1, from coordinate 6,029,212 downwards.
TTCTCACCTTCAGGAAGACCTTGCCCCTTTTATTTCTCCAGCAGAAGAACACATCTTTCCTGCTCAGACAGACACTAGTTGCAGTGATTTTGATCATTTTCCTGCTACTCCTCCCCTTGCTATTCATCAGGCACCACAGTCACCAGTTGTTCCTGACATTCATCCTACAGATGAGGTTACCAGTCTTTCTAATGAAGATGATGGCACAACTGAAACTATTACTGAGACTCCTTCTGTTGCAGTTGCAGAAGCGATTTATCGTGAGTTATTAGCACTGGTGAAATTGATAAAAAGAAAGAAGTTAATACTCAAAATATCCGTCGGGCTGCAAATAAAACCCGGTCGCAGTAGTATAGAAGACAGAAGCGGCCGGGGTCAAACCGTGGGACTTATAGCGAGATAAAATAGTTCCTAAGCTTGTCACAAAAGGGGGGAAGTTAATTGACTTGTTTTAGAGAAAATATTAAGCAGATTAAAATTACTGAGTGCAGATGAATTAAATGGAACTCCGGGTTTAGGTTTTATATAATCTGATTAATTATGCTATCTCTACCGGTTTAATATATTAGTTTGGCAAAATTCCTGTTATTATCCTAAGGACTAAGTCATAGACCTTTAAGAACTCATTTACCAGAAATTGCTCGGTCTAATCAAGGTTCGAGCAATACTATGTAAACGGATGTTAAATTCGAGAAATTATAATTGCATCTCTGAAAATACTAACCTATTAAATCATAATAAGCTTTCTCCAGATTTACGACTTAATTAACCTATCTATTTATCACCTGGTCTGATCAAAATAGACTTAGGAAAGCATTTTAATAAATTCATGTAATTTATTAAAATGGTGAGAGAAACCTTTAAGCGTAACAAACTGTATTTATTTTGACCGGTAAAAATATTGATTACATAACTAAACAAACCATAATTTAAACCCTTGCCCGGAGCAAATCCTCCTTATCCAGACATATTAACTGGTAATAAGTCAGACAGAGGTTGGACGTAATAATAACACGGAGGCGTGAATAGTGAATGGAGAAATGAAGAGAACGAAGAGTGGAACATGTACGTAGGTTATTGTAAGTGAAGTGGGTGAATTGGAGAGTTAGAGATCTGTGGACTGAATGGTGTGTTGTGTTGTACGGGGGTGATTTACTGGAAGAGAATGAGATGAGGTGAGCGTGAGTGATTTTCTGGTTTTCTTCGTGCACTCGTACAAGGTTGCAGTGAATGGTTATTTATAGAGGAAGGGAAGAGTCTTGCGTAGAGGACAGAGCCGAAACGCGTGATTTTCTGGTTTTCTTCGTGCACTCGTACAAGGCTTCATTTATTGCAGGGGACAGAGCCGAAACGCGTGAGCGATTTAAGGTAGGCGGAGCAGATGCGAGTTGCAGAGTCGGCGCGAAGAAGAAAACTGTTCCGTGACTGATTTTAGTCACAACCGCCTTGATGTCCGCCTAAGGACAGGCGGTTCCCTTGTTGTCCGCCTGGACAACCGCTTGGTGACCGCCTCTGGTCCGCCTGAGAGTCCGCCCTAGTTTGAGGCGGTTGTGTAGGCGGTTGTAAGCCTGACCGCCCCTGTTTAGGCGGTTGTGTAGGCGGTTGTAAGCCTGACCGCCCCTGTTTAGGCGGTTGTGTAGGCGGTCACAAGTGTGACCGTGACCTATTTTCCTTCAAACTTCGACCGGCTCTAGATTCTTCGTTTGGACTCCGTTTTCTGAGCCGTTTGCGTCTATGCGTTCGTCTCTTCGTCTACTTCACTCCCGGATTGGTTTTCCTCATGTTAAACCAATAAATTTGTGAGATAAACAATAAAACATAAACTAGAGGAAAACTAACCGAAGTGGAGAAATGAGCAAGAAAAGTGCTAATATTATACATGAAATACACCTATAAATCATGCTCATTTGGACACTTATCACACCCCCACACTTATCTTTTTGCTTGTCCTCAAGCAAAACCATGTACCCATGTAAGTAGGGAATGCTCAATACTAACAAATATTATTATGAAGGGTAGGATAAACATGATCTTTAAACTTATTGAGGAGTGTGAAAAATTATCTGCTGGTGGCATAGGTGTGCTCAGGGTAAAAACAAAATATAGAGTTTCGGGGTATGATCTAAGGTACTTCAATGTTTCTTTTGTTTAGGTGATTCTGAGAACTTTTACCATGGCCAACTTCTCTCAAGATGGGCATTGAGGAGAAAACAAAAGGAAGAATCGATTTATGCATTTGTTTCACTTTTGCGTAAGGGATGAGAAAATGTAAGCATTACGCCTTTGTATTTAAGACTCAACTCTCTTGTTGGTTACCAATGGTGTCTCGCAAGTCCCTAATTTTTTTGTATTCTTCTTTCTTCTTTTTTTTAACAGAGAAGTACCCCTTTGCAATCCCTAAGAGAGAAGACAGAAAGAAACCCTGAGCAATAAAATCCAACCATTTGCAGATTATTGGGTCACACCGCATAAGAAAAATGCTCCTCAAAAGTAATCAAATGAAAATTTTTTAAAATTTGTACCATTTATCCCACAATTCATAATAGTATTTGTTTTTAAAGAGAACAACCTACATTAGCAGGGTACATAATTTTAATTTTTGAACAAATGCAAGATAAGCCGAGAGATTTAACAATTTAAGCACAAAATGCCCTGAAAAGACTCTTCCCCCACACTTAAGCTTAAGCAATGCCCTCATTGCGTAGATGAAATAAAATTAATAGGGCATGCAATTAATAAAGGAAAGAGTGTACTCCCCATATTTCGTAGAGTGTGTAGAGCTCCCCCACACTTGAGTGGCAGCTGTGGAATGTCATGAATTGAACCTGTAAAGAATATTCTACACAGCGAGAAGAACTCAAGTGAAACCTGCATTTTATTATAACAAATAAAAGGGAAATATAGTACAAAAAAGAAAACAACATTAAATCAAAGGAAAGACAAAAGATGATAGTGGGTTGCCTCCCACCAAGCTGCCCGGGTTTAACGTCTCTAGCTAGACGTATTTGACCAAGCTTTAGTTTGGAGAAGAGTTCGAGGGCGAGTTGTCCCGCTGTTCTTGGACAAAATAAGTTGCAGATAGGTTAGTTGAAATATTAGAATGAGAATTATACCTTTTAAGACGTGCCCCGTTGACCTTGAAAGTTTCGCCTTGTTTGTTCTGGAGTTCAAAGGCACCGTACGGAGTCACACTAACAATCTGGAAAGGGCCGCCCAATGAGACTTGAGTTTCCCAGGGAAGATCCTTAATCTTGAGTTATATAAGAGACCCAATCACCAATTTTGAAGTCCCTTTTGAGGATCATCCTGTCATGGAACTTTTTGGTGCGCTCTTTATAAATCTTTGCATTCTGGTAAGCCTGATCTCTCAGCTCTTCTAATTCGGAAAGTTGGGATTTCCTTTTCTCTCCCACAGAAATTAAGTCAAAGTTTAGGGCCTTGATTGCCCAATACGCCTTGTGTTCCAACTCTACAGGCAGATGGCACGCTTTCCCATAGACCAGCTTAAAAGGAGACATCCCGATGGGAGTCTTGAATGCAGTATGGTAAGCCCAAAGTGCATCATCCAACTTAAGTGCCCAATCCTTTCGTGATGAGTTGACCGTCTTCTGGAGGATCCATTTTAACTCACGGTTGGAAACTTCTGCTTGGCCGTTTGTCTGGGGGTGATAAGGTAAAGCTACCTTGTGACGTACCCCGTACTTAACCATAAGCGCTTCAAATGAACGGTTGCAGAAATGTGATCCTCCGTCACTGATAATAATTCTCGGCACGCCAAAACGGGTAAAGATGTGCTTCTTGAGGAACCTGGTTACTGTCTTTGCATCAGCATGATGACAGGGTATGGCTTCTACCCATTTCGACACGTAATCAACTGCTACTAAAACATATTGGTGGCCCTGCGAGGAAGGGAACGGTCCCATAAAATCAATGCCCCAACAATCAAAGAGCTCCACTTCTAGTATCCCTTGTTGTGGCATTTCATGTCTCCTGGATGTGTTACCCATTTTCTGACAATTATCACATTGTTTGCAGAATTGGTACACATCTTTATGAAGGGTCGGCCAATAAAATCCTGAGGCCAGGATCTTAGCTGCGGTCCTCGTGGGTCCATGGTGACCTCCGGCTTCCCGTGAGTGACAAAATGTATGACGCTTGAAACCTCATCTTCTGGGAGACATCGTCGAATCAACCCATCAGCACTAACTCGGAACAAATACGGATCCTCCCAGAAATAATGCCTAGAGTCAGAAAGAAATTCTTCTTCTGGGAGTAGGATAGATCATAGGGTACTGTTCCAGAGACTAAATAATTGGCCAGGTCCGCATACCATGGCTCCTGTACCTTGGTGATTGAGAAGACAGTCTCATCGGGGAAGAATTCGTTGATAGCACACTATCCGTAGGAGTCACCAACCAAGAGAGATGGTCAGCGACGACATTCAATTTCCCGCTCTTATCTTTGACTTCGATGTCAAACTCTTGAAGTAGAAGAATCCAGCGCAATAAGCGAGGCTTGGCTTCTTGTTTTGTAAATAAGTATTTGAGAGCGGAGTGGTCTGTATGCACGATGACTTTGCTTCCCCATAAGTACGACCTGAACTTATCAAGGGAGAAAACTATAGCCAGAAGTTCTTTTTCGGTGGTCGTATAGTTCTTCTGGGTGTCGTTTAGTGTTCTGCTGGCATAAGCGATCACTCTCAAAATTTTCTCTTTTTTCTGGCATAGAGCTGCCCCCACGGCGTAGTCACTTGCATCACACATGATCTCAAACGGAAGAGACCAATCAGGTGGGATGACAACAGGTGCTGACACCAATTTTTGTGTTATAGTTTGGAAAGCAGCTGAACACCTTTCATCAAAATGAAACGGGGCATCTTTTGTAGCAGGTCGGTCAATGGTTTACTGATTTTGGAGAAGTCTTGTATAAACCGCCGATAAAATCCTGCATGCCCGAGAAATGCGCGGATGTCTTTAACAGTAGTTGGTGCTGGTAATTTCTCGATAACCTCTACCTTGGCCTTATCCACCTCTATTCCTTTAGCTGATATTTTATGTCCAAGGACGATCCCGTCCTTGACCATAAAATGACATTTCTCCCAGTTTAAAACGAGATTCGTATCCTCACACCGTCTTAGGATCAAATCAAGTTGTGCCAAGCATTTGTCGAAACTAGAGCCATAGACTAAGAAGTCGTCCATAAAGACTTCTATGCTCTGCTCGATGAAATCAGCAAATATTGCTTGCATACATCTCTGGAAGGTAGCGGGGGCATTGCATAGGCCGAAGGGCATTCGTCGGTATGCAAAGGTACCGTAAGGACAAGTGAAGGTTGTCTTGTCCTGGTCCTCTGGTGCGATTGGTATTTGGAAATACCCCCGAGAACCCATCTAGAAAACAGTAGTACTCTTGCCCTGCTAGTCGCTCCAACATCTGGTCGATAAAGGGGAGAGGGAAATGATCCTTTCTGGTTGCCAAGTTCAAACGCCGATAGTCAATACACATGCGCCATCCTGTGATCTTTCTTTGAGGGATAGTCTCTCCCTTTTCATTAATAACAGCTTCGATGCCCCCCTTCTTGGGGACAACTTGAACAGGACTGACCCATGGACTGTCAGAAATTGGATAAATGATGTTCGCGTCGAGGAGTTTCAGAACCTCCTTTCGAACTACCTCCTTGAGGTTAGGTTTAGCCGGCGTTGAGGTTGCCTGATAGACTTGTAGTTTTCCTCCATATATATGGTGCGTGCAATAGGAGGGGTCAATTCCTTTGATATCAGCAATAGTCCACCCGATTGCTGTCTTGTGCTTCTTTAATACCTCAAGTAACCTCGTTTCCTCCCCGGAATTCATAGAAGAGGAAATAATGACAGGCAAATGGTCATTTTCAGTTAGGAAGGCATACTTGAGGTTAGAGGGTATTTCTTTAAGGTCGAGTTCAGGTGGTTGTTCCACTGATGGAATTGATTTTTGAGGTTTTCTGTCGAGTTCTTCGATTGGTGGCCGGTACGCTTGATAACCGCCCTCCCTTTCTCCACATACGCCAGCATGGCTTTAACTTCCGGATTCTCCACCTTTTCTTCTAGAGAAGTAAATAATACTCGCTCTAGCGGTTCAGTTTCAGCTTCCAAGATGGAAGATGGGGAATACATGTCCTCATCTGTAGCAAAATCGCTTTCCTCTCATCATCTGTGAATCCCACTGCCTTAGCATGAGGAGAAAATTTTGAGCTTTTCTTCATCATTTTCTGCATGTCGAATTCAATCGTTTCATCCTCGTACCGAAGAGTGATTTCCCATCATGGACGTCAATGATGGCTTTGGCGGTACACAGAAACGGTCGACCTAGAATCAAGGGGACCTCACATCATCATCCATTTCTAGAATGACGAAATCAGCTGGAAAGATAAAGCGAGATACTCCAACTACCAGATCCGGACTATGCCCATGGGCTTGATCTCTGATCTGTCTGCTAGTTGGAGTTTGAAGGGAACCGGTTGCATTTCTCCTCCTCTTACTTTCAAGAAGGTGGCGTATGGCATGATATTAATGCTGGCTCCTAGGTCGCATAGACCGCTTCCACAGTCCACCCCACCTATAAAGTACGGGATCACGGGATTTCCCGGATCTGTTTATTTGGGGGGAAGTGCTCGAAGAAGGGCAGCAGAGCACTCCTCTGTGAGATGCACTGTTTCTTTTCCAGGTTTCTTTTTCTTCTTTGTCAAGAGATCCTTTAGGAATTTGGCGTAGTTAGGCATCTCTTGCAAAGCATCAAGTATAGGTATGTCGAGAGTCAGTTTCTTGAAAATGCTCAAGAATTTGGAGAACTGCTCATCTAGGTGTTTCTTTTTCATTCTGTTGGGAAATGGGAGTTCACTGTTTTAGGAGATGAGGATGAAATGTCGAAGGTTACTCGAGATGGAGATGGAGTAGCCGGTGTAGGAACTTAGATTTTTGAGGGAGGTGAGGCTGGATTGGTGGTTTCTTCAACATTGATATAGGCATCTTCATGATTTTCTTTTTCTTTTCCTTTGCTGGCAGCAAGTTCCCTTCCACTCCTTAAGGAGACTGCACACAAGTTTGTTGATTGAAATGCGCCATCGTCTATAAGGATTGAATTCGCTTGTTCCTTTGGATTGGGGTTAGTCTGTGAAGGGAATTGACCAGGTGGTCTTTGTTGAGTGAGTAACTGTTGGATCTGAGATTGCAAGGCTTTTTGGTCCTTGCACAAAGCGGCAACCTCTTCTTGCGTATCTCTGGATTTACCATCATAGCCTTGAACATCTCTTGCATTTGAGACATTTCAGACTCAGGATTCGAAGGAGGTGGAGCCGGTCGACTCGAAGAAGCTTCATTGCCATAAGGCTGTTGTTGATATTGCCTTTGGCCTCCTTGGAAATTGGACTGAGGTCTGTAATTTTGGGATGTTTGAAGTGTATGTGGGTTCTGGATATTTTTCTGTGTTGAGTAGCGAATGTTAGATTGCATGTTACGTTGCCAAGGTTGTCTGTATCCTTGATTGTTGGTGATGTAGTTTGCCTCCTCCGCTGCTTTTAATTCTTGTAGTTGGGGGCATTGTTCATAGTCATGAGGCCCGCAACATTGCGTACAAGAATTAGTTGGAGTTGATTGGGAAAGAGGAGCATAGCCTGGAGGGGTAGTAGGTGATCGGGAAACCACCGACTTAGCTTGCTGGGGAAAGAATTCATAGCCATCTGCTCAACCACTTTTTGCAGAGTACTGACTTTTGTTGCCTGCTGAGCATTGCTCTCCATGAGTTGCTCGTGGCTTTTCATCAATTGGTCGAACTTGTTATCACTCTCCCCAACATGATATAATCCTGGAGTACCGCTCCTTGATCCACCGGAGGCCCAGTCTCTGATTTCCTCACAGAGAGATTCCATGCTGTTCAGAAATTGTGCTCCTGGCTTTTTCAGAATGTCAGCCCCTAACGAAGATAACACCATTGTCCTGCACGAACCGATCAAGCCCTTGTAGAACAATTGTGATACTTGTTCTTTCGTCAGACCATGGTGAGGACAAGTGAGTAGTAGTCCTTTGAAGCGATCCCAAGTTTCACAAATATTCTCCGACCCAGGTTGCTTGAAATTTAAATTTCAGCAATCATCTCCAATGTTCGGCTCGGGGTAGGAATTTGTCGTAGAACTTGGTGGCCATGTCGTCCCAGGTACCGATGGTACTTGGTGTTAGGCTATGATACCACTTGCTCGCGTTTCCCGTCAGGCTGTGTGGGAATAATGACAATCTTGCATATTGAAGTACTGTCGGTCGCAGTAAGACTATTGGCATGTTGCAAGAATTTTGTAACATGTAACAGGGCTTCGTCTGGACTGGTGCCATCAAACATGCCCAACTTTCACACATCTGATTTGATGATATGGCTTCAGTTTCTGCCACTCATCGTATTCAGATGGGCTAAGGTGAGGAAGGATGATAGCAGGCTGTTGTCCTTGGTTAGACGGCCTGTTGATATTTCGAACCGTTGCTGGTGTAGATGCCATGTTAGCTTCCGGGTCAGAATCTATCACTGTGGTGGTAATTTCTGTTGAGTTCGTCTCTGCCTTAGGGTGCGCAGAAAGGTTCTCTCGATCTCTGGATTATAACCAACCGTGTGATTATTATATTTTCTGGGAGACTGTTTGACCTGGTAAAAGGCATTCACCACTCAAAACAGAGAAAAGAACTGGTTATACGTTAGAATAAATAAAAAATGTTAGGAATTAGTAGACAGAAATTTAAGTTAGTAGTTAGGGACAATGGAAAGAAATGACAATGGAAGAAATGACAATGGAACGAAATGACAGAAATTTAAGTTAGTAGTTAGAGACAATGGAATATTAAAGGACAATGGAATTGAAATGACAATGGAAAAAATGACAGAAATAATGACAATAATATTAAAATGTCAGAAGTCCGAAGTCCAAAGTTAGATGTCAAGTCAGATCAGAAGTCCGATGTCCGAAATTAGATTATTATAAGTTAATATTGACAGATTATTATAATATAACAGGTGAATTAACCGGGGCTTAGGGACTAGATTAAATCAAGTCCCCGGCAACGGCGCCATTTTGCAGAGTGGATTTATCGTGAGTTATTAGCACTGGTGAAATTGATAAAAGAAAGAAATTAATACTCAAAATATCCGTCGGGCTGCAAATAAAACCCGGTCCAGTAGTATAGAAGACAGAAGCGGCCGGGGTCAAACCGTGGGACTTATAGCGAGATAAAATAGTTCCTAAGCTTGTCACAAAAGGGGGGAAGTTAATTGACTTGTTTTAGAGAAAATATTAAGCAGATTAAAATTACTGAGTGCAGATGAATTAAATGGAACTCCGGGTTTAGGTTTTATATAATCTGATTAATTATGCTATCTCTACCGGTTTAATATATTAGTTTGGCAAAATTCCTGTTATTATCCTAAGGACTAAGTCATAGACCCTTAAGAACTCGTTTACCAGAAAATGCTCGGTCTAATCAAGGTTCGAGCAATACTATGTAAACGGACGTTAAATTCGAGGAATTATAATTGCATCTGAAAATACTAACCTATTAAATCATAATAAGCTTTCTCCAGATTTACGGCTTAATTAACCTGTCTATTTATCACCTGGTCTGATCAAAATAGACTTAGGAAAGCATTTTAATAAATTCATGTAATTTATTAAAATGGTGAGAGAAACCTTTAAGCGTAACAAACTGTATTTATTTTAACCGGTAAAATATTGATTACATAATTAAACAAACCATAATTAAACCCTTGCCCGGAGCAAATCCTCCTTAGCCAGACATATTAACTGGTAATAAGTCAGACAGAAGTTGGACGTAATAATAACACGGAGGCGTGAATAGTGAATGGAGAAATGAAGAGAACGAAGAGTGGAACATGTACGTAGGTTATTGTAAGTGAAGTGGGTGAATTGGAGAGTTAGAGATCTGTGGACTGAATGGTGTGTTGGTTGTACGGGGCGATTTACTGGAAGAGAATGAGATGAGGTGAGCGTGAGTGATTTTCTGGTTTACTCCGTGCACTCGTACAAGGTTGCAGTGAATGGTTATTTATAGAGGAAGGAAAGAGTCTTGCGTAGAGGATTTGCAGTTGATTGCTTCATTGATTGAAGCATTGATTGCTTCATTTATTGCAGGGGACAGAGCCGAAACGCGTGAGCGATTTAAGGTAGGCGGAGCAGATGCGAGTTGCAGAGTCGGCGCGAAGAAGAAAACTGTTCCGTGACTGATTTTAGTCACAACCGCCTTGATGTCCGCCTAAGGACAGGCGGTTCCCTTGTTGTCCGCCTGAACAACCGCTTGGTGACCGCCTCTGGTCCGCCTGAGAGTCCGCCCTGGTTTGAGGCGGTTGTGTAGGCGGTTGTAAGCCTGACCGCCCCTGTTTAGGCGGTTGTGTAGGCGGTTGTAAGCCTGACCGCCCCTGTTTAGGCGGTTGTGTAGGCGGTCACAAGTGTGACCGTGACCTATTTTCCTTCAAACTTCGACCGGCTCTAGATTCTTCGTTTGGACTCCGTTTTCTGAGCCGTTTGCGTCTATGCGTTCGTCTCTTCGTCTACTTCACTCCCGGCTTGGTTTTCCTCATGTTAAACCAATAAATTTGTGAGATAAACAATAAAACATAAACTAGAGGAAAACTAACCGAAGTGGAGAAATGAGCAAGAAAAGTGCTAATATTATACATGAAATACACCTATAAATCATGCTCATTTGGACACTTATCAGCAGTTCGCAGATCCAATCATGTCACTGTTGTACCAAGATATCTTTCTGATTATGCTCTTCAAAGTTCCTTGGTTACTTTAACTGATATTACTCCATCATACTTGTAACACCCCTACCGCTATCCTATGCTTACCGTCCAATCATCCCAATAATCAAAGCTACTCGCAGCGGAAATACTACTTACTACGGCGGGTGATACAACGCCGCTAACCGCCCATACGGCTAGCTAGGCTTATACTACTTACAGTAACGGTCTGATGCCTAAGTATACCGAGCTACTACATTGCATACCGAATACAAAAGATAACATTCTTACATTACCGGATCACCGAGTATTTAAAGTATTTAATTACATCCCTTTTCAATTCACTAGTAGAAAAATGATTTTAAATGACGAACTTTAAACCACGGTTATACAAACAACCGTCGTTTAAACATCATAAACCACGGTTCAAGTAAGAACCGTCGTTTATATTGCACGCTTCATCAGATAAATGACGGTTTTATAACAAACCGTCGTTTATAATTACAACGCTTAGAAGAAAAAACGACGGTTCCGATACAACCGTCGTATAAAGTGATTATAAACCACGGTTCTCTTTGAACCGTCGTTTTATATTTTGCCCCAAAAATTTAAAACCACGGTTTGCTTATAACCGTCATTTATTTCTCCCATCCCATAGGCTTTAAACGACGGTTTATAAACCAACCGTCATTTAAAAGTTTTTTTTTACTATACCCGATGCCTCATTTTCTTCTTCCTCCTGCTTCTTCTCTCGATCGATTTCCCTGTTCCGTCCCCTTGTCGCCAGCGAGCCTCTCCTCCGCCACTACTGCTAGCGCCGTCGACCCATTACTCCGCCGCCCTGTGCGTCTTCCCCTAGCTCCCGACATCTAGAGAAGCCACAGATTTAAAGCCGCCCCGTGAAGTCTTCCTCCACCGCCGCTCTCGGTGTCGTCCCGTCGTCTGAAGCCGCACCAGAGCTCCACCAGCCACCACCTGCCTGAACGCCGCCCCAACCCTAGCTCTCGATCGGTATGTATTTTTTGTTTTCTTCATTGTCTGCGCGTCTGTTGTGATGAACGAGCTAGGTAATGTTAGGAGTTGTATAAATGGTTGAGAGAGTCCAAGCACTAGTAGAAAAAATGTTTTTAATGATGGCGATTAAACCACGGTTTTCCATTTAACCGTCATTTAAGTTTATAAACCACGATTGTCATAGAAACCGTCATTTAAGGTGCATACCAGAGCGCATATACCACGGTTTTTCCGGAACCGTCGTATATAGGTTAGTTATATACCACGGTTTTCAGGGCAACCGTGGTATATAGTACATGCCGGAGTGAATATACCACGGTTCTTGGAGAACCGTCGTATATAGGGTACCTATATACCACGGTTCCTAGGCAACCGTCATTTATATTGCACATCTTACTATATTAAACCACGGTTTTTTGATCAACGTGGTATATAGTCTAGGCGGGAATTTTAATTTTCGGCCGAAATTTAACGCGGCGCTTTCTCTGTATGCTCTTATATATCGACGAAGCATCTTCTTCTTCATTCTCTTCAATGTCACGGTAATTTTGGAACCCAAACCGACGAACATGCTCTGCAACTCTTCTTCATTCTCTTCAACCTCACGGTAATTTTGGAACTCAAACCGACAAACATGCTCTGCAACTATTCTTCATTCTCTTCAACTAGCTCACGGTAATTTTTGCAACCCTATATCGTGAACAAGGAACATGCTCGTCCTCACTAATTCTCTTGTTTTTCGGTAATTTTTGCAGCTTACACTTGCGAACAAGGAACATGCTCGTCCTCACTCACTTTTTCTCACTGTAATTTTCGCAACCAATAACCGGCGAACAAGGAACATGGCCTACGCCTCCATTCTTCATTCTCTTCAACTTCACGGTAATTTTGCAACCCACCGCGAACAAGGAACATACTACGCCTCCATTCTTCACTCATTATTTTGCAACCCTAAATCGCAAACAAGGAACACACATGTTCTAGGCTTTTCATTCTCTTCTGTGCTCTGTTTGATATCTGCGAAGCGGCGCTTCTAAATCGCCGGCGATTTTGAAAAAAATTTCATAGACTATAAACCATGGTTATATGTATAACCGTGGTATTCGTTGATAAGCGAGAAATACATCTACTTTTAGGGCTTTAATTCTTCCTATTTCATAGCAATTGTATCGTATTTCTCACTTATCTATGTTCCTTAGATTTATGTTTTGATATGAACTAATATATTTATGTGTTAAATGTAGGAAAAAGCCATGTTAATGGATAGATAATCTCATGAGCTTTCCAATGCAACAAACGGCGAGTCAAACGGACTTATAACGAAGAATCTGGAGCCAATCGAAGATTAGACTACACTCGTGTATATATAACCGCCCACAACATACACGTCCGCCTGGTTAAGGCGGACAACACACAGGCGTCCGCCTCGCGGACAAGGCAGAGACGTCCGCATCTTATTCGCGGACACACACAGGCGTCCGCCTCGCGGACAGAACAGAGACGTCCGCCTGTTATCGCGCGGACATACAGAGGAGTCCGCCTCTTATCGGGCGGACAGCACACAGACGACCGCGAGGTGGACGGAACAGAGACGTCCGCCTGATACCAGGCGGACGCGCAGGCGGACGCGGCTAAAATCAACGCGAAACAGTTTTATTCTCCGTTTTTCGCGACGCTTCTTCTTCCGGCGCCTACCGACAGTCTTCACGCGTCTGCAACCCCAATCTTCTGCAAACCCAATCCATCTACTCCTCAACTTGGCCACTTGGTCACGCGTGCTCCAACTTCTCCTTCTTCTCTCCTTCTCCTTCTTCTATAAATTCTACGAGCTTTCTGCTCAAAAATAATTACTCCCTTCCTCAAAATCCAAACACCACCGTTCAAAACCACGACACACCACCGTTCAAACCACGACAGACCACAGTTCACCACAATCTTCCATCCAAAGTTCATTAAACTTACGCTGTTATTTTCCAGACAGCCAACGAAGAAGACGATCTGCACAAAAACCAGTCCATATCCTGATCTGTATCCGCGTACCGTCGTTCTTTCGTTCTGTCTGTCTATATTATTTATTATGTTGTTTTTATAATTATGTGTGATTAATAAATCTAGCTTCCCGGGTTTAGAAGCGAGCTTATTTTATATAATTGTGTTATATAAGCTTTCCAGTATAATTTATCTAAGCAGTATTTGATTCCTCTCCTTAATGCGCTTTAATTCTCTTGTACAATTATTAAAGTGATATTTGTAGTTCTTTTAACATGCAGTGCTGAGACAAGGTTCTAGACACAGGAAGTCAAATGGGTTAACGACTAGAAGCGATATTCCTCGCCGTATAGGTTAATCTATCTCCAATAGGGATTATTAATAATGCGATTAATTTATTAATAACTTGAACAAGGAATTGCGCTTGTTGTTTAAATTAATCAGGGTTATTAGACACGGAACGGTCAATAAACTAATTAAGATTCTTGAGTTTATTGTTTAAATGGGAAAGTTATATTAATATGATTAGATAAAATAGGAGAGCCGAACAACCCGGGATGCTTCTTTAAAACCAAAAAGATTTATAATTTCTATTTCTTTTCTGTTCTAATTAATTGTTTTTATTATTCTCTTATCAGTTAGATATTAATCCTTTCCCTAAAAATGATTAAAATCTGTTAAATAGAATTCTCAGTCGATTTATTACATATCAGTTATCCACAGCGAGGTCCCCAAGAGTACGACAACCCACCTTTCCACTATTCCGCAAAACGATTAGGTACACTGCCTAGGTTTGAAGAAGTAGTCGCATATTTCTCCAACAAGTTTTTGGCGCCGTTGCCGGGGACCTCCGGCAAGGTTAATTGGTAGTTTTTAATTTTACTGAGTTTTCAGTTTATAAATTTGTGATATTTTGCTTCTCTTTAAGTTTTTATTTCTGTTATATTTTGTTTCTATTATTCTGCTAATATTTTAATTGTGTAAATTTCTGTTATATTTGTTAATTTCTTTTTTTTTTGTTTTATGTAATTTTACATACCGTTTTTTTTTATATATAATATATTTATTTTAGCAGTTTTATTTTATCTCTGTTTGTTTCATATTTGTTTTCTTTATTTAGTTAATTTCCGTTCTTGTGTTTATTTCTATTTTTAGTTCTATTCTACTTGGTATTTTTTTTTTGTTTTTTAGGATAGTTACTGATTATGGAGAGCGGCGACGATGAGGTGAAGAGATTATTGATCAATTTGGAATGGACTCACATGCAAGAGGAGATGTCCTCATATCAAAGGTTGGCAAGGATTATCAATCACCTCAACAGTCAAATCGAGAGCCGTATTGGTGGGAAGTCGACCAGCTAATACACAGTACCAAGAAGCTCAGTTGGGATACTGCTACTTCAATCAGAATGAACAGCAATCTACACAAGGGCCAGTCAAATTCTCCAGACCGAACCGCTAGAAGAAAATTCCAGTGGTGACTCCAAGGAGTGAAGATCGATTCGAGCCAGATATATTGAAGCTACAAGTTCTGATGAGGAGATAAAGAAACTTAGACTTTTTTCTCCGACGCCGAGTTAGAGCAAATGTCTGAAAATTACAAATCTCCTCCATCTCCATCCCCAACACAAGAGGAGCAATTAAAATTTGAAGATATTTTGTGTGAGCCTCATCAACCGGAAGAGGAAATTTACATCCTCGAATCTGAGGAAGGAACACCACTACCAGGTCTCTCATCAACTCCCATCCTTCCTCCATAAGCCTCAACAACGGGAGGAGGATGTTTACATCCTCCAATTTGAGGAAGAAAAGCCAATCACACCTGGTCTCCTGTTAAAACTACGCTACCGGCAGTACCTCCTCAACACAGGTTTGTGGAGTATTCATTTTCCTATTTTATTTGCCGAAGTAACGTTTTGTTTTGATCCAGGTGGTTTGCTTTCTACTACTAACTTCGTTTTCTTGGCGAAGGTATTGTCTACTTTTATTTTTGATCCAGGATAACGAAGCAGGAGTCTAGCCAAAGACTAAAACTACGGGCAGCTTACTGGGAGGCAAACCCAGTGGTTAAAATTTATTATCCTATTATTATATTATTATTTTAATTTTGTATCCCACATTGTCTCTATTATGTTTTACAAAAAAAAAAAGAAGTGGAAATGGTGTCTATGCTTTCACGCAACGTTTTTAGCGTTTATTTTTGGGTAGTGTGTGCAGGTGAAATTCTTATCATGGTATCTGAAGAACTCCAAGGCTGGACACTTGCTTGAACGCAAGTGTGAGGAACACTACCCCTTGTCCAAGCTTAAGTGTGAGGAAGTTTACCTTCCTCAATCTACGATATCAGGGGAGTTTTAGTTTCTTTATTTAATGTTTGTGTTCAGCCTATAATGCTTTAATTGCTTATTCATTTTATCAGTCCATGATTGTCCTGAATGAAATTCTTCATGAGTCTGGCATATTTTGAAAGGTCTTTTCTTGATTATTTTATGAACAATGAGGACATTGCTCCTCTTAAGTGTGAGGAAGTAGAGACCTTTCCCTGAAAATATGCCAGTTGCACTTAATGCCACACATGCTTTTAATTGTCTTCTGCATTGAGGGAATCACTGCTCTGAGTGCTTATAAATGTTGAATTCTTGGGTGAAAATTTTGCATAAATTTTGAAGTGAAGCCAGGTGACCACCTCAAGAATCTTTTGCTTTAGGTTGTTTGTATATATAGTTTTATTCAAACGAATCTGTTTTCCCAAAATTTGGTGGATTAAGTTGATTGGGGAAACTGAATTAGTTTATCTTGGGATTTTGGAAATGATATGAAAGTTTGGAATGAAAGGATAAGGCAAGGTACTCCGCTGATCAAAAATTTTCCTAACAAAAGCAGGCCTCGTCTATCCGGTTATTAGTCCTAGGGGTGCCTTAACACCTATCTACCTAAGGTCTCGTGATCTGGGATAGTTGGCCCAACACCGTTACAAGGATAGAGAGAAAAGTCTGGGTTACGAAAAAAACTCTGCAATTCGCGATTATTCAATTGTGTTGTATATATTTCTTGAAGAAGAATGTTTTTGCATACGAAAAGAGTTAATTGCAGTTTAATTTTTGTTTTTGATCATGAGTATGTGGTGTTGAAAGGTATCACGGAATAAGGCGTTACTTCACACCCCTTGTCATCAAAAGGTTAAAGGAAAGAAATGGTGGAAGATCCCAAGTTAATCTACATTCAGATTTTGTAGTCTAACTTATCCATGCTTTAAAAATTTTTCCTTCTCACTGTTTGCAAAAACCTACAACCAGGAGCAAACTATTCTTTTGATTGTCACTTTGCTTGCTCTGTTTTGCATCTGTTTAATCCTCAGGTTTGACACTACGGCCTTAGAGATATATTTATTCTCTATTTGCTTGAGGACAAGCAAAAGCTAAGTGTGAGGAAGTTTGATAAGCGAGAAATACATCTACTTTTAGGGCTTTAATTCTTCCTATTTTCATAGCAATTTGTATCGTATTTCTCACTTATCATATGCTTTTCCTTAGATTTATGTTTTGATATGAACTAATATATTTATGTGTTAAATGTAGGAAAAAGCCATGTTAATGGATAGATAATCTCATGAGCTTTCCAATGCAACAAACGGCGAGTCAAACGGACTTATAACGAAGAATCTGGAGCCAATCGAAGATTAGATACACTCGTGTATATAACCGCCCACAACATACACGTCCGCCTGGTTAAGGCGCGGAACAACACACAGGCGTCCGCTCGCGGACAAGGCAGAGACGTCCGCATCTTATCTCGCGGACAACACAGGCGTCCGCCTCGCGGACAGAACAGAGACGTCCGCCTGTTATCGCGCGGACATCACAGAGGAGTCGCCTCTTATCGGGCGGACAGCACACAGACGACGCCGAGGTGGACGGAACAGAGACGTCCGCCTGATACCAGGCGGACGCGCAGGCGGACGCGGCTAAAATCAACGCGAAACAGTTTATTCTCCGTTTTTCGCGGCGCTTTCTTCTTCCGGCGCCTACCGACAGTCTTCACGCGTCTGCAACCCCAATCTTCTGCAAACCAATCCATCTACTCCTCAACTTGGCCACTTGGTCACGCGTGCTCCAACCTTCTCCTTCCTTCCTCTCCTTCTCCTTCTTCTATAAATTCTACGAGCTTTCTGCTCAAAAATAATTATCCCTTCCTCAAATCCAAACACCACCGTTCAAACCACGACACACCACGTTCAAACCACGACAGACCAACAGTTCACCACAATCTTCCATCCAAAGTTCATTAAAACTTACGCTGTTATTTTCCAGACAGCCAACGAAGAAGACGATCTGCACAAAACCAGTCCATATCCTGATCTGTATCCGCGTACCGTCGTTTTCTTCGTTCTGTTGTCTATCTTATTTTATGTTGTTTTTTATAATTATGGTGATTAATAAATCTAGCTTCCGGGTTTAGAAGCGAGCTTATTTTATATAATTGTGTTATATAAGCTTTCCAGTATAATTTATCTAAGCAGTATTTTGATTCCTCTCCTTAATGCGCTTTAATTCTCTTGTACAATTATTAAAGTGATATTTGTAGTTCTTTGTTAACATGCAGTGCTGAGACAAGGTTCTAGACACAGGAAGTCAAATGGGTTAACGAGAGAAGCGAATTCCTCGCCGTATAGGTTAATCTATCTCCAATAGGGATTATTAATAATGCGATTAATTTATTAATAACTTGAACAAGGAATTGCGCTTGTTGTTTAAATTAATCAGGGTTTATTAGACACGGAACGGTCAATAAACTAATTAAGATTCTTGAGTTTATTGTTTAAATGGGAAAGTTATATTAATATGATTAGATAAAATAGGAGAGCCGAACAACCCGGGATGCTTCTTTAAAACCAAAAAGATTTATAATTTCTATTTCTTTTCTGTTCTAATTAATTGTTTTTATTATTGTCTTATCAGTTAGATATTAATCCTTTCCCTAAAAATGATAAAATCTGTTAAATAGAATTCTCAGTCGATTTATTACACTATCAGTTATCCACAGCGAGGTCCCCAAGAGTACGACAACCCACCTTTCCACTATTCCGCAAAACGATTAGGTACACTGCCTAGGTTGAAGAAGTAGTCGCATATTTCCAACATTCGTTGCTTTATAGTAATATACCACGGTTTTGACCTTTAACCGTCGTATAAAAGGACTTTATACCACGGTTTCTCCTGAACCGTCATTTAAAATCGTTGAGGACCGCGTCCAAAATCGGTCTTAAACGACGGTCATAGCAAACCGTGGTATATAGTCTACTTTTAAATGACGGTTTTCAACCGTGGTATATAGGCAATTTTCTATATGCGACGGGAGCATAAACCACGGTTCCTAACCGTGGTATATAAGCAAAATAACCGTGGTTAAAAACAGTTTTTCCACTAGTGAAGTGCAGTAGCACTGAAGTTGGAACTGCTAGCGTCTGTTGTGGTGGTTGTTGTTGTTGGTTTCGATGTTGGTGGTGTTTCTTGTTTCAAAGTAGTCCGCCCCATGGTAGTGATGGCCATCACGTTTGCATACTCGACAAAGTGAAATCTCTGCCTGTGGATTAATTAAAGAGATTGAAGATAGTAAGCTAGGGTTTAAAGAGAAAAAAACAAAATTGAACGAAAATTGGGGAATTGATCAGATCATAAGATAAGGAAAAATTCAATGGGGAGTCTAACAAATTAGAGTACTATATTACTATAATGGGAGAAAAACATGAACATGCTTCTGATGCTACTGTAGTTATGGCATTTAGTGGTGATATTGTTGTTGTTACTGACAAAAAAAGAAGAAGAATAAGAAAAAAGCTTCGTTTATGATGTCCTCTCAATACGAATCCCTTCTTTGTTAATGCAGGATTAATAACTTGTCGTTTATTTTCAGGTTTTTTAGTTCGGTTTCTATATTTCTATTTTACCCAGCTTTACTTTGTTCTTGCATTTGTCTTTCATTTGAGAATATTTTAATACAATAATACTATGAATGTTCTCAAGTTTTGGAGCTATGTCGAACAATATTAATCTGAACTTCCAATGTTACATTGTCGTGAGATTGTTTGATTAAAACAAAACAGTGCTATTATGCTGCTATTCTGTTTGGTTATGCCAAAAAAAAGTGTGGAGTATCTAATTATACGCAGAGGTCATGCCAAATTTTTCCAGAATTTGGTTTGTCAAAATATATTCATTTGTTTTATTTGTTCAATTAGTCATGTTTTTTAAAATTAAAACTTTATTCTAATTTCATTGAATAGGTGTTACTACCCACGGTTGGATTGTCCACTTGTCGCACTAATTGTTGCTACCCCGTCAACCTCTGCCACCGGTTTGCCTAATCAGAACCCACGGTAAAACACTTGCATTTCTGATTATGATTTTAGAAAGAAATACTTATATGTATGTACATATATATATAATATTGTCACAAATAAACATTATACTAAATTCTACTTGTATTCTGCAATCATTAGAATATATATTTGCATAGTGTGGTGAAATGTGAGATTAAGTTGAAATGGGGTGGTTGTTTTTGTTCATTGATCATATATATATATACATTTACTATATGTATACTTGTCTGTCTGATAATAATTCATATGGTTTGCTGAGAATTAATGTTGCTGGTACTGTGTTTGTTTCTGCCTTAAAAAAATGTGGAGTGTCTAAAAAAACGTAAAGGTCATGCCAAATTTTTTCCAGAATTTAAGCTGATACTAATTCCATCGAATTTAACTTTCTTCATAATTACTTATAGTTTCAATTTTTTCATCTCTTGCAGGTTGCTCTGAGGTAGAAGACAATCGAATTAAGACGAGGCCGGTGTTATATACTACGTGCAAGAGCATTTGCCTACTTCTCTTTCTTCTGTGCTGTTCGCGCTAGCTGACCATCCAGTACTCATCAGGTTGGTATTTAGAACGTTTCAATTTATTTTTGTTTTTCTATTAATCAATGGAAAATCAATTCAAACATAGAATTACCTATCTGAGATTTACTTGATAGAGGCATGTCTTAGATAGTCCCTGTTGGGACTGTCCAATGACCTTTGATCTCACCATCTAGGTTGTGAATGAGTTAATAATATACAGTAGTTCAGTGATAATTACGTCAGCATTACCCTAGTGTTCTTCTAGTGTACATATATATATATGTGAATTGAAACGATTCATATATATATATATCTACACTAGGAGAACTGTAGGGTAATGCTGCCGAAATTATCACTGAACTACTGTATATTATTAACTTGTTCCTAGGTGAGATCGAAGGTGATTGGATAGGTTTAGGTTGTTAAATCTGTAAATAAAAAAAGAGGAGATCAATGGAACGAGTTCACGACATCTGGTGTGTTGAAAAAGGAGATGGAGCGCTCAGTGATGTACAGTGACAGATTGGACATCAAGTACCTAGAAGGGGTCAATAAATTTTGCAAAGTCCTTGTTGACAATCTTAAACCAAGGGATAAGGGATATATTCGATGTCCTTGTGTCGATTGCAAGAACGACTTCAAATACCAAGGTGTGGACAAGATTAAGGATCATCTGATTCGCAGAGGGTTTACAGATGATTATGAAGCCATAACAATACTGCATGGTCAACATTCAGTACAAGTGTTTGAATGTGCTGATAACGTCATTGCAGAACAATCATAAATGGATGCTTCACACAATTTTGGGGATACTCAAGATTCACTAGTTAGTGATTCAGATGATCAGGAGGACCTTAATGCAATGATGGAAGATGTTGAACAACATTTATCCAACAAACCCAAAACATTCGAAAATCTGATGCAAGCATCAAAGGAACCGTTGTACAGTGGATGTGAAACACAAACACAAAATAAATTGAGCGTAGTCCTAAAACTATTCAATCTGAAGGCGAGACATGGATGGAGTGATGTCAGTTTTACAGATCTTTTACAACTGCTGAAGGATGTACTACCAAAGGACAATGTGATACCCACAACAACTTATGAAGCAAAGAAGTTAATGTGTCCGATGGGTATGGAATATAAAAAAATACATGCTTGTCCAAATGGGTGTATGTTGTACTGGAAGGAGAATGAGTTGGATGACCATTGCTCTGAATGTGGGGAATCACGCTATGTAAAAAAGGGTGGGAAAAACCACATAAGCACTAAAGTGGGTTCTCCTGCGAAGGTGTTGTGGTATCTACCGATAATTCCCCGATTCAAACGTTTGTTTGCAGTTCAGAAAGATGCTGAGAACCTCCGATGGCATGCTACCCATAGAAAGGATGATGGTAAATTGAGACATCCAGCCGATTCACCACAATGGAGAAACATTGACAGAATATACCCTCAATTCGGTACAGACCCAAGGAACTTAAGACTTGGTTTATGCACTGATGGGATGAACCCTTATGGAACTTTGAGCAGTATACACAGTACTTGGCCTGTTTTATTGACAATATACAATCTGCCGCCATGGTTGTGTATGAAACCCAGACATATTCTCCTCTCTCTATTAATATCGGGTCCAAAACAACCGGGAAACAAAATTGATGTGTTTTTGCAACCACTTATTGACGATTTACAATTGTTGTGGAATGAAGGTGCGACCGTGTATGATTCATACGGCATGGAAAACTTCACGCTCCGGGCTATGTTGTTTTGTACAATCAATGATTTCCCTGCATACGGCAACCTCTCGGGATACACAATTAAAGGAGCTCTAGCGTGCCCTATATGTGGAGATAGAACTTGCAGTATACAGTTAAAACACAGTGGAAAAAATGTGTACATGGGCCACCGGAAATTCCTCCCGAAAGGTCACAAATACCGTAAGATGACAAAAGAGTTTGATGGAAAAACGGATCATGCAGTCGCACGACCACCACTATCTGCTGCTGAGACTTACAATCAGTTGAAGAATGTTGTGAACAACTTCGGTCCACCAATTAAAGCCACTGAAAAGAGCATCTGGAAGAAAAAATCAATATTTTGGGAACTTGAATATTGGCAACATTTAGAGGTGAGACATTGCATTGATGCTATGCACGTGGAGAAAAACATTGGTGAAAGTGTATCTGCGACACTACTAAATGTGAAAGGAAAGACAAAAGACCATTTAAAGGGTAGAAAAGATTTGGTTGAATTGGGTATACGGGAAGAACTCGCGCCACAACAAAGAGGGAAAAGAACATTCTTGCCTCCCGCTTGTCATACATTATCCAAAGAAGAGAAAATAAGTTTTTGTAGTTCTCTTCGTCATATTAAAGTGCCATCTGGTTACTCATCGAACATATCAAGTTTGGTATCAATGTCTGATCTTAAATTGGTAGGGATGAAGTCTCACGACTATCATGTGCTGATGCAGCACTTACTTCCGGTTGCAATCCGTGGGATCCTTCCAGCTGATGTCAGGAAAACTATTACAAATTTATGTGTTTTCTTCAAAGGAATTTTGTGTAAAGTGCTTGATGTGGAGACACTGGATAAACTACAGAATGACCTTGTGATCACCATGTGTCAATTGGAAATGTATTTCCCTCCTTCGTTTTTTGATATTATGGTGCATCTACTTGTTCATCTTGTTAGAGAGATCAAACATTGGGGTCCGTTATACCTTCGATACATGTATCCGTTTGAGAGATATATAGGTATACTGAAAAAGAAAATGAAAAACCGTCGGCGTCCAGAGGGAAGTATAATTGAAGGGACAGTAACAGAGGAGGTAGTTGACTTCTGCACTCACTACTTACACGGTGTTGATGTTATTGGATTACCGAAAGTAAGACATGATGGCAGGCTTAAAGGGGTTGGTACCTGTGGGAAAAAATTATGCAGAGTTGATATTGATTCATTGAACAAGGCACATCTGGTTGTGTTGAATCATTCTGAAGTTGTTGAACCGTATTTCGATGCACACCTAGCCTACCTCAAAACAAAACACCCAACGATGAGTAATGCCAAATTAAAAAAAGAGCAGAATGCAACATTTGTTAAGTGGTTCGGACAGAAGGTGTTGTATGAAGATTCAAGGAACGTGGATGAAATGATCCAGTTGTTGGCACTTGGTCCAAATCTCGATGTGTTGTCTTATGAAGGATATGATGTAAATGGATTTTCTTTTTACACTGCATGTCAAGATTGTAAATTGACAAACCGGAACAATGGTGTGCATCTTATCGCTTCACAAGACATTTTCACAGGCGAGACGTAACCGGGCGAAGAATATCTACAAGCACTTCATGGGGCGAGTTGGATACACGGGGCGGTTGGAGAAGTGGAAGAGCGAGGGCTTACTGACGAAAACTAATGAAGACGGCACTCAGTCAGTTATTGATGATGTTGACGATGCAAGTAGGGTGCAGACATTTATGCTGGGTCGCATGAAGAAAAATGACGAGGGAGTATATGTGTTCCCGCAGAGCGAGACTCCTGAGTTGGCGTCCAAGATTGTAAGTATATATATTTAAAAGTTGTTGTTTACTAATTAGTAAGTTCATTTCTAATATTTTTGTTAATTTAAAATAGTCTGGCTCTACTGATCGATGGGAGATGGTTCCGGCCCCTCCGTCTCAGGATGATCCACTGAATAAGGCCCTTGGGCAAAAGGATCATCCAGGGCGAGTGTGGGGGCTAGGAGGGGAAGTTCGGCAAAAAGACGTGTTTCTTACGTGTTATACCCAAAATTTTGACCCCCTGGGTTAGGGTCTATGGGGTACTGGTGCTGTGAGAGGCATTTTAATCAAATGGTGAGGGATT
The DNA here is from genome assembly GCA_023374045.1 of Limonium bicolor. Classification (NCBI taxonomy): domain Eukaryota; kingdom Viridiplantae; phylum Streptophyta; class Magnoliopsida; order Caryophyllales; family Plumbaginaceae; genus Limonium; species Limonium bicolor. The sequence continues at coordinate 6,004,680 of CM041778.1, read as the reverse complement.
CCGGCTCGATCGGCGCGTTCCATGGCATGGGGAGCAGCTTCGTCATTTTCAGGGGCGTTTTAGTAATCTTTAAAGGCTCCTGAGACCTCCTATAAGCTTTCTCTCTCCTCCAAAGGATGCCCAAATCAGCTTGAAACGCTTTGATATTTTAACCCATGATAGAGGATGACATTCTAAGCATAATGGCGTTGGAATTTTGATTTTTCGAGTTTCCAATAATTTTCTAGCAATTTCTGACTGAATCTGACGAGAAATTCAATTTAAAAATATTCCAACATTTAAAAAATCCGATTCCACTTCAGAAAATTCATAATTTCCATCCTTGACACGTGGTTAAAATTTCACAGCAAAATTCCTTTGGGAAGTCACTCAACTAAAATATCGAAAAATCTTACTTTTACTAGATTTTCTTTATCTTTAAGAAAGTCTATATAAGGGGATAGGTTTTTGGATAAAATGAGAACCTCATATGCTCAAGAACCCTAGAGAGTCAGAAAACATAGCCTCCTCTCTCTCTCTCACGTTTTCCAACACCCGGCCACCCAAATCATACCGAAAATCCCCCAAAATCACCATCTAAACACGTTTTCCAATTCCCAAAGCACCAACAATCATCAAAATCCCACAAAAACACCTCCAAAACGTGAAGAACAGCAAGAACAACCAACAACCAGAAGCTTGGGTCGAAATCCTTTCGGGTTTGCCATCAACGGAGCACTCGACGAATCCCGGTGTGAAGAAACGTTGTGAATCCGAAGGTAAAACAGGTAGAAACTCCACTTCCCTAGTTCTCCATGGTATTATCTGTCTTGCCTCAAAATTTGGGCTAAAAATAACCTTCGTACGCTTCTGTATTGCTGTTTATTCAAGCTTCTGTCCAATAACTTGTTTACCAAGTTTCGTGCATAATTCGAATTCAAATTGAGAACTTTCGACTACTAACGTATTGTACATCTTTCAGGCTACACACCCATAAAATTTGAGCCGAAAACACCTTCGGGAACGGCCTCAAAGCCGCCGTCCGAGGGCTGTCCGCACCCACGGACGTCGTGTCCGGGGTCCCGGACTCCCTGTCCGTAAGCTCGGACACCCACGGACGGCGGCGGGATTTTTAAAATTTAAAAATTAGGTTTTTTAATAATGTCCGGGCCCACGGACAGCCTGTCCGAGGCCCCGGACTTTATGATTTTCTGTTTTCTGTTTAATTCGACTTTTACTTTTATATAGGTTAACTGGGGTCCGTGGCTTCGGACAATAGGTCCGTGGCTACGGACGGAAACAAAATTTGACCTAATTCTGCCTCCGAAACCCTAGTTTAGGTAGTTTTAATTTCCACTTTAATTTTCTGTCTAAAAATGCTAAAAATACAAAAAAACAGAAGCGCGCACCTAGGTTAAAAAGCAACTTTGTAGAAAGCCGTAATTAAACCAAGTAGAGGAAAAACGACCTAGGAGGGGTAATGAAAGTAATTGAACCCCAATTAAGTCGAATATCAAGCCCCGAGCCCGAACTCTCCTTTCCTAATTTGATCTAGGTTAAAATTAGGTGGCGACTCATAATAGGTTCCAGTGAGCTAGCTTAGGTATCAATAATTATTGTTATATGACATAGTTATTAATCTTAGGCTATAAGTGGACCTGAAACCCGGTTAGATCCTAATCAACTTTAATCAACATAGGATAGGGTTTAAAATCGAGGCTCACAGACTGGCGACTCCGCTGGGGACAAAATTCTTAATTTTAACTTGTTTAATTTTAAGAAAGAGGGCTTAACTCGAAAATGTTTATTTATGGCTTTATTATTCTGTTTATTTACCTTTGTGCGCAATTTAAATTTCTGTACCTTTGCATCATATGAGAGCGAGGGTCCACACAAACCGATTTCACCCCGGGACCCGTTTGAGGGTCCCCTGTTTGGGACTCACACCTTTTAGGTGATGTGAATAAGCGGGGGAAAAGAGGAGGATGTCGTCTAACCACATCCCCTTAATACCTGGGCTTTAGCCCCAAGCGTTTTCCTGGCAGTGTCCTTACCTAGCCCATTGTTTGGTCGGTCAAAGACCCGACCGTAGACGCACACCTCCAGGTGATGTGAAAAAGTGGGGAAGCCCAAAGAGAATAGCGTGCAAGCCCTATTCCTTTGTGGTGACCTGGGCCCATGCCCCAAGCACCTCTCCGGATCGATCCATACCCGGTTTAGTAAAAACATCTAGTGAGGACATGTTGAATTTGTGTGGGCCTTGTTTGCTTGTAAGATCGGCCCACTACCCAGCCTAGAGATTGATAGGAACTTCTCCTACATCAACCTAGCCCAACATGAATTGACAGCTCTTTTTGTTTGCGGCCCAGAGGCCCTGTTTGGTTTAACATGTGAGTCGCTCTGGCTTCGGCCCAAAAGCCTAGACTTAGGTGATTTCTCTTCTGGCCCAATTTGTATTATCCAATTAGTTCTTGGCCCATAAAAAAGGAATCCGCTTGAACTTGAAATAACTCACAAGTCCTGAAAATAAAATCTTTTTTGGCTTAGCAACCATCTTCTCTGGCCCGAAGAAAGTTAGGCCCATTTGTGATTTAGGGACCATTCCAGCTCATGCGCTTTACTTCAGGCCCAAACACATTCTGGCCCAAGGGCTCATTCTAGTCCACGTAGACTTCTTATCATGACCCTAACCCAAAACCCTAGATCTAGGTGTCATCTTTTAGGCCCAACCATGATCACTCGGCCCAAATTCCAGTCCACATATAGAGCAATCATTCTGGCTCAAATACCACAATCATGACTCATTCTATTTTGGGCCCACAGACCAATTCATAGTTTTGGCCCATAAGCTTCGCTGTCAATCTAGAAGTTCAGCCCATAGCACAAAACATTTGGATCCAAGATAGGTTGCGTAACTCATTCATTCCAGTTTCTAGCTTCAAGGCCCAACAAGAACATCAAACGAATCCCAGACCTCAAGGTTTTCCCTCTCGGCCTAGTGGCCCATTCACAGTTCATGTGGCCTCCTTCAGCCCGTTTGCTCCACTTCTAGATTAAGGGTATTCAGGCCCGCAAATCTGTTCTATCCTAGAAGTCACTCTAGCTCTTGCACTTCACTCGCAGCTTGGAAAAGATTCAGACCCAGATTCCTCCTACATAACCCACAGGCATTCCTAGTTCAAACATTTTATGAGGCCTATTCGAAGTTCAGAAGAAAGGCAATCACGATCATCCCAAAGGCGTCCCGACGGCCCAGAGCTCGAGTCTTCAGTATGTTGGCATCAGACAGCCCAACATCACTACTTTAGAAGTTTTCTAGATTTAGTAATTTTCTTTTCCCAGTCGTTCTTCCAACTTTTATGGTAGCTAGCTTCCTTTATTATTTTAGGTAGTTTTCTTACGATTACAATCTTTGATGTTGTCTTTCCATTCTTGAATTAGAGCATAGTTCCATTTTCATTATTTTTTTGTGCAATTATTCACAAAACCAGAACACCAAAATAAATAAGTCATCACGTCATTTCACCCACATCCACTACCTTCATCACATACATCCCATGTGCGCAAGGAATATCTCACCACCTTGTTGGCTTCCACCACTCATCATCTCTCAATGGAAAATTTCACCGTACACTGAAAGCATCCCACTACCATATTTTACTTTCATCACTACATCACTCCACCAAAACAGCTCGACCTCACCGCCATGTACCACCACACATACAGCCACCCTCCACAAATAACCTGGGTATTCAAAAGGCTTGTCAAGAAACCCCACAGCAATACTGGGGGCAATCTGAGTTAAGGAACGATAATGTTTATCTCTTTTGTTTAAATGTGCAAACAAGTCTCTGAGTGTACACTTCGCGAGAGTGCCTTGAGCGGTAAAACCAAGAGCGAAAGAGCGTGTCATTTTTACACGACTCCAGAAAGGTCACATTCAAAGGCAAGGTAAACGACATGACTCCGACCGAAGGAGATAATTTGTAAATTTACGCTTAAACCTATGAAAAGTAACAAAGAACGGATACACAACTATTAGGGATGACGAAGCACCTAGGTACAACACCACATAGCCAAAAGCTTGTGAACCCTGACATTAAACCCTAGGCACCCCCACTGAGCTTTTCATGTATGACCTCTTTTACAACACTACAAGCTCCACAAACAAGCCAGCCAATGACGAATAACCGACCCGGTGACCAAAGGAAGCAAGGAGCCCGACTTTCGAACAGGAACTTCACAAGTCCAAAGAAGCAACTCTGCTACCAGCATGACGAAATGATCCGTAAATGGTCCCAAAGTGACACAGGATCCAAGCGAGCTAACATCAAAAACAGCTCTCAAAGTTCAAAACCGGGAAACACAAGAACCCCGAAGGAAAGGAGATTCAAAGAAAGGCAAACCTGAAAAGCCTCAAAGAAACCCAGAATCGGAAAAAAGAAAGAGGGTGCAAGGAACAACCCCAAAGTTCCAAGTCCCAAGTTCACAAGCGAAATCATCACGAAGTAGCCAAACAACTTCAAGGCAAAGAAGACAAGTCCGAGAGACGGTGCAAGTTGTAGCTTTGGTCACCCTTATAGCTCCACATATCCTAAACATTCCTCCATTGTCCTGTTGTCATTCATCACACCCCATAGCCATGTTATAAGCTTAAAAGACTTCCGACCTAGTAGTTGTGTATCCAATCACGTGAAAGTAACAGGTTGAACGCGTAAATCTAACAAATGTCAAATTCAATGGTCGAGATGTTTTGTCCAAAAGGAGAGCATGAGTGCAAGCATTAAACACTTTGAGTGTAGGATAGAAAGCACCACAACAAGATAAACCTTGACCTTGTGAGAATGAGATTTGTTTTGCACAATTAATCAAAGAAAATACTGGGGGCAATTGATCGGAACGATCAATTGCCATGAACTCTAGCTCAGGTTGTCCTAAGGAAAAATGCTGGGGGCAATTGTGGTTCCAACAATTGCCATGACAACACCAATTGAAATCTAAAGCTTGAGCACCACCATCCCACCACAGGCATAAGCCCTTACATCCACATCAAATACCTCGGGCCCGTCCTAAGCCCTACCTCCACATCAAATTTCCTCAGGCCCGTCCTAAGCCCTACCTCCACATTCAAACATCCACAGGCCCGTCTTGAGCCCTAATCCTTCTACATCCATTTAGACCCATCATACATTTTACTCACTTTCACTTAGAACCATCCTTAGGCTCGTCATAAGACCTAGATCCATCCTTTAGGCACGTAGTAAGACCTAGTCGCATTCCCTTAGGCTCGTAGTAAGACCTAGTTGCATACCCTTAGGCTCGTCATAAGACCTAGATCCAACCCTTAGGCTCGTCATAAGACCTAGATCCATCCCTTAGGCTCGTCATAAGACCTAGAACCATTTTTAGGCTCGCCATAAGACCTAGTCACATTCCCTTAGGCTCGTAGTAAGACCTAGCTGCATCCCTTTAGGCTCGTCATAAGACCTAGAACCATTTTTAGGCTCGCCATAAGACCTAGAACCATTTTTAGGCTCGCCATAAGACCTAGTTGCACTCCCTTAGGCTCGTAGTAAGACCTAGCGTTACCCTTTAGCTTACCCGCTCTTATCAAACACATTGCATTCATCATATTCATATAGGCTTGTCATAAGACCTAGTTGTATTATCCAGGCGCGTCACAAGACCTGGCGACAGAAAAGTTGGCGAGGTGATGGCAATAAATCCTCCTTTTGCGATGTCAACTTATTTTCGGGATCAACGAATGGTGGGCGAAGGCAATAAGTCCCCAAGGTTTTTACCAGGAGTTATCCCTGCACACCGGCTTGGGGGGCGATGGCAATAAGTCCACATTGGGTCTAGCCAGGAGCATTGGCACGGGTTTTGGTCCCCAGAAGCATCCGAGCATCATCAGCATCATCAGCATCATCAGCATCATCAACATCATCAACATCATCAGCATCATCAACATCATCAACATCATCAGCATCATCAACATCATTAGCATCATCAATATTTCAGCATTTTTGCATTTGCATACCACCCAGTTATCATCATTTTAGGTTGTCAACGCCTTAGAATCGCTTGACATTATCTCATTTCCACATTTTAGGTTGGCAACGCCTTAGAATCGCTTGACATTATCTCGTTTCCACATTTTAGGTTGTCGACGCCTTAGAATCGCTTGACATTATCTCATTTCCACATTTTAGGTTGTCAACGCCTTAGAATCGCTTGACATTACTTCATTTCACTTTCATTATAGGCGGTCAACACCTTAGAATAGTTTGACATCATATCATCATTATAGGTAGTCAACGCCTTAGAATTGCTTGACATTACTTCATTTTCCTTATAGGTAGTCAACGCCTTAGAATCGCTTGGCATCGCATCATTTCATGTATTATAGGTAGTCAACGCCTTAGAACCGCTTGACATTATTCAGTTTTCGTCACCTAGGTAGTCAGCGCCTTAGAATAGCTTGACACATTTTCGCTTATAGGTAGTCAGCACCTTAGAATAGCTCGACAGCGTTTTTGTTGCTTAGGTAGTCAGCGCCTCCGAATAGCTGCACGCAATCAACGCGGTTTCATACAACATGGAGAATTTCGTGAGGTCCAAAATTTTGGGGCATCACTCAAGCATCAACCAGACTTTTCACATCCGCTACAAAGTCTAGTTGACGGGGGGCAATCTGTTATACCCAAAATTTTGACCCCCTGGGTTAGGGTCTACGGGGTGCTGGTGTTGTGAGAGGCATTTTAATCAAATGGTGAGGGATTCCGGCTCGATCGGCGCGTTCCATGGCATGGGGAGCAGCTTCGTCATTTTCAGGGGCGTTTTAGTAATCTTTAAAGGCTCCTGAGACCTCCTATAAGCTTTCTCTCTCCTCCAAAGGATGCCCAAATCAGCTTGAAATGCTTTGATATTTTAACCCATGATAGAGGATGACATTCTAAGCATAATGGCGTTGGAATTTTGATTTTTCGAGTTTCCAATAATTTTCTAGCAATTTCTGACTGAATCTGACGAGAAATTCAATTTAAAAATATTCCAACATTTAAAAAATCCGATTCCACTTCAGAAAATTCATAATTTCCATCCTTGACACGTGGTTAAAATTTCACAGCAAAATTCCTTTGGGAAGTCACTCAACTAAAATATCGAAAAATCTTACTTTTACTAGATTTTCTTTATCTTTAAGAAAGTCTATATAAGGGGATAGGTTTTTGGATAAAATGAGAACCTCATATGCTCAAGAACCCTAGAGAGTCAGAAAACACAGCCTCCTCTCTCTCTCTCACGTTTTCCAACACCCGGTCACCCAAATCATACCGAAAATCCCCCGAAATCACCATCTAAACACATTTTCCAATTCCCAAAGCACCAACAATCATCAAAATCCCACAAAAACACCTCCAAAACGTGAAGAACAGCAAGAACAACCAACAACCAGAAGCTTGGGTCGAAATCCTTTCGGGTCTGCCATCAACAGAGCACTCGACGAATCCCGGTGTGAAGAAACGTTGTGAATCCGAAGGTAAAACAGGTAAAAACTCCACTTCCCTAGTTCTCCACGGTATTATCTGTCTTGCCTCAAAATTTGGGCTCAAAATAACCTTCGTACGCTTCTGTATTGCTGTTTATTCAAGCTTCTGTCCAATAACTTGTTTACCAAGTTTCGTGCATAATTCGAATTCAAAATGAGAACTTTCGACTACTAACGTATTGTACATCTTTCAGGCTACACACCCATAAAATTTGAGCCGAAAACACCTTCGGGAACGGCCTCAAAGCCGCCGTCCGAGGGCTGTCCGCACCTACGGACGTCGTGTCCGGGGTCCCGGACTCCCTGTCCGTAAGCTCGGACACCCACGGACGGCGGCGGGATTTTTAAAATTTAAAAATTAGGTTTTTTTAATAATGTCCGGGCCCACGGACAGCCTGTCCGAGGCCCCGGACTTTACGATTTTCTGTTTTCTGTTTAATTCGACTTTTACTTTTATATAGGTTAACTGGGGTCCGTGGCTTCGGACAATAGGTCCGTGGCTACGGACGGAAACAAAATTTGACCTGATTCTGCCTCCGAAACCCTAGTTTAGGTAGTTTTAATTTCCACTTTAATTTTCTGTCTAAAAATGCTAAAAACACAAAAAAACAGAAGCACGCACCTAGGTTAAAAAGCAACTTTGTAGAAAGCCGTAATTAAACCAAGTAGAGGAAAAACGACCTAGGAGGGGTAATGAAAGTAATTGAACCCCAATTAAGTCGAATATCAAGCCCCCGAGCCCGAACTCTCCTTTCCTAATTTGATCTAGGTTAAAATTAGGTGGCGACTCATAATAGGTTCCAGTGAGCTAGCTTAGGTATCAATAATTATTGTTATATGACATAGTTATTAATCTTAGGCTATAAGTGGACCTGAAACCCGGTTAGATCCTAATCAACTTTAATCAACATAGGATAGGGTTTAAAATCGAGGCTCACACTACGTCTCGATCGAGAGTACCACAGGCTGAAATGATAGAGAGAATGGTGGATGAACGGGTGCATGACCAGTTGGAGGAGTCGGAAAGACGTCACGCTGAGTCGAAAAGACGCCACGCTGAGGAGCGTCAAGCCTACGAGGAGCGCCTGCAAAGACTTAAGGCTTTAGTATTGGGCCAGGTGCATGCTCCTACACCGACACCTACTCCTACACCGGTGTCTACTCCTACCGCGACGGCGGATACATCGATAGTGGCCGCGTCTCCTACACCGGCACCTACTGCTAGACCGACGTCTGCTCCTACCTCGACGGCGGATACTGTCGATGATCCTACACCGACGTCTGCTCCTACCACGACGGCGGATACTCCGATGGTCGATCATCCTGCACCTTCTTCTCCTACCAGAGACACATTTCCTTATCAAAACCTTTCGGTTTGCTTTTCTCCTCCTTAGTTATTTTAACATTACTTTAAAACAATATAATTTTATTAGCTTGCTTACTGTTGTGAGTTGATGTAGATGGCTAAATCATGTCATCTGTTTCAAGTGTTGGATGGTGGGACTGTGCATGTTGCATTCGGTCGGGTTTTACAGACCGGACCGAACACTGTAGTACATTTCAAGCTCATCCCACCTCTCCACGCTCATGTGATGGTAGACGACATTGTGCGAGGTCATGAGGACTCTCCACTTCCGTTGGAGTGGAATCAGTGGAGTAAAATAGGTCAAGCACAATCTTCAGTTGTTCCATGGCCATATTCTCTCATTGATGTCAGTGACAAGGTAAACTATTTACATGCTTACTGTTTAGTTTTTAACTTGACTGTTGGCTGATATTTATTATTTAAATTTGTATACTATTAGATTGATAAGGAATTAAGACCGGTTAAGAAGAGGAAAGTGGATAAGGGGAAGGAAGTTGTGAAATCAAATGAGGAGAGTCAGAGTGTGAGAAAGGAAGTGGTGAAACCTTTCGATATGACTCCTAGGAGATCCCCCATTCTGACACCCAAGTATCTGAAGAAGTTGACAGTCAAACAAAAAATGTTGTATGACTTTTTCATGACGAGGCCGCAGTTTGTCACCAACTTCATCATGAAAGTGTCTAAGCATGTTTTCCACTCCCCTGAGCCCAGAGATCTGATGATTACCGTGAGCGATCTAAGAGAATTTTTGATGGGAGACCTGCTTAACATCTCTGTGATTCAGGCCTATTGTGTGTAGGTATCTTTTAAATTATTACATTATCTTTCATTTTTTTAAGCTATTTAACATATCTTATGAAAAAATGTTGTTTATATAGGTGTTTGACTAGTAGACTGCTAGCGAGCAAGAGATTATTTGCCATCTCTTTCTTGTGTCCGCAATTGATGTCAGCAAATCAGGCCGCATTGGATGAGCAAGGATGTGTAGAGCATGTGAGGCAGGGATTTTGTACTGCGGTGCGAAGAAGAAGCAAATATTTGCTGATCCCATATCATCAGATGTAAGTACACAATAACTGGAATTTTTTGCTTCCTAATTGTGATATTTTAGTAATTGTTCTACAAAACATTCTTTGTTTTATCTGTGGCAGCAATCATTGGATGTTGATGGTGTTGTGTATCGACACCTCATGCTTGTTGATACTAGACCCATTGGGCGGCCCTGATGACCTTCGAGAGATCGCTGTAGAGAAATATTTGAAGGAGTGAGTATTCAAAATTTTAATGCATTCTGTATTTATTTTAAGCTTGTCCTAGATTATTGACAATAAATGGCTTCATTTTAAAATGTTGTATTTATGCAGGGGCCATAAGCTTGGTATAAGTGATGAAAAGAAACCATTCTCCATCTTGGACTTCCAATACATACGTGTAAGTATTCATTTAATTTATGCATTTTTGTATTAAACTTAAACGTTTAATTTTTTGATCTGTCTAAAGTTGGTAATCCATGGATGGTGTGATGACAGTGTCCTCAACAACCTGATTCACGAAGCTGTGGCTATTATGTGATGCGGTACATGTTCGATATTGTACAAAATATTGACACGCTTAAGGAAAATGACAAGGTAAATCATACCAATCAAAGTTTTAGTTAAAGTTATTGCATTTTAAATAAAATTGTGTACTAATGATGATCAGTTTCTTTTTATGGACAGATCGTTTCTTATTTCACAAAAGCAGGGGGCACGTATTCCAAAGGGGATCTCGACTTTGTAAGAGATCATTTATCGTAGTTTTGGTGTAAAAATTACTTGAGTGTTTCTTAGATCTTATCCTAGTGTAGTTAGACTTAGACTTTTGTTTCTGCTGAAGCAACGTAGACTCTCAAAGTTTGTAAAGTTCAACTCTCTCTTATTTTTGAAAGTTTGAATGGGTTTGTTTGCAATTCGCGCGTTTTCAATGTTGCAATTCAAACTGGCAACTTGGTTTATGGTCATATAGTGTGGTTGGTTATCAAAGGGCAATACCAGTTGGATGCCCTGTACAGGTTGTATATGCGATTGTAAATTGGGTTGTGTTGGAAAACATATGTTGTAGAGGCTAAAAAAACAAAAAAACTAAAAAAAAAGAAAAAAAAACCACGGTTCACTTAAAACAGTGGTTTAAAACTCAATGGGAACGACGAGTATAAACCACGGTTTATTATAAAACCGTCGTATAAAGGAGTCATATACCACGGTTATACACCCGAACTGTCGTATAAAAGTCGATCGAACGACATTATATACCACGGTTTCTCTCCCAACCGTCGTATAAGTCGTCTGATTCCCGTGACACAACGGGCTTTAAACGACGGTTTTAGCGAACCGTGGTTTATAATCGGTCTTTTAAACGACGGTTTCAAACCGTGGTTTATTGAAATTTTCCGATATACCACGCGAGTATAAACCACGGTTTCTAACCGTGGTATATAGGCAAAATAACTGTCATTAAAAACATTTTTTCCACTAGTGATTGTTCCAAAAGAATGAGTTTCTACCAACTACTCATCTATACCAATCATAATCCCTTCACAATATCCAAAAAGGTGTACCCCATGGTACACCAGCTAATCAAAAACCTACAGCCGTGTACTACTTAGTACACCATTCATAATTCATTGTTTACAGACAAAAAGAAATCGACTAAGTCTTCATCTTCTTCACCCTTCTCTTGCACCTGCGTGTAGTAAAAACATCGCCCCAAGGGGCTCAGCAAAAGCTGCGCATGAACTCCGCATATACCGCGTGCTAGCTAGGGCACGCCGACTAATTAAGGTCAAATAGGCATGCGGTTCATTTTTAACATACATACATGCTTTGCATACAACATACATTCAAATACAATACATTAGACAATTCAAGAGGGCAATATAACAGCACACACTTACTTACCGTCACCGTGTTAGCCAAATTACGCATCCGGGTTAATCGGAATGCTTATTACTCTTGTACTCATTACACATTACTAGTTCTTACTTTACTTGCTTACTTTCATTTACTTACTTACTCATTCTTACTTACTTTCTCATACTCATGTTAAGTTGGTATGACCTCCGGCCCGGGGACTACACCGTCCCACCACCGGGATTTACTTGACTCACCAATCCGGGATGCTACCCACTTAAGGGATTTGGGCCGCGGACCAGTTTAAGAGTCGGGACTTGGATCCAACCTCCTGTGTCTCCGCATCCTCACGCGTGGCCGAAACTATATCGGACTTCTACTCATTCCAATTTAATTACCAATTTAAGTTAGATTGGTTAGCTTGTTAGGAATCAGTTAGAAGTCCAATAGCAATCACACTCGGTCACAGTACAATATGTCACACATACACACACTCATATTCATCCATACATTTCATGAATTATACAAACTAAGATTTAAAGAAAATATTCACAGCATACAACACTACATATTCACAAGTAAGCATAATAACTCCGATTCGTGCATTTATCTTAGTTGGTGATCAATTAGCACACAACACACAAATCAGAGTAACCAAGATAGCATACGGGGCATGAGGAATTCATACCGTTCACCGTTGTACTTGTATCCCAACGTTCCTCCGGTGTTCACAAATCAAATCCTATGATATACATACAATTGAATGATTAATCTAACTATCATTAACTTAACTCGATCACCCTTTCGTTTTCTAATTCATACTTACTAGGTCTTTACAATTCTTACACTTATATTTTGTTTACTTACTTTAAGTTTGTTTCTTTACTTAACCATGGTGTACTTGGATATATATATGTACATATGTATAGGTGGGTATACATATATGTATATATATTAGTTATAATCATATAGTTTTTTTTTGTAAGTTATGGGTCGTCCGACCCACCGTCTGACCCAAGCCCTGGGTCGGTCCCTTCCAGTAGGTTCACGTCTTCTGAAATTTCTCCCGACCGACCGACACACCTCTGGGTAGGTCCATCCTAGTACGTTTCAGTCCCGTTGTCCAAGCTCCGACCGACCCACCTCTGGGTCGGTCGAAGTCAGAAACTTCGACAACAGGAAATTTTAGTCAGACCGACTCACGGCTCCTGGATCGGTCCGTTCCAGAATGATTTATTCTCGTTACTTAAGCCCCGACCGACCCACCGACCGATCCAGTCTCTGGGTCGGTCGGTAGCAGAACATGCTACAGACCTTATTTTTCTTTCCCATTTTCACCCATTTCTTTCCCAACCTTCCTACATACATCCTAACATGTTTTAATACTGATTAAACACTCTAAATCATGTCATTCCATTCCTTAATTCATTACACAATTCTATACTAAGTTATACACACAATTTTTCCAAGTTTCAACACAACACTCACATTGTTTCTTCCCTTAATGCATTTTCTTGCTACAGATTTTAACATTTACTCTCCCCATCTATAGCTTCCTCTTCTAATGTCATTTCTAACACTCCTAATGCATTATATTACATTAACTATCTCTCCCAATCCACCCTCTAACTACCTCCATCAAAATCTGTTACAACATATATCATTCACCTAGTTTCTAGTTCATTAAGTGTTCTAATCTTAGGTAAATTTTGCCATAGTCTCCCCTATATCTTTACACTCTCACCACATTGTTTTCACACACATTATATGATCCACACCACCTGTTTATAATCAATATCAATATACATAGCTCTCATAACCAAATACTAAACACAAAACCCTCTTAAAAATGCCTGCACTCAACATCCCAATCCCAACTAGGTTCCACAAGTTTTACATATCTTTTAAAGGTTTAAAACACTTGTATTCCCTTACACATTACACTACTACCCATTACTAGATTCAACACATATTTAATAAGTTACTAAAATCTGTTACATACATATATACAAGACTACCCAAAGGACAAGCATAGTTTACCTGGTTTTCCCTTCTAGTTTCTTTTCTTATTCTTTCTTGCTTCTTCCTTCTTCTCTCTATTCTCTTCCCACCGGTTTGTAAATCAAATTCTAACACTACAGCCCACATGTATACACACCATTTCAATACCAAAAACTAACCCTTAGATTACATTAGTGCTTGAGGTAAATTTCTAGGGTTTAGGAGTATATTACCTTCCAAGGGAGTAGATGAAGCTTAGAGGAGCTCAAGGACAATATTTCTACTCCTTCAAAGAGGCCAAAATCGGCTGGGTACAAAAAGGAGCAACAAGAGTTTTAGCTACATTTTCGTTTTGCCCATAAGGGTTAGAAAAGGATGAGATTTCAAGAAGATTTTTACCTCAAAGGAACAAGGAGAAGGAGGTGGTTCTAGTGGTAGTCTTGAAGCTCCAAATGCTCCACACCCATGGAGATGAAAGTTCTCCTTTTCGGATTTTGAAAGGAGGGAAATACTCTCCTTGATGAGAGGAAGACAATGGTGCAATTTTTATAATTTTTGGAGGAGATTTAAGGGAGTAACAAGAGGAGAGAAGTGGAGAATGGTGTGAGTCTTCAAAACTCCATTGCTGTCGCTTGGGGGATAAGAAGAAATAAAAGAGAGTGAGGGAGGAGGTGAGTACGTGAGTGAGGGAGTTGTGAGGGTAAGAGAGAGAGTAAAGTGAGAGTGGGGGTTTACTTTATTACTTTTTAATTTGTTTGTCTTTTACATATAAGGGGCAATTAAGATAAGAGAGTGTGAGAGGGGGTGGAGTTGGCCGGCTCACACACAGCCCCATATGGGTTTGTAAAATTTTATTTACAATATTGGACACACTAGTTTGAGTTATTTATTTTTCTACCCCACAACTTCCCGTTTTTGACAGTTTTTACTATTTTCCCGTTTCATTGATTTTATTGGTTCTAAAGCTTCACTAATATTTATTAATGGCTATTTAGTTGACCAAAATTGTTACGAGTCTATTTGACCCGCTTAAAGTCACGTTTTCCCGGCTGCCTCGAAAAACGCGCTTTAAGGTTTGTTAGTGTTTTTAATCCATTTTAAGGATCCGTTTTCTTCGAGATTTGTTCCCTCATGATTATTTACACTTAATTAAGCTTCTAAATTACTTTTTAGCCTAATTAATCACTATTTTTAATTACGGGGTATTTCAATCTACCCCCCTTAAGAAACTTTGCCCTCAAAGTTGCTCAAGGTTAATAGTTTAATAATTCTACTCATTAGGCAAACCAATTGCCATAATGTGTCTTACTACCATCTATGAGGTGTTTACTTCCTTCCACATTGCACGCATACACACTTCAAGCACCATACGAATTCACATACACAATACATCATTTCCATACACATCATATCCACATTACACAATACATCACTACAATTCACAATACACATTGCACAGATACATTACACGTTACACATACACATCCATACACTACACATTACACATACATACATACACATACCAAATTCACTTGCACTACATGTGCCATACAAACCTATTACAATACCTACACACTATGCAATGCTCACCCTGAAGCAATGCAAAAGCAAAAAGGTTCTACCCCCCTTAAAAGGGGTACGCCCCGTACCCGTATTACTAAATACTAGACTATCTAGTCTATGAATAACTGTGGGTATTTAGCCTTCATGGCATCTTCCAACTCCCATGTCGCTTCTTTGACATCATGGTTTGCCATAGGACCTTCACCATTTGTATAGACTTATGGCGAGTGTCTCTGGTCTTCCTATCAAGGATTCTCACTGGGGTTTCAACGTATCTCATTGTCAGCTCAATAGATAGTCTCTTGGGCTCTAGGACATGAGAAGGATCAGCAATATACTTCTTGAGTTGTGACACATGAAATACATCATAGACACGTCCCAAGTCCTCAGGTAGTGCTAACTTGTAGGCTACAGCTCCAACTCTTTTGGTGATAGCATACGGTCCTACAAACTTTGGGCTTAGCTTGCCCTTCTGACCAAATCGGAAGACACCCTTCATAGGTGAAACGCGCAAGAACACTTGGTCGCCCACGGCGAACTCAAGGTCGCGTCGTCGCACATCCGCATAGGATTTCTGTCTATCTTGGGCTGCCTTCATATTGGCTCGAATCTGCTGGACTTCAGCTTGTACTTGCTCAAGGTACTCCGGTCCTATGATGACCGCTTCACTTGACTCATCCCAACACAAGGGTGTACGGCAAGGTCTACCGTATAGAGCTTGGAAAGGCGACATCTTAATCGAGGCATGATAACTATTATTGTACGAGAACTCGATAGGATGAAGCTTATCAAACCAACTCCCCTGAAAGTCTAAGGCACATGCCCGTAGCATGTCCTCCAGTGTCTGGATGGTCCTTTCTGTCTGACCGTCGGTCGGAGGATGGAAGGCGGTACTCAACTTCAATTCTGTACCCAGCGCTTCCCGTGTGGCTCTCCAGTATCTCGAAAGAAATCTGGTGTCGCGGTCAGATACTATTGTTTTCGGGACTCCGTGATGTCTGACAATCTCCTTGTCGAATAGCTCTGCGAGCTTCACTACCTTCCAGGTGTCCTTCATCGGTATGAATCTGGCAACCTTGGTAAGGCGATCGACTACAACCCGGATCATGTTGAGTCCTCCCCTGGCAGGTGGGAGTCCTACAACAAAATCCATGGAGATATCATGAAATTTCCACTCCGGAACTGGCATCGATTGTACCATTCCGCCCGGTCTACGATGTTCAAACTTTACTTTCTGGCATGTTAAGCATCACAATACAAATTCTGTCACATCCGACTTCATTCCAGACCACCTGTGAGCCTCGATTTTAAACCCTATCCTATGTTGATGAAGTTGATTGGGATCTAGTCGGGTTTTAGGTCCACTTATAACCTAAGGTTAATAACTATGTCATATAACAATAATTATTAAATCCTATGCTAGCTCACTGGAACCTATTGCGAGTCGCCACCTAATTTTTACCTAGAGTAAATTAGGAAAGGTAGAGTTCGGGTTCGGGGGCTTGATATTCGACTTAGTTAGGGTTCAATTACTTTCATTACCCCTAGAAGTCGTTTTTCCTCTACTTAGTTTGATTACGGCTTATTACGAGTCATTTTAAGCTAAGTGCGCGAGCTTCTGTTTTTTTTTTGTTTTTTAGCATTTTTTGACTGAAAATAAAAGTGAAAGTTGAAATTACCTAAACTAGGGTTTCGGAGGCAGAATTAGGTCAAATTTTGTTTTCGTCCGTAGCCACGGACCTAATGTCCGTAACCACGGACCCTAGTTAATCTATGTGAAAATAAAAGTCGAATTAAACAGAAATGTAACACCCCATCCAACATTAACACACTTACAATAAACTGCAGCGGAAAAACAACCTCATCACATTACTTAACTCGTTGGTGTTACACGCCGTTAGCCACCCACGTGGCTAACAAGGCTAATACCTACACATTGTACCGGTCTGATGGGCTAAATTCCCGAGCGACTACACATTACTATCCCTTTCCATTAACACACAACAACATACACCTTCCAACTATACCGAGTATTTATAACTAACGCCGATAACAATTTCGGTCTTACTACACCTACTGTATATATACAACATAAACGAATACCCATGTACAACGACTACCCCGTCCTACTCTCGAACGGCTTCCAGCTCCTTGTACCTGAAATTGGAAAAGAAGAGAAAGGGTGGCCCCCAAGGGGCTCAGCACCTTTGCTGGTATGGTAATCCCGCAACCCACATGCTACCGGGCCACGCACAACTAATTGTCGTCTTAGCATGCGATTGATTATATTTAAATCGTGCATGCAACTGTAAACACACAACACATAACGTTTCGCCTCAACGGCTCAACAAACGGATAATATATCCTTACTTAATAAGTCACTCATGGTATTCATTATCCCTAGAGTGTTCCTCCTCTAATGGAGCTACTTTCTTAATAGGCAACACTTACCTTTAAATCGGGTTATCCTTAAACGCCTCTTTTCACAAACTGGGATTCATATCCATGATCCACACACTCCATATCTTACAACATATAATATTCCTCACATAACCAAACATAACAACACCCTTCACGTTTCCACGTGCACATGATAACATCACAATAGGATTTACTTACAACAACATCACATAACATAACGGGAACGGTCCTCTTAGGAACCGACCCAAACATAGTTAAATCACTGGTGAGCCTAGAGAATGGTGTCACCCTCATGGTAAGCTCGTTATACAATAACAACAACACTCATTACCGTCTTAATAGTCGGACGAGTAACTTAAGTTAAGATGGTTCGGGTTTGGAGGCCCGAACACATCACACAAACACATGTTCCCCCTAAACCGATCATAAGTCAGAATAGCTAAGCTTTGGAGTGAGCTATGGGAGATCATAACCCGTGAGGGAAACAACCATAACAAGGAGAAGGGTAAGGCTAAGAAGGATACCCTCTCCCAAACAACGCGCGACCGGCCAAACCGGATTCCTCACTACTGTTAGTACATACTTACTTTTAGATATTAGTTAGAACCCCACTATGGAGTCTATCATAACTACACTCATACAGTATTAGAACTGGGTTAAACATACAAGGGAGATCCCTACATTCACATACACAACATCACATAATCAACTCGCGCATAGCCGTGGTTAGAACGCCCCATGGTTCGGGTCGTTTAATCCGAATACCGAACTCTCATGTGATCCTAGACTCAGTTAACTAAGGTTAACACTGCCGAGTTAAATGGTATCGGAGTTGAACACGCCACATATATGAATTACTGTAAACTCATTACATGTTTTATCTTACAACGTGGCAAACATACAGAAAAACACATTGGCATATAAGCCGGTGTAATCCGGTAGGACACAGGTTGCAAGAAAACCATACCTGTCACCGGAGTCCACTTTATCACGTCCACTTACGTTCCTCGAGCAATTCTCGAACAACTGATAACATTACATGTACTTTTATTAACATCGGGGTAGCACGATCATTTAATGTCTAATGCTTATAACTTTTCCCCGTTAACTTAGTTACATAACTTTACAATTTTAACTTGATTTACTTTCACATTTTATTACAACTTTTCACCCACTTAATTCTCATTAAAACACACCTAACATGTCCTTAACAACTTTATAACATCATTACCTATCAATCCCCATCATTACATATCATCTAATAACCTTAAACAAACTCTTTTTTTTTACATACTTTGGGCCGTCCGACCCACAACTAGGTCGGACCGTTCCAGAAACTTTTCCCGTCTTTTAAATACACCTGTCCGACCCATGTCCGACCCAACCATCTGGGTCGGACCATTCCAGAAACTTAGAACACACATGTCCGACCCATGTCCGACCCAACCATCGGGGTCGGACCATTCCAGAAACTCCAACCGGTGACTAAAACAGAGACGTCCGACCCACCCTGGGTCGGACCACTGGGTCGGACAACACCAGAAGTTGTCCAAAACTTGTCAAATTTTCTCCAAACTTTTCCTCAAGCCTCCTAATGTGTTCTAACATCATTTGGCACATCAAACACACCTTTAGCCATATGCTTAACTCTTTAAATCACTCACCAAAACCATTTATCATTCACAAATTTCTTACAAAATTCCTAGCACTTGGAATGTTTTCTCCTTAAGATTCCTAAGTGGTATTTCACCAATAATGACCACTATACCAAGGTGTTTCCTCTACACCATAACATCATCTCTCAAACTTCTTTTCTTACTAACTAAATCTCCTTTTTGACATCTTACCTAAACATCAACATTCCTAAACCTTGAACAAACTTCTTCAAGACTTGAATACATTCTCAACACTCATTGAATTCCTAGAACTTCCAAGATAATACCTAAATCCTTGTATCACTATAAATCACACCTTAAAACATGTTTTCTTTCTTAGTAAAACATTTATCCTTTAACACTTCCTAGTTCACCAGAACCATTTAAAACACTTAGAACTTCTTACACATTCTCCCAAATTTGGCCATAGCTTCTCTTGTACATACTCACATCCAAACACTTAGGTTTGTTACCTTATTTCATTCCAGAACACCTAAAATCCATCAAACACATTTTATACACAAACTTCACACATTTAGCACTACATCACAATATAGTGCATAAGCTTAACTTGCTTGGCGCTTAGGCCCTTAAATAACATGGCTCTTAGGCCCTTAAATACGTTAAACTTAACACTGAATCTCCCACATATATATTGCCTTTAACCTGCAATTACATACAACAAGACACATGTTCTTTTACTAGTCTCTTGAGAACACTTTACTAAGTCATTCACCATTTGCTCTTTAGGTAGTTTTAGCAAGCATTATAAGCTCATTTCTCCTAAGGCATTAAACCACATTGAGATAGCATATTTACCTCTTTTACACTCAAACTTCTTTCTTGTTTCCTCTTAAAACCGGTAAGGCATTTCTTTCCTTGTCAACTACTAAACAATATACCAACATTGAAATGAGTATATAAGCTTTATGCTTCATCTCATTGTAAACCCTAGGTTTACATTATTTCAAAAACACTAATGTAGTTGTTTTACCTTGATCTTTGAAGGGAGTTTGAATATCTATGAAGAGAGGACTCCACCTAGTCCTTGAAAGATTCAAATGGAGCTAGAACAAAGCAACACAATGAGCACCATTAATGGTGATTTTCGGACAACAACAAAACATGGAGGAAACTTGATTTTTCTTTGAGTTTCTTTACCTTGGAGCAAAGGAGAACAATAATATGTGAAAAGGTGAGCTCAAGCTCCTCCCATGGAGATTCCTCTTGGCACCGAAATGGAGCTCTTGGGATTTTGAAAGGATAGAATTGAAGAGCTTGATGAGAGGAAGAGATTGGTGGTGTTTGTTTTTGATTTGGATAAGTGAGCTAGATTTTACAAGGGGTCAAAGATGGAGTTCCATGGTGGTGGTGCTGTATTACCGTGAGAGAACAGCAAGAAGGGAGGAAGGAGAAGGTTGGAACCGTGTGAAATGAGAAAGGAAGTGAGAATGAAGATAGACTTGCTTTTTAGAAGATATTTGTAACTTATAAAGCAAATAGTACCTTAACTAGTCATTCCTTACTTATTTGATATGTTAACAAGAGTGGTGAGTCACCACACTTAAAAACCGGCCCCACTTTTAGTTAGAAGGGTATAATAGTCTTTGTTGACCAATTTAATTACTTATAACAATATATGTTACAAACTAGCTTATAAAATCACTATTCACAAAACAAGGCCATAGAAGTGAAATTTTTGATTTCCCATTGATATAGCCTTCCAAATGTGATACTATATAGTACACATGTTAATTAAAGAGTAATGATGGACATTTAGCCATTCAAAACTCATTTACAAGACAATTTTTCAAAAACGTGCCTTAAGACTCCTTAAAGCACATTTTGTGTTTTAACTTGTTTTCAAGCTTGGTTTTCTTTAGTAATTGATTTAATATGTTCATTAACATATTTATAAGGTATAGGTATGACCATTAGGTCTTATACAAATTTATCCCAAGCTTAGAGCACATTTTGCTCTTATTGACTTTAAGGTATATTCTTGTATTTTGTTTGGTTTCATTGTCTACCAAGGTTTCCTAAGGACTTAATTAGCCTTATTAAATCATACTTGAATATTATTAAGCCTTGGTAGGCTCTTTGGGTCCTAACCAAGTTCGCTCATAGCTTAGAGCA
The DNA here is from genome assembly GCA_023374045.1 of Limonium bicolor. NCBI lineage: Eukaryota > Viridiplantae > Streptophyta > Magnoliopsida > Caryophyllales > Plumbaginaceae > Limonium > Limonium bicolor. The sequence goes on along the minus strand of CM041778.1, from coordinate 5,983,122 downwards.
TGTTTTTGCTCAAACTGTGTCTTAATGCTTTATTGCATTTTACTTTGGTTTAAACTGTTCACTAATGTTTCTAAGGCACTTTTTAGCCTTTACATACCATAGTTTGATATTTAAACCACATATCAAGGTTTGGGGTATTTCAATCTACCCCCCTTAAAAGAACTTCGTCCTCGAAGTTCACATTTCCCACACATCATTAGATTAGAATACGGGGATTACTTATAGCCATAAAACTTCCATAACCAAACACACTTTACATCACATCCTCGGACTTAATGGTCCGGGCAACACATTCACATCCACACATAACATAACATATTCACATGATAACCTCGGACTCAATGGTCCGGGTATCTTAACAACATTTACACATACATAACAACCCATTTGACTCACTGGTCTTGGGTAACATAACAACCTTTAGACACATAGGTCTATGTAACACAACACATTTAGACTCATAGGTCTTAATAGCATACACTTTTAGAACTCGAGGTCAAAATAGCATTTATTACACATACCACACAACATGTCATAGCATGTATAACAATCAAAAATATCTTTGATATACACTGTGATCCCGCAGAACCCGGTCGCGATGGACACCTTCCGTCCCCGTGCCTTTGGGAGATTAAAACAATCACTTAAATTTGAAAAAAAAAAATTTCCTTGTGAGGTTAAGTAAGAAGACTTTAATTATGTAAAGTATCCATCAACGCTTTATAAATACCAATTGAAAATCCTTTTGAAAACACACACAACTCCAAGTCCAACTTAAGCTCTTTGCTTCTTTTCTTAGCATGGTTATTTGTGACCACTTATAGGGAGTTTCAAGAGTCATCCAACCCTGATGTGATCAGCATCTGTGTAGAACTATCCTTCCACTCCAATTTGTGTTCGGCTTCCCTTGATCACATGCAAATCAAGTTCCACTTCCCACTTCATTTTCAAGCATCAAATAAATCACTCATTTCCAATTTTCTATCTTTTAAATCATTCTAATCATGATCATAACATCTCCAAAGGATAGAACTCCGTCTATCAGTTACCTCCATTCACTTTAATGTTGTTACCTAGGGAATCTTATTCTCACTAGGTTCTATGTCGGTATCATGCCCTTTCTTGAATCACTATATAGTATATATATACACATATATTTTATCAAAATACAACACACAATTTCACATTTATACACTGTCAGGGTTTGTTCCCCCGGGAGTTTCTCTACTCCCACACTTGTACAATCACTCACAACTGTTAATAAATCAACACACTTATCACAATGGTATTCGCATCTTCTGTGCGCAATTACCACAAATAAACCATGAATGAATGCGTATGTTTACATAACACACACACCAATCATCAAAACAAATTATTTTGTGCTATGCACAATATAAGTCACATACACTACGTACTCTTGTACGGTAATATACACTAAATGGTTTTGCGCTCTACCCCCCTTAAAAGGGATTGCGCCCACGTAATCAATTACTAAACATTGGCTTAAAATGTTCTGCCGTCGTGAAGTGTTTTAACTTCCACGCGGTCTATTACACAATGGATTCTGATTAGAGGATCTTAACCATATTGGTGGTTTAGTTCCTAAACCAAGAATTCTCATTGGAGTTGTTTAAACTCTTAGTTGGTTTCGATTCTGGCTTGTTAGGCTTCTAGGCGTTAATAATTACCCATTCATTCATGTTCACCATGTACATTCAACACTTGAATCACTGGCTCACTAGTTTCTGCTGCGAAACTCTAATAACTGTAGAGCTTAATTGCCCCATTTGTTATTCATACTGTATTGTACATTCCCAATTGTCACCTTCATCTTGGTAACAATGGTTTCTCAACCGACGCGTGGTATCTCTTACCGTTAGCGAATTCGGTGAGTTATAAACTTTCTATCCACTTCCATAACAATTTACTGTGTATACAGCTATGTATTTCACAATGATTGACTTGTTCCCTTCCGACTTACTGTCGGTTGAGATTGAGCTACTACCTAGTGTGTAGTGCTCTCTCAGCTATTTACAACATTTGGGGTATATTCCATACCGCTATTTGGCAGTTAGTGCTACTGTATTTGTCCACAATTAACATGTTTCCAATTCCTAGCTATCCCACTCGATCATTACTGCGCAAGCGCAATACCAAAACACTCAGTCATACAAAGTGCAGAGGCATAAACTCTTGACAGTAATCCCTTATGCGATTCGCCATGGAATTCACACTGAACTCCTCATCACACAGTACCTATCACTGGCTTATTGCCCAGTCTGTTTAATATCGCTTATCTTGAATCTCCACTGAGTTTAACTCATAACTGGTCTTATCTGCTACATTATCGTTTAACAATACTTATACAACGGTCGCCAGCTGCGAACTGTGCTCTTACTCACTGCATAACAATAACTTACATAGTATTTACTGTCACATTAACTTCCACACATATACTTATATTATTCACATTATGGTGCATCACTCATTTAGATGACTACTGAATGCTCCTTGAGCATCGCCCATCACACATTTAGCGTCCCACACGTACGGTGGTTGCTATTAGACTTATTACCCTTCCGGTCTTTCCAAGTGGTATTAACCATATTGGTCCACTCTTAACGTATTTCTTGAACTACCGCTCATGCGGTCTCACAATATCGAGAGGTATCCCCACTCTTAATGCAGTGGTTCGTTTACCACTCTATTTACTTGTATCACATAAACTTCTATAATTAACTCAAATTTACATAACATATCTTGTTTACGGCTTATAAGCCTTGCTGCCTTGAGCTCCATGACAAGGTCGTTGCATTCCGTTTCCTTTCATGGGATGCCCCTTAGGATTGTCAGTCCGTTCCCTGACAACTTATGTCTAAACTGGGTGTTAGTTTCAACCCTTGTGTTTCTATCATGCATTTCGTTCAACAATTGTTGATGCGAACACCCTTCAAGGATTGCTCTTGGGTGTTGCTAAGTTATGCCATTACATTTGGCTCATACTTATTGGTATATTTAGTTAGCCACGCCGTTTTGCGTTCTTAGCTGGCTTATCATCTCCTTCTGTGAAGATCAGCATTTCCTGATAGTTTAGGTACTCATTCTGGGAGTTTCATCCCGTTCATTGCACATTGATGTGTCCACATTAGGGATCTGCCTTGCCCTGCTTTCCAGCTATCATGTTTGTCCCTGAGGATCCTTAAGACATATGCTATGTCTTTACTTAACAATTTGTGCACTTCGCACTTCCTAACTCTTAAACATTCCCTTGAAAGGAATTCACTAATCCTTTAGTCTCGTTAACTTAACTGGGTTCCTTAGCTTCAACTATTCCTTGTAATCCTTAGCTCTTGTTTGACTCATACTGCTGACCGTAGAACGGAGTCGACTACTTCCCGTGTTTCGGACTCCACTCATATACATATGTGGGGTACCATACTGATACATTGCTACTTACCCGACTAACCCATAAGTAGGTCTGTCAGGCCCACAAGCTCCTATCGGAGTGCGGTCGTCCCATATTTCAGTTGGTACACTCGTAGTGTCCGTCACATGCCTAGGTGAAGTATTCTGTTGTCAACTCCCTTATATTGTCCCGTGACAATATTCATCCCGTGCTCCCCGAACTTAATCGAAGGAAAGTTTATCCACTGTTGTATCTTTATCAACTGCCCTTGGCTTTACTGGTTTGGTTTAGAAGAAGGTTAGAAGGGAGTATTGGTTTGAAAGAAAATCTGGTTTTGAAAAGAAAAGGGTTTGAGTAAATCTGAGTTTGAAAGAAAATTTTCATGGTTTCACAACATCTTCTTACCTTAACCAAGTCTAGCTTCTTGCTGACTGGTGTACTTACAATTACAAGGGTTAGGCTAACAGGCCTTTCCACTGTTATAATGATCACATTTAACCTTCTAGTACTTTACTAAGTACTTTGTAGTGGTTATAAATTTCCCGAACAGCCCTGTTATAGCAGCACTTGCTATGGCAAGTGCGCCATGCTAACTGGCTATCGGTTTAACACATACCGGTTGTGGTATTGTTTTTACCCATACTGTCATCAGTGGCCTTGTTAGCCCTCACTGATCTTACTGTCTTGATAATAACTCCTCTAGGTGACTTCTCACTGTCTTCACATGACGATCATCAACTAGGGTGTTTCCCATTCTGGGAGACCCCTTTTCTTAGTATTGTATTCTCCTTGTAGCCCGTTCCACGTATTTGGGCACTACGTTGTAGTTCCTTTTCGGTTAGTATACCGTTGGTGTATTATTTATCAACTGCGGTCCCGTAGACACTCGTCTCGGGTTTTATTAATCCACTTCTTGCCTGTTGCACTGCAAGCTGGTTGTTCTCGACTGCTCAGCATGTCGACCCAGGTTGCCGGAAATTCTATTCTCTTATACACAAAATCCTTCATTCTTCGCTATTAAATGCGGTTAACATTGTTCAGATGGAGACCGTCTCCGGGATTCCCAGTTTTCGGGATCTACCGTATGACAAGTTCTCCGTACCCTAAAGGTATTTAATAACAGCCAGATCGGGTATTCCCGAGTAAGAGTGGACTTCCATCTCTCTGGCGTTGTTTCCCAAGTTATAAAACAGGGATTGTGGAGGGTGGGATGGTTATTGTAGGTTTCCAGTACACACTGGAAATTCCTATCTAGCGTACCTCTCACGCTATCACTCAACCCTTAAATCCTAACTCGGTACTTCCTAAGCTCGGTAATTCAGTCATCAGAGCGATACTTCGCTCTGATACCACTTTTTGTAACACCTCATCCAACATTAACACACTTACAATAAACTGCAGCGGAAAAACAACCTCATCACATTACTTAACTCGTTGGTGTTACACGCCGTTAGCCACCCACGTGGCTAACAAGGCTAATACCTACACATTGTACCGGTCTGATGGGCTAAATTCCCGAGCGACTACACATTACTATCCCTTTCCATTAACACAACAACAACATACACCTTCCAACTATACCGAGTATTTATAACTAACGCCGATAACAATTTCGGTCTTACTACACCTACTGTATATATACAACATAAACGAATACCCATGTACAACGACTACCCCGTCCTACTCTCGAACGGCTTCCAGCTCCTTGTACCTGAAATAGGAAAAGAAGAGAAAGGGTGGCCCCAAAGGGGCTCAGCACCTTTGCTGGTATGGTAATCCCGCAGCCCACATGCTACCGGGCCACGCACAACTAATTGTCGTCTTAGCATGCGATTGATTATATTTAAATCGTGCATGCAACTGTAAACACACAACACATAACGTTTCGCCTCAACGGCTCAACAAACGGATAATATATCCTTACTTAATAATTCACTCATGGTATTCATTATCCCTAGAGTGTTCCTCCTCTAATGGAGCTACTTCCTTAATAGGCAACACTTACCCTTAAATCGGGTTATCCTTAAACGCCTCTTTTCACAAACTGGGATTCATATCCATGATCCACACATTCCATATCTTACAACATATAATATTCCTCACATAACCAAACATAACAACACCCTTCACGTTTCCACGTGCACATGATAACATCACAATAGGATTTACTTACAACAACGTCACATAACATAACGGGAACGGTCCTCTTAGGAACCGACCCAAACATAGTTAAATCACTGGTGAGCCTAGAGAATGGTGTCACCCTCATGGTAAGCTCGTTATACAATAACAACAACACTCATTACCGTCCTAATAGTCGGACGAGTAACTTAAGTTAAGATGGTTCGGGTTTGGAGGCCCGAACACATCACACAAACACATGTTCCCCCTAAACCGATCATAAGTCAGAATAGCTAAGCTTTGGAGTGAGCTATGGGAGATCATAACCCGTGAGGGAAACAACCATAACAAGGAGAAGGGTAAGGCTAAGAAGGATACCCTCTCCCAAACAACGCGCGACCGGCCAAACCGGATTCCTCACTACTGTTAGTACATACTTACTTTTAGATATTAGTTAGAACCCCACTATGGAGTCTATCATAACTACACTCATACAGTATTAGAACTGGGTTAAACATACAAGGGAGATCCCTACATTCACATACACAACATCACATAATCAACTCGCGCATAGCCGTGGTTAGAACGCCCCATGGTTCGGGTCGTTTAATCCGAATACCGAACTCTCATGTGATCCTAGACTCAGTTAACTAAGGTTAACACTGCCGAGGTTAAATGGTATCGGAGTTGAACACGCCACATATATGAATTACTGTAAACTCATTACATGTTTTATCTTACAACGTGGCAAACATACAGAAAAACACATTGGTATACAAGCCGGGGTAATCCGGTAGGACACAGGTTGCAAGAAAACCATACCTGTCACCGGAGTCCACTTTATCACGTCCACTTACGTTCCTCGAGCAATTCTCGAACAACTGATAACATTACATGTACTTTTATTAACATCGGGGTAGCACGATCATTTAATGTCTAATGCTTATAACTTTTCCCGTTAACTTAGTTACATAACTTTACAATTTTAACTTGATTTACTTTCACATTTTATTACAACTTTTCACCCACTTAATTCTCATTAAAACTCACCTAACATGTCCTTAACAACTTTATAACATCATTACCTATCAATCCCCATCATTACATATCATCTCATAACCTTAAACAAACTCTTTTTTTTTACATACTTTGGGCCGTCTGACCCACCGTCCGACCCACAACTGGGTCGGACCGTTCCAGAAACTTTTCCCGTCTTTTAAATACACCTGTCCGACCCATGTCCGACCCAACCATCTGGGTCAGACCATTCCAGAAACTTAGAACACACATGTCCAACCCATGTCCGACCCAACCATCTGGGTCGGACCATTCCAGAAACTCCAACCGGTGACTAAAACAGAGCCGTCCGACCCACCCTGGGTCGGACCACTAGGTCGGACAACACCAGAAGTTGTCCAAAACTTGTCAAATTTTCTCCAAACTTTTCCTCAAGCCTCCTAATGTGTTCTAACATCATTTGGCACATCAAACACACCTTTAGCCATATGCTTAACTCTTTAAATCACTCACCAAAACCATTTATCATTCACAAATTACTTACAAAATTCCTAGCACTTGGAATGTTTTCTCCTTAAGATTCCTAAGTGGTATTTCACCAATAATGACCACTATACCAAGGTGTTTCCTCTACACCTTAACATCATCTCTCAAACTTCTTTTCTTACTAACTAAATCTCCTTTTTGACATCTTACCTAAACATCAACATTCCTAAACCTTGAACAAACTTCTTCAAGACTTGAATACATTCTCAACACTCATTGAATTCCTAGAACTTCCAAGATAATACCTAAATCCTTGTATCACTCTAAATCACCTTAAAACATGTTTTCTTTCTTAGTAAAACATTTATCCTTTAACACTTCCTAGTTCACCAGAACCATTTAAAACACTTAGAACTTCTTACACATTCTCCCAAATTTGGCCATAGCTTCTCTTGTACATACTCACATCCAAACACTTAGGTTTGTTACCTTATTTCATTCCAGAACACCTAAAATCCATCAAACACATTTTATACACAAACTTCACACATTTAGCACTACATCACAATATAGTGCATAAGCTTAACTTGCTTGGCGCTTAGGCCCTTAAATAACATGGCTCTTAGGCCCTTAAATACGTTAAACTTAAACACTGAATCTCCCACATATATATTGCCTTTAACCTGAAATTACATACAACAAGACACATGTTCTTTTACTAGTCTCTTGAGAACACTTTACTAAGTCATTCACCATTTGCTCTTTAGGTAGTTTTAGCAAGCATTATAAGCTCATTTCTCCTAAGGCATTAAACCACATTGAGATAGCATATTTACCTCTTTTACACTCAAACTTCTTTCTTGTTTCCTCTTAAAACCGGTAAGGCATTTCTTTCCTTGTCAACTACTAAACAATATACCAACATTGAAATGAGTATATAAGCTTTATGCTTCATCTCATTGTAAACCCTAGGTTTACATTATTTCAAAAACACTAATGTAGTTGTTTTACCTTGATCTTTGAAGGGAGTTTGAATATCTATGAAGAGAGGACTCCACCTAGTCCTTGAAAGATTCAAATGGAGCTAGAACAAAGCAACACAATGAGCACCATTAATGGTGATTTTCGGACAACAACAAAACATGGAGGAAACTTGATTTTTCTTTGAGTTTCTTTACCTTGGAGCAAAGGAGAACAATAATATGTGAAAAGGTGAGCTCAAGCTCCTCCCATGGAGATTCCTCTTGGCACCGAAATGGAGCTCTTGGGATTTTGAAAGGATAGAATTGAAGAGCTTGATGAGAGGAAGAGATTGGTGGTGTTTGTTTTTGATTTGGATAAGTGAGCTAGATTTTACAAGGGGTCAAAGATGGAGTTCCATGGTGGTGGTGCTGTATTACCGTGAGAGAACAGCAAGAAGGGAGGAAGGAGAAGGTTGGAACCGTGTGAAATGAGAAAGGAAGTGAGAATGAAGATAGACTTGCTTTTTAGAAGATATTTGTAACTTATAAAGCAAATAGTACCTTAACTAGTCATTCCTTACTTATTTGATATGTTAACAAGAGTGGTGAGTCACCACACTTAAAAACCGGCCCCCCTTTTAGTTAGAAGGGTATAATAGTCTTTGTTGACCAATTTAATTACTTATAACAATATATGTTACAAACTAGCTTATAAAAATCACTATTCACAAAACAAGGCACATAGAAGTGAAATTTTTGATTTCCCATTGATATAGCCTTCCAAATGTGATACTATATAGTACACATGTTAATTAAAGAGTAATGATGGACATTTAGCCATTCAAAACTCATTTACAAGACAATTTTTCAAAAACGTGCTTTAAGACTCCTTAAAGCACATTTTGTGTTTTAACTTGTTTTCAAGCTTGGTTTTCTTTAGTAATTGATTTAATATGTTCATTAACATATTTATAAGGTATAGGTATGACCATTAGGTCTTATACAAATTTATCCCAAGCTTAGAGCACATTTTGCTCTTATTGACTTTAAGGTATATTCTTGTATTTTGTTTGGTTTCATTGTCTACCAAGGTTTCCTAAGGACTTAATTAGCCTTATTAAATCATACTTGAATATTATTAAGCCTTGGTAGGCTCTTTGGGTCCTAACCAAGTTCGCTCATAGCTTAGAGCATGTTTTTGCTCAAACTGTGTCTTAATACTTTATTGCATTTTACTTTGGTTTAAACTGTTCACTAATGTTTCTAAGGCACTTTTTAGCCTTTACATACCATAGTTTGATATTTAAACCACATATCAAGGTTTGGGGTATTTCAAGAAAACAAAAATTTGAAAAGTCCGGGGCCACGGACAGGATGTCCGTAGGCCCGGACATAGTTTAACAAAACCTAAATTTTTAAAATTTTAAAATCCCGCCGCCGTCTGTGGGTGTCCGTGGCCACGGATAACCCGTCCGTGGTCCCGGACCACCCACGGATAGGGGTTTTATGGTGGTTCCCGAAGGTGTTTTCGGCTCAAAATTTATGCATGTGTAGCCTGAAAGGTGTACAATTCGTTAGTAATTGAAAGATTGCAGTTTGAAGTCGAATTATGTACGAAACTTGGCGAACAAGTAACAAGGCAGAAACAAAAGTAATTAGCAATACAGAAGCGTAAAAAGGTTAGTTTGAACCCAAAATTTGACAGAGAGTTAATAAGGTCGCGGAGAGTTAGAAAAGTAGAATTGCAACCTGTTTTACCTTCGAATTTAGGAGGATTCTTCACGTCGGGATTCTTCGGAGGCTCCGATGGTGCCGGTTCCGGATTGAGTTCGACCCGAGCCTCTGGTTGTTGATTGTTGAAGGTGTTCTTCACGTTTTGGAGGTGGTTTGGTTGATGTTTGATGATTGTTGATGTGTTGGGAGTTGAAAAATGTGTTTAGATGGTGATTTCGGGGAATTTTTGATGTGATTTTGGTGCTTGGATGTGCAAAAACGTGAAGAGAATGAGACGGCTGCCTTCTTTGAGGGTCTAGGGTTCTTGAGGTTCTTCTTTGATCATGGGATAAGGTTCCTTATATAGGCTTCCTTAAAGATAGAAAAATCCGGTAAAAACCGAGATTTACCGACGTTTTAGCTTAAGGACTTCCAAAAGGAATTTGATTATGAAATTTTACACATGGGTAAAGGATGATATTTCCGAATTTGCTAAAGTGGAATCGAATTTTTTGGACATTGGAATATTTTTACATTCAATTTCTCGTCAGATTCAATCAGAAATTGCTAGAAAATTATTGGAAATTCGAAAAATCTAAATTCCAACGCCATTATGCTTCAGATGTCATCCTCTATCATGGGTTAAAATTTCAAAGCATTTTGAATTGATTTGACCCTTATTTGGAGGAGAGAGAAAGCCTATAGGGGGCTTAGGAGCCTTGAAAAATTACGAAAATGCCCCTGGAGATGACTAAGCTGTCCCTAGTACTCTGAAATGTGCCGATCGAATTGGGAACCCTCGCTACTAGCCTATTAGTAGAGACTCTCTTCCGGGGGGGTTGAAATTTTGGGTATAACAGATTGCCCCCCGACAACTAGACTTTGTAATGGAAATGAAAAGACTAGTTGATGCTTGAGTGATACCCCAAAATTTTGGATCTTAAAAGACCACACGTGCAATCCGACAAGTTGCGTCGAGCTATTCTAAGGCGCTGACTACCTATGAGTAAAGTGGAAGGGTGTCGAGCGGTTCTAAGGCGTCGACCACCTAAAGGTAATAATGAAGTAATGTCAGACTATTCTAAGGCGCCGACTACCTATAAGGATGATATGATGTCAAGCTATTCTAAGGCGTTGACTACCTATAATGAATGAGATGATGTCAAGCTATTCTAAGGCGTTGACTACCTATAATGAATGAGATGATGTCAAGCTATTCTGAGGCGTTGACTACCTATCAGTGATTGAAAATTGGTGTTGGGTCGAGTTCTTCTATTCGGGTGAGTTCTGCTGCTCTGGTGAATCTGAATCTTTGGCTGAGAATCTGTATCTCTGAAGAGTTATACCTTCGGCTGAGAATCTGTATCCTGAAGAATCTGTACCTTCGGCTGAGAATCTGTATCCCTGAAGAATCTGTACCTTCGGCTGAGAATCTGTATCCCTGAAGAATCTGTACCTTCGGCTGAGAATCTGTATCCCTGAAGAATCTGTATCTTCGGCTGAGAATCTGTATCCCTGAAGAATCTGTATCTTCGGCTGAGAATCTGTATCCCTGAAGAATCTGTATCTTCGGCTGAGAATCTGTATCCCTGAAGAATCTGTATCTTCGGCTGAGAATCTATATCCCTGAATTATGACGAGGAGTCTCATACGAATAGATGCAATGGTCTTGATGAAAGTTAATTATGAAAGTGCCAAACGTGGCAATGAGGATGTGCATGTCAAAATACGATCAAAGTGTATGTAAGAAATTTGTCCAAAACAAGAAATTGCTGAAAGAGGTGCCAAACGTGGTAGTGTTTGAAGAATGATCTGTTTAATGAAAAGGAAAGCGAAATTATCATTTCCTAACCATAGCCTTCGGACTTGTAATTTATCTCCTAGGAGATGAACATGCCATCGGTGGGGTATGGTGTATGTGAAAGATAAGGTCTTATGTGGGCCTGTGGTGTTTGATGTGGAGGTAAGGGCTTATGCGGGCCGGTGGTGTGTGATGGTGGTGGTGATGTTTGAGCTCTGGGTTCCAATTGGTGTTGTCATAGCAATTGTTGGAACCAACAATTGCCCCCAGTATTTTTCCCTTAAGACAATCTGAGCTAGAGTTCGTGGCAATCGATCGTTCCGATCGATTGCCCCCAGTATTTTCTTTTATTAAACGTGCGAACGAGTCTCGTCCTCACAGGGTCAGGGCTTATGTTTTTATGTGGTGCTTCCTAACCTACACTCGGCGTGTTTGGTGCTTGCACTCGTTCCTCACCTACAGTCACAACTTCTAGACCATTGAATTCGATATTTGATGGATTTACGCATTTGATCTGTTACTTTCACGTGATTGGACGCACAACTATCAAGTCGGAAGTCTTTAAAGCTTATAACGTGGCCACGGGGTGTGATGAAGGACAACGGGACCATGGAGGGATATTTGAGGTATGTGGAGCTTAAGTGGGTGACCAAAGCTGCAACTTGCGTCTTCTCTCAGATTCATCTTCCTTGTCTTGAAGTCGTCTAACTGCTTCATGTTGACGTTGTTTTTGAGCTTCTGGACTTGGACTTTTGAAGTTGTCCTTTACACCATTTCTCTTTTCGTCTTTTGGATTTCTTCGAGGCACTTCGGTTTTGCCTCTTTGTTTGATCCTTTCTTGACTTTGCCTTGGGGTTCTTGTGTTTCCCGGTTTTGAGTTTTGAGAGCTATTTTGATGTGAGCTCTTTTGATCCTGTCACTTTGGGACCATTTGCGGATCACTTCGTCATGCTGATAGCGGCTTTGCTTCTCTGGACTGATGAAAACGTTATCTGAGAGTCAGGCTCCTCGCTTCCTTTGGTCACCGGGTTGGTTATTCATCACGGGCTGGCTTGCTCTGTGGAGCTTTGCAACATCGAAAAGGGATATATGAAAGGCTCAGCGGGGGTGCCTAGAGTTTAATGTCAGGGTTTACAAGCTTTTAGCTATGTGGTGTTGTACCTAGGTGCTTCGTCATTCCTGATAGTTGTGTATCCGTTCGTTGTTACTTTTCGCAGGTCTAAGAGTAAATTTACAAATTATCTCCTTCGGTCGGAGTTATGCCGTTTACCTCACCTTTGAATGTGGTCTCACCGGAGTCGTGTAAAAATGACATGCTCGTTCACTCTTGGTTTTTCCGCTCAAGTCACTCTCGTGAATTCTCACTCTGAGACTTGTTCGCATATTTAACGAAACGAAAGGTGAAAGATGACGAACTTAAACTCAGATTGCCCCCAGTATTAATCCAGGGTTTATAACAACAATTTGACAAATGTAGACTTGAACCGCTTCGTGGGTTGCTTGGATGTTTTGGGGTGAGTAGTGGTGTTTGGTTGGACATGTTCATCTTTAGAACAAAAGACAAGTCGTTTTGTTCAGTTGCCAAGAAATGACCGTTTCATGAACATTAGTTTTAAGAAATGTTTGCTAATGAGCAAGATGCAAGGTGAACGAACACATTTCTTTTATTATCATTTTTGTGATTACAAACTGAAAAAGTCGAAAAAACTGAAATTTTCAAATCTAAACTTCATTAAAAGAGAAATGTGATAAACTTCCCACACAATTGAAATGAGTAAACAAAACACTGCTAGACTTTTGCCTACTCAACAAACTGGAGTCCTTGCTCGATAAGGTCTTCGATCTTGTGCTTCAATGCTCTGCAGTCGTCAGTACTGTGTCCTGGTAGTTGATGAAACTGGCAGAACTGATGGAGATGTTCCCCGGCTTGGGTGATCCCAGGACTAGGTGTGAGAGGCTGTAGTAAGTCTAGCTCTTGTAGCTTCACGAGTGCTTGACTGAGAGGCCGGCCAATGTCGGTAAACTGTCTCGGTGCAGAGAACCTCTTGGATCGGGGTGAGGCCTTGACGCTCTGTTTTGCAGCACTGGGTTTTTGTATGGTGCTCACTCGGTACGAAACTTGAGCTACTCTGGCCGGTCCTGACTTAAAGGTCTCGATACTCACACCCTGGGCTTTGGGTTGTCCCAGCTTCAGCTCGCCTTTGTGAATCTTTTCTTCCATGACCCTTACCTGTCCCATCAGCATGTCGAAATTAGGGAAGTATGTGCAACTCAGCTCGTTGTTGTATTGTCTCTGCATATTGTCCACAATCATTCGAATTTGTTCTTGCTCATCCATTTTTGTAGGCATAGCAGCGGCTTTCATCCTCCACCGTTTGATGAAGTCGGACATTGATTCACTGTTTCCCTGCCGGGTACTGGCAAGGTCGGACCTGGTGACTTCAAGATTCTTAGCATACTCGAAATGGTGCAGGAAAGCCTCACAAACCTCTTCATAGGTTTTGGTGTTCATCCTCTGAGTCAAGTACCAACGTTGAGGTATTTCATCGAGATAACGGGCGAAAACCTTGGCCTTCTGCATGTCATTCAACCTGAGGATGGACATTTCCCTATCGAACATCGCCAGATGGACCTGTGGGTCTGAGGAACCCTTGTATAGAGCAAGTGTGGGTAGCTTCAACTTTAGAGGGAGATTAACCTCGGGGTACGATTCCATAGAAGAGTAATCGAAACCAGCTGGCTTGCTAGCTTTTTCCATGCGCTCAATCCTTTTCAGGGCCTTCCTTAATTCTGCAGTTAGTTGGCGGTCCGGGACGACTTGCCCTACAAATCTTTGTGCATCCTGGGCCTCAACAGAGTTAACTTCGATGTAGTCACGCTCGTTCCCAGAGTCAGCAATCTTTCCTGAAATGTTTTCCTGATGACCAACCTCAAGGGAATTGATTTTGCTTTTCAGCTCTTCGATGATGGTGACATACTTAGCCTCCATGTCATTAGTGGTGGACCTATGTTTCTGTTCCATGGCATCAAAGGCAGCCATGTACCTTTGCTCTAAGGCTGCAAACTGGGCCTCCATGCTGACTGGATTTCCTCCCTCTACCATACTTGGGATTCGGGCTTATCTGTTGGAAAACAAAAGTGGATTGAGCTAAAATTCTGGACCGTGAAGAAGTTTTAGGTAAAAACTTGTTTGGGCTGCAAGAAAAGCATATGAGCTGGAATGTTTCGAAGATTGTGGGTAGGCACTGAGACCCGACATGGGCCGGAATGATTCATGAGCTGTGAACTAGTGCCTAGGCTGAAATTTTGAAGAGCGTGATTCTTGAGCCGGAATGTTCTGAGAATTGGGCGCTTGGGCCAGAATGTGTTTGGGCTAGAAGTAAAGCGCATGGGCCGAAGTGATTTCTAAACCATGTTCTGGATGTGAATTGGAATTTGGGCCGAGTGATTATGATTGGGCCTGAAGATGATACCCATGTCTAGGATCGTGGGTCAAAACCTGAGTGAAAAAGTCTTCCTGGACTAGAATGGGCCTCGAAAAGGAAAGGCCTGATGGATTTTTATGGATCGCTTTAGGTGGATTTGTTTTTTTTCATGGGCCTGGAACTAAATTGATAATTCAAATTGGGCCGAAAGAGAGAAATCACCTAAGTCTAAACTTTTGGGCCGAAGCCCAAATGTTTCACATATCAAACCAAACAGGCCTCTGGGCCGCAAACAATAAAGCCGTAAATTCAGGTTGGGCTGAGTTGATGTAGGAAAAGTTCCTATCAATTCCTAGGCTGGGTAGTGGGCCGATCACACAAGCAGACAAGGCCCATACAAATTCCACATGTCCTCACTTGACACTTATCCAATTCGGGTATGGATCGATCCGGAGAGGTGCTTGGGGCGTGGGCCCAGGTCACCACAAAGGAATAGGGCTTGCACGCTATTCTCTTTGGGCTTCCCCACTTTTTTCACATCACCTGAAGGTGTGTGTCTACGGTCGGGTCTTTGACTGACCAAACAATGGGCTAGGTAAGGGCACTGCCAGGAAAACGCTTGGGGCTAAAGCCCAGGTATTAAGGGGTGTGGTTAGACGACATCCTCCTCTTTTCCCCCTTATTCACATCACCTAAAAGGTGTGAGTCCCTGACAGGGGACCCTCAAACGGGTCCCGGGGTGGAAAGGTTTGGTGGACCCTCGCTCTCATATGATGCAAAGGTACAGAAATTAAATTGCGCACAAAAGTAAACAAACAAAGAATAAAGCCATAAATAAACATTTTCGAGTTAAGCCCTCTTTCTTAAAATTAAACAAGTTAAAATTAAGAAGTTTGTCCCCAGCAGAGTCGCCAGTCTGTGAGCCTCGATTTTAAACCCTATCCTATGTTGATGAAGTTGATTGGGATCTAGTCGGGTTTTAGGTCCACTTATAACCTAAGGTTAATAACTATGTCATATAACAATAATTATTAAACCTGCTAGCTCACTGGAACCTATTGAGTCGCCACCTAATTTTACCTAGTAAATTAGGAAAGGTAGAGTTCGGGTTCGGGGGCTTGATATTCGACTTATTAGGGTTCAATTACTTTCATTACCCCTAGAAGTCGTTTTTCCTCTACTTAGTTTAATTACGGCTTATTACGAGTCTTTTAACCTAAGTGCGCGAGCTTCTGTTTTTTTTGTTTTTTAGCATTTTTTGACTGAAAATAAAAGTGAAAGTTGAAATTACCTAAACTAGGGTTTCGGAGGCAGAATTAGGTCAAATTTTGTTTCCGTCCGTAGCCACGGACCTAATGTCCGTAACCACGGACCCTAGTTAATCTATGTGAAAATAAAAGTCGAATTAAACAGAAAACAAAAATTTGAAAAGTCCGGGGCCACGGACAGGATGTCCGTAGGCCCGGACATAGTTTAACAAAACCTAAATTTTTAAAATTTTAAAATCCCGCCGCCGTCCGTGGGTGTCCGTGGCCACGGACAACCCGTCCGTGGTCCCGGACCATAGGTCCGAGATCCCGGACCACCCACGGACAGGGGTTTTATGGTGGTTCCCGAAGGTGTTTTCGGCTCAAAATTTATGCACGTGTAGCCTGAAAGGTACAATTCGTTAGTAATTGAAAGATTGCAGTTTGAAGTCGAATTATGTACGAAACTTGACGAACAAGTACAACAAGGCAGAAACAAAAGTAATTAGCAATACAGAAGCGTAAAAAGGTTAGTTTGAACCCAAAATTTGACAGAGAGTTAATAAGGTCGTGGAGAGTTAGAAAAGTAGAATTGCAACCTGTTTTACCTTCGAATTAGGAGGATTCTTCACGTCGGGATTCTTCGGAGGCTCCGATGGTGCCGGTTCCGGATTGAGTTCGACCCGAGCCTCTGGTTGTTGATTGTTGAAGGTGTTCTTCACGTTTTGGAGGTGGTTTGGTTGATGTTTGATGATTGTTGATGTGTTGGGAGTTGAAAAATGTGTTTAGATGGTGATTTCGGGGGATTTTTGATGTGATTTTGGTGCTTGGATGTGCAAAAACGTGAAGAGAAAGACGGCTGCCTTCTTTGAGGGTCTAGGGTTCTTGAGGTTCTTCTTTGATCATGGGATAAGGTTCCTTATATAGGCTTCCTTAAAGATAGAAAAATCCGGTAAAAACCGAGATTTACCGACGTTTTATTAAGGGCTTCCAAAAGGAATTTGATTATGAAATTTACACATGGGTAAAGGATGATATTTCCGAATTTTCTAAAGTGGAATCGAATTTTTTGGACATTGGAATATTTTTAAATTCAATTTCTCCTCAGATTCAATCAGAAATTGCTAGAAAATTATTGGAAATTCAAAAACTCAAAATTCCAACGCCATTATGCTTCAGATGTCATCCTCTATCATGGGTTAAAATTTCAAAGCATTTTGAATTGATTTGACCCTTATTTGGAGGAGAGAGAAAGCCTATAGGGGGCTTAGGAGCCTTGAAAAATTACGAAAATGCCCCTGGAGATGACTAAGCTGTCCCTAGTACTCTGAAATGTGCCGATCGAATTGGGAACCCTCGCTACTAGCCTATTAGTAGAGACTCTCTTCCGGGGGGTTGAAATTTTGGGTATAAACACCACCAAAAGTACATCTTCATGTCTTTGTACATCTTGGCGGCTCCTGGATGGACTGACAATGTGGAACTGTGTGACTCTCGTAGGATGCGATCCCTTAGCTCAACATTGCTTCGGGGGACGCATAGCCTGTCATTCAACCGAATCAAACCATCTTCATGTAATTTGAAGTCATACTTCTTCTTCTCAAATGTACCATTTTCAATCTTTTGTCTGATTTTGGTTAGGTAAGGGTCGCTCAACTGAGCGTCTCGCACCTCATCAACCAAGCTAGAAGAAGCGAGTAGTGAATGGAGCGAGTGTGCTCAACGACTCAGGGCGTCGGCTACGATGTTTGCCTTCCCTTCCTTATACTATAGGTCGATGTCGTAGTCTGAGAGAAACTCCATCCACCTTCTCTATCTCAAATTCAGTTCTTTCTGTATGAATACATACTGTAAGCTCTTGTGGTCGGAGTAGATGGTGATGCTTACCCCATAGAGATAGTGTTGCCATATCTTCAAGGCGAAGACAATGGATCCTAGCTCTAAGTCATGTGTCGGGTAATTCTCCTCATGCTTTTTCAGCTGGCGGGAGGCATAAGCTACAACCTTGCCATGCTGCATGAGTACACATCCCTTCCTTTGCCTGATGCATCACAATATACTTAAAATCCCTCTGTGCCCTCTGGAAGAGTAAGGATGAGCGATGAGGTCAATGAGTCTTTTAGGCTTTGAAATGATACTTCGCACTCGTCTGTCCATACAAACGGTGCATCTTTCTTCATCAGTGTAGTCATGGGCTTTGCGACTTTCGAGAAGTCTTTTACAAATCTCCGGTAGTAACCGGCTAGACCAAGAAAGCTCCTAATGTCGGTAACAGTCTTGGGTCTAGGCCATGATCGTACAGCTTCAATCTTAGAAGGGTCAACTGAGATACCCGCGCTCGAGATGACATGACCGAGGAATGATACCTGATCTAGCCAGAACTCGCATTTGGAGAACTTCGCATACAGCTGGTTCTCGCACAGTGTCTCAAGCACTTTCCTCAAGTGAATTTCATGTTCCTCTGCTGATTTTGAATATACAAGGATGTCGTCGATGAAGACAACAACCGAAGTGTCCAACTGCTCACTGAATAGGCGATTCATGAGGTCCATGAATTTACTGGTGTTTGACAAACCGAATGGCATGACGGTGAATTCATAGTGGCCATATCTGGTACGGAATGCCGTTTTCTCTATGTCTTGCTCTTTGATAGCAATCTGATGATACCCAGAATGGAGGTCGATCTTGGAGAAGACTGAGGCTCCTTTCAGCTGGTCGAACAGATCGTCGATGTGTGGTAATGGGTATTTATTTTTGACTGTGACCGCATTCAGCTCGCGGTAGTCAATACAAAGTCGGAGGTTGCCGTCCTTCTTCTTCACAAAGAGGACCGGTGCTCCCCAGGGTGATACGCTCGGGCGTATAAACCCTTTGTCGAGAAGGTGTTATAACCCAAAGTTTCGCTGCAATTTATTTCGTCACAAGTGACTTTATGTTGTTGCATTTTGGATTTAGGACATGGGAGTCCTTTTGATTAAAGACAAGGGCAGAAGGGTCTTTCTTCTCTTCCGTTTAAATTCCCTGGTGAGAACAATCTCTCATTTATTCTCCCTTATTAATTACTTAATTTCCTTAATCATTATATCCTTTTTCCCCACTGCCAATTCACGATCTCAGTCACGCTATCCTTCCCGTTCAGTTTTGGAAAACCGTCGAGACGCTCCTCCTTCCTTGCTCTCTTTCTCTCTCTCAAGAATACGTACATTCAAGCGCTCAATCCTGCGAGTGTGGCTTTGCAATCCGAGTTCTGTTGGTGGATTCTGCAATTTGTTTCGCCGTCTCCATTGCAATCAGGTGGGTCTTGTGGTTATCTTTTGCAATTCAGTTTGGGGTTTAGGTTTTGGAATTTTCCTCTTTCTAATTCTTGCCTCTATAATCCGATTGCCAGAATCTTCAATCCTCTGTGTGTCTGGGTTCGTTCCCTTCCGGTTGGTCTGCTTGCTGTCGGATTCAGGTGAGGGATTTGTCTCCGTTTCCGTTTCAGAATTGGTGTTGTTATCGGTTTCTGATTGAGAGCGTCTTCTCTGCGTTGTGCTCAGTAGTTCAGTGGCTGTTTGGATTGCATTTTGGGTGGCTGTTTGGATTGCATTTTGGGTCTGCGTTACTGCTGTGTCGGTGTGGTCCTCTGCTGTTCGGATTCAGAGACTTCTCTGCTGTAATTGAGGTAGGTGGCTTATAGATTCGGCTAGTGTGTTCAGCCTTGGGGCGTTTCGAGTTTCTAGTGTGTGAACTACCTCTGCGATGTGTTTGTGAATCAGTCCGTTTGCGTTGTTTGAATAACTACAAACCCCAAGGTTGTTTTAATGCTCTACTTCTGTTTTGTTATGTTAAACCCTCTGTGTTGCTGCAAATTCGTTTCTTGAAACTGCACATTTTGGTGTGTCCGAACGTCTGTCCGAGCTTTGACGTTCGGACATACCCTGTTGCGCTTTTAATTTTCTGAAGTTTTCGCTATGTCCGAACTTCCGTCCGAGCTTTAAAGTTCGGACACAGCCTTCTGCATTCTCTGATTTTGCTTCGACTTGTGTCCGAGCATGGATGTCCGGACACAAGTTTGGACCTTACGCGTGTTTGATTTCCGAAGAACGTCCGAACATCTGTCCGAGCTTTGATGTTCGGACACCTCTGTCTCTACTACTGTTTTAAGGTTCGACCTATGTCCAAACTTTGTAGTTCGGACACATGTTCGGACATCTGTCTGTTTTCGACTTCTAAGTCTCGACTTGTGTCCGAACATTGATGTCCGGACACAAGTTCGGACATGGTACTGTTTTGACCATAACTTGCTCGTTTGAGCTCTGTTTTGACTTCCGTTTGCGGGGTTGGATTCCCCTTCTGATTTCCAAGCTATCTATGTGCCTTCTGGTGCCTTTGGTGCACATATGCTTAATTGTTTTAAGCTTCTGTTTTGGGACCTAGTTATCTCTGTGTCTGAACCTTTGGATGGCTGGTCTCGCTGTCTCGTAGCGCGCTATGTAGGATCCTTCTGTTCACGGGTGATGTTCCCCGTTCTGTTCACAGGTGTTCCACCTGTTCTGTTTACGAGTGAGGTTTCCTCGTTCTGTTCACGAGCTTGTTGCTTGTTCTGTCTGTATGCTGTGATCAACTAGTGTCCCGCTCTGTTTTCTGATTCTGACTCTGTTTAGTCCTTTGCTGTATGGACTTCTGTTTCTGTTTTCGGGCTTGCTTATGGATTCCTTTGATTCCTTCTGATTTGATAATGTTTCTGTAAAATGTTTTGAGCATGCTGGTTGATGAAGTTTGTCATCTACTGGGCATAGTTGTGTGCTCATTCCCCTACTTTATCTGACATTGCAGATTGATCAGCGAGGATCACTTTGCTCAGCTCTGGAGTTTAGTTTATTTTGTTATTTCGTTCTTGGAGACTTTGTATTTGAATTTGAGCCTTTGGGCCTCTTCAGTTAGCTCTTGCTTTTGATATTCGTTTTGGTGGGTTCTGTTATTACTTTGGGATGTTACGACATCATTTTGGTTTATACTTTATTCAAGTATTCGTTTGTGCCTTATTTGATTATCTTTATAAGTCTGTTTATTAGAGCCTTGCGTTATTATGTAATAATACGCAGCGGGTAATACCCCTAACTCCTAGGCCAGTGTTTGGGGGTGTTACATTTAGTGGTATCAGAGCTCTGGGTTCTAATCTACTGGGATTTTAGGTTAGCCAGTCAGTCAGAAACGCCAGTGCTAGTGTCTGAGTTTAACTGCTTGCTGTTGGACTTTCAGAATGCCGCCAAGAAGGGCTCGAGGAAATAATGTTGCTGATGCTGTTTAGCAGTTCATGACGCAGCTCATGCAGACCATGGCTGCAGGGGGTGGACCAGCTGGAGGAGGACCAGCTGTCGAGCAGGCCCAGCTTGGGCAGACGCTGGAGGAAGGAACGTAAGGGCGCTTCAGGAGTTCATGAAGCTGAAGCCGCCATCGTTCGATGGGGCAGGAGACCCCCAGGAGGCCAGTCATTGGCTGTCAGAGGTGGAGGACTTGCTGCGTGCTATGGGCTCTGAGGAGGAGCAGAAGGTGGACTTCCCCCTTTCTATTCAAGGCCGAAGCCAAGGAGTGGTGGAGGTCTATGATGGGGAAGTTCCCACAGCCTTGGACGTGGGACCAATTTACTAGGGAGTTCAACAAACAGTTCTACCCCGATGTGTATAAGGATCAACGCATTCTGGAGTATAACCGACTACGCCAGGGTCGGGATATGAGTGTGGAGGAGTATGTCAGGAAGTTCATCAGCCTGCGAAGTTTGCACCTGAGCCTGACGAGCATAGGAAGACGAGGAAGTTTGAGAGCGGCCTGAGGCCTGATATCCGTTTTGCTGTGACGCCTCTGCGTCACAAGACCTTCAGAGACGTTGCTGATGTCGCCCTGTTGGTAGAGGCTGACTTGAGAGGTCGCCAGTCTGGCGGGAAGGACCAGAAGAGGAAGCAGTCTACTGGAGACCGAGCTGGCGACCGCGCTGGGGACCGTTCACGAGATAGAGGGGGTTCGTCTTCGTCAGCTCCTGCTCCGAAGTGCCAGGTCTGTGGCAAGTTTCACAGAGGTCAGGACTGCTACCGAAAGTCTGGAGCCTACTTCAAGTGTGGGTCCATGGGGCATAGGATAGCTGACTGCTCAGGCTGAGAGGAGCAGAGGTAGCTCTGGAGGTAGAGCTGGTGAGTCTGCTTCGGGGTCCAGAGATCGAGACCGGGCTGAGCAAAAGAAGCCCCAGGGCCAGGCCAGAGTGTACACGATGGCTGGAGAGAGAGACCGATCGACTGACAGAGTTGTCATAGGTATTCTCCAGTTGTCTTCTCGTTCTGTTTTCTGCTTGTTTGACTCTGGAGCCACCCACTCTTTATTTCTGCTAAGTTGGGGGTGAGCTCGGTTTGCCTGTTGTGCCTCTGGGTGTTGAGTTGTGTGTGCATAGACCATTGGTTAGGGACTCTTCTATGCTTTTAAACTCTGTTTGTAAAGATAGTCCTGTGTTAGTCAGAGATAGGACTCTGTGTGCTAACCTCATCCCGATGGAGATGACTACTTTTGATGTGATTTTGGGCATGGATTGGCTTGCTGCGCACCATGCCCACATTGATTGTGCTGCTTCGAGAGTGGCCTTTGAGGAGCCGGGTCAGCCCCGCCTAGTTGTAGCAGGGAATGGACTCCCGTGCTCGCCGCCAGTCATATCAGCCATGCAGGCATTTCGTTTTCTGAGGAAAGGATGCAAGGGATATCTGTGCTGCATCCCTGAGGTTCGCAAGGATACGAAGTTGGAGGAAATTCCAGTAGTCAGAGACTTCCCAGATGTGTTCCAGGATGATGTACCTGGGCTTCCCCCTGTCAGAGAGGTGGAGTTCTCGATCGAGCTCGCACCTGAGACTCAGCCCATTTCTAAGGCCCCATACCGGATGGCACCTGCTGAGCTCAAGGAGTTGAAGGTCCAGTTGCAGGAGCTACTGGACAAGGGCTTCATCCGCCCTAGTGTGTCACCTTGGGGAGCGCCAGTGTTATTTGTTAAGAAGAAGGACGGTAGCATGCGTTTGTGCATTGACTACAGGGAGCTCAACAAGGTTACCATTAAGAATAGGTATCCTCTCCCTCGCATTGATGACTTGTTCGACCAGTTAGCAGGAGCTAAGGTGTTTTCGAAGATCGATCTGAGGTCCGGTTATCATCAGTTGAGGATTAAGGCAGACGATGTGCCTAAGTCCGCCTTCAGGACTCGTTATGGACACTACGAGTTCCTAGTGATGCCATTCGGTCTGACGAATGCGCCTTCTGTATTTATGGACATGATGAACCGGGTGTTCAAGCCGTTTTTGGACCAGTTCGTTGTGGTGTTTATTGATGACATCTTGGTGTATTCCAAGAGTGCTGAGGAGCACGAGGAGCATTTGAGGACTGTTCTCCAGACTCTAAGGGAGAAGGAGCTGTATGCGAAGCTGAAGAAGTGTGAGTTCTGGTTGGACCAGGTGGTGTTCTTGGGACATGTGGTCTCTAAGGATGGTATCTCCGTGGATCCGGAGAAGATTAGGGCTATTACTGAGTGGGCCAGGCCTACTAATGTTGGAGAGATTCGTAGCTTCCTTGGATTAGTGGGACTATCGTAAGTTTGTGGAGGGCTTCTCCAAGCTAGTGATCCTTTGACTCGTCTGCTGCAGAAAGATGTGAAGTTTGAGTGGAGCGAGGCCTGTGAGCAGTGCTTTCAGGAGCTGAAGAAGAGGTTGACGTCTGCGCCGATTCTGACCCTTCCAGAGGGTAATGAGGGTCTGGAGGTTTTCTGTGATGCGTCCATAAGGGACTTGGGTGTGTGCTGATGCAGCATGGGAAGGTAGTAGCATATGGCTCTCGTCAGTTGAAGCCATATGAGAAGAACTATCCGACCCACGACCTGGAGTTAGCGGCTGTTGTGTTGCCTTGAAGATTTGGAGGCATTACCTCTATGGAGCTGCGGTGCAAGGTGTATACGGACCATAAGCCTCAAGTATGTTCACTCAGAAGGAGTTGAACTTGAGGGAGGGGGCTGGAGTTGCTGCACGATTATGACTTGGAGATCCTCTACCATCCTGGTAGGGCGAATGTGGTTGCCGATGCGCTCAGTAGGAGGGGTCCGTCGGAGCCGTTTGTGCCTTGTCCGATGTGCAGAGGTCTGCTCTTGAGTTGCAGTGTATGGGTATCTGGGTCGTCCGTCCAGAGAGGTCGGGGTGTTAGCAGCGTTGCAGGTTCAGCCTACCTTGATCGACCGGATCAAGGCCAGTCAGGAGCTCGATGTCAGTTTGTGTAAGATCAGAGAGAGTATCTCTTCCGGTCAGGAGTCTGAGTTCCGGGTTTCAGAGGATGGCTGCCTGAGGTTCAGAGACCGTGTTTGTGTGCCTGCAGACGACGCCTTGAGGCGGGAGATTATGCAGGAGGCTCATGGGGCCCCGTACTTGGTACACCCAGGTGGTGTGAAGATGTACCGGGACCTTCGGGAGACGTTCTGGTGGAGTAACATGAAGAGGGATATTTCAGACTTTGTATCCAGATGTCAGACCTGTCAGCAGGTCAAAGCCGAGCATCAGAGGCCAGCTGGTTTGCTTCAGCCTCTTCCCGTTCCGGAGTGGAAGTGGAGGAGAGTCAGTATGGACTTCGTTATGGGACTGCCTAAGACTCCGAGGGGTTTTGATGCAGTTTGGGTGATAGTGGACAGACTCACGAAGAGTGCTCATTTCTTGCCTGTCAGGAAGACTTTCAGTTTGCACCGCTTGGCTCAGTTATATGTGGATGAGATAGTGCGTCTGCACGGAGTTCCAGCTTCGATAGTGTCTGACAGAGATCCGAGGTTCGTGTCCAGATTCTGGCAGAGTTTGCATCAGGCTTTGGGGACGAAGTTTTTCAGTTCAGCTTATCATCCTCAGTCAGATGGTTCAGACAGAGAGGACGATCAGGTCCTGAGGACATGATCGAGCATGTGTGTGGACTTCAGGGGCAGCTGGGATCAGCACGTTGCTTGATAGAGTGTGCATATAATATAGCTTCCAGACCAGTATCGGGATGGCTCCGTTTGAGGCCTTGTATGGCAGGAGATGCAGGTCACCCATCTGTTGGGATGATCTGAAGGAGAGAGCCGTGATTGGTCCAGACTTAGTTCAGGATGTTGTGGGCAAGATTCAGTCTATCAGAGAGCGCTTGCTTATGGCTCAGAGTCGTCAGAAGAGTTACGCCGATCAGAGGAGGCGACCTCTAGAGTTTGAGGTGGGCGACCATGTGTATCTGAAGGTTTCTCCAGTTCGAGGAGTTGTCCGGTTTGGGAAGAGAGGCAAGCTTAGCCCTCGCTTTGTGGGTCCTTTTGAGATCCTGGAGAGGATCGGACCGGTTGCCTATCATTTAGCTTTGCCACCGTCGTTGGCTGGAGTCACAGTGTCTTTCATGTGTCTATGCTGAGGAAGTATATCCGGACCCATCTCATGTGATTGACTTCAGTCCGCTTCAGTTGAGGGAGGACTTCACGTTCGAGGCAGTTCCTTCGAGATTTTAGCGCGGGATGTCCGCAAGCTCAGGAGTAAGACCATGCCCTTGGTGAAGGTGCAGTGGTCGGGCCTGTCAGAGGAGGAGGTGACCTGGGAGGTCGAAAGCGAAGTGCGCTCCAAGTTCCCCCCTTTTTGAGCAGTAGGTATGTTTAATTTTGAGGACGAAATTCTATTAAGGGGGAGGTGATGTTATAACCCAAAGTTTCGCTGCAATTTATTTCGTCACAAGTGACTTTATGTTGTTGCATTTTGGATTTAGGACATGGGAGTCCTTTTGAATAAAGACAAGGGCAGAAGGGTCTTTCTTCTCTTCCGTTTAAATTCCCTGGTGAGAACAATCTCTCATTTATTCTCCCTTATTAATTACTCAATTTCCTTAATCATTATATCCTTTCTCCCCACTACCAATTCACGATCTCAGTCACGCTATCCTTCCCGTTCAGTTTTGGAAAACCGTCGAGGCGCTCCTCCTTCCTTGCTCTCTTTCTCTCTCTCTCAAGAATACGTACATTCAAGCGCTGAATCCTGTGAGTGTGGCTTTGCAATCCGAGTTCTGTTGGTGGATTCTACAATTCGTTTCGCCGTCTCCGTTGCAATCAGGTTGGTCTTGTGGTTATCTTTTGCAATTCAGTTTGGGGTTTATGTTTTGGAATTTTCCTCTTTCTAATTCTTGCCTCTACAATCCGATTGCCAGAATCTTCAATCCTCTGCGTGTCTGGGTTCGTTCCCTTCCGGTTGGTCTGCTTGCTGTCGGATTCAGGTGAGGGATTTGTCTCCGTTTCCGTTTCAGAATTGGTGTTGTTATCGGTTTCTGATTGAGAGCGTCTTCTCTGCGTTGTGCTCAGTAGTTCAGTGGCTGTTTGGATTGCATTTTGGGTGGCTGTTTGGATTGCATTTTGGGTCTGCGTTACTGCTGTGTCGGTGTTGGTCCTCTGCTGTTCAGATTCCGAGACTTCTCTGTTGTAATTGAGGTAGGTGGCTTATGGATTCGGCTAGTGTGTTCAGCCTTGGGGTTTCGAATTCTGGTTTCTAGTGTGTGAACTACCTCTGCGATGTGTTTGTGAATCAGTCCGTTTGCGTTGTTTGAATAACTACAAACCCCCAAGGTTGTTTTAATGCTCTACTTCTGTTTTGTTATGTTAAACCCTCTGTGTTGCTGCAAATTCGTTTCTGGAAACTGCACATTTTGGTGTGTCCGAACGTCTGTCCGAACTTTGACGTTCGGACATACCCTGTTGCGCTTTTAATTTTCTGAAGTTTTCGCTGTGTCCGAACTTCCGTCCGAGCTTTAAAGTTCGGACACAGCCTTCTGCATTCTCTGATTTTGCTTCGACTTGTGTCCGAGCATGGATGTCCGGACACAAGTTCGGACCCTACGCGTGTTTGATTTCCGAAGAACGTCCGAACATCTGTCCGAGCTTTGATGTTCGGACACCTCTGTCTCTACTACTGTTTTAAGGTTCGACCTATGTCCGAACTTCGTAGTTCGGACACATGTTCGGACATCTGTCTGTTTTCGACTTCTAAGTCTCGACTTGTGTCCGAACATTGATGTCCGGACACAAGTTCGGACATGGTACTGTTTTGACCATAACTTGCTCGTTTGAGCTCTGTTTTGACTTCCGTTTGCGGGGTTGGATTCCCCTTCTGATTTCCAAGCTATCTATGTGCCTTCTGGTGCCTTTGGTGCACTATGCTTAATTGTTTTAAGCTTCTGTTTTGGGACCTAGTTATCTCTGTGTCTGAACCTTTGGATGGCTGGTCTCGCTGTCTCGTAGCGCGCTATATAGGATCCTTCTGTTCACGGGTGATGTTCCCCGTTCTGTTCACAGGTGTTCCACCTGTTCTGTTTACGAGTGAGGTTTCCTCGTTCTGTTCACGAGCTTGTTGCTTGTTCTGTCTGTATGCTGTGATCAACTAGTGTCCCGCTCTGTTTTCTGATTCTGACTCTGTTTAGTCCTTTGCTGTATGGACTTCTGTTTCTGTTTTCGGGCTTGCTTATGGATTCCTTTGATTCCTTCTGATTTGATAATGTTTCTGTAAAATGTTTTGAGCATGCTGGTTGATGAAGTTTGTCATCTACTGGGCATAGTTGTGTGCTCATTCCCCTACTTTATCTGACATTGCAGATTGATCAGCGAGGATCACTTTGCTCAGCTCTGGAGTTTAGTTTATTTTGTTATTTCGTTCTTGGAGACTTTGTATTTGAATTTGAGCCTTTGGGCCGCTTCAGTTAGCTCTTGCTTTTGATATTCGTTTTGGTGGGTTCTGTTATTACTTTGGGATGTTACGACATCATTTTGGTTTATACTTTATTCAAGTATTCGTTTGGGCCTTATTTGATTATCTTTATAAGTCTGTTTATTAGAGCCTTGCGTTATTATGTAATAATACGCGTGTAATACCCCTAACTCCTAGGCCAGTGTTTGGGGGTGTTACAGAAGGTCTCGCAATTGCTCTTTTAATTCAGTCATTTCAGTAGGTGCCATGCGGTACGGTGCCCTAGCAATGAGACCGGTACCTGGTAAGAGATCAATTTCAAATTCTACCGCTCTCTGAGGTGGCATGCCGGGTAGCTCCTTAGGGAATACATCGGGAAATTCGGATACAATTGGTACTTCATCATTGAACTCTGGATCTCGCTCTAGGTCTTGTACATAACATAGATATACCTCGTGGCCCTTTCTAAGCTCCCGGTACATGGCCATAGCGGAGATGACTGTGGTCGAAGGCTCTCTCGGTCTCTGGCGGTAAGTTACAGTAACCCCAGAAGGACTCTTGAGCAGCAATCGATGCTCGGCGCAGAGGATTCTACCCTTGTGCCGCTCCAACCAATTCATTCCGATGATTAAGTCGAATCCCAATCCATTAAACTCGATGAAGGAGATGGGAAACGCTTCACCTTTGATCTCAATCTTGGCTGCTTGGTAGTATTTGGTACACTGTACTCGCTCCTTCGATGGGAGAGTAACCATGAATTTCGGTAGCTCATCCGCATCTAGCTTCAACCTCTTCACAAAATATGGTGATACGAAGGTGTGAGAGGCGCCGGAGTCGAATAACACATTGACTTCAATGCCGTTCACTGGGAAGGTTCCCGTTAAGATGGTGCCGCTTTTACCGGCTTGTGCTTCAGTGAGGATACTCAGGTTACCTTCGGTACCGAGTCCACAACCTATTGAAGTCACAATTGGATAAGTATTGATGGTGGACACAAGTGGAATTTAAATCAACACTGCTCTTTATTGATAAACCAACCATCATACATACCGTGTCTCTAATACACGTTACTAATACATTACACGATACTATGGATTTAATACTTCCTAAAGGTAAGGTTCAGGCATCCTGGTTTCATGTGTGTGGCATTGATTATTGTCGGTGGTGCCGTATTCAACCTGATCTTGTTGATCCCGTGATACAGCATCCTAGAGTTTCCACCCATGATTAGGACATCTCCTGATCTCAATACCAATTTCTGGGCGAGGTCCACACGCTTCTGCAAGCTATACATAAATACGGCGTCATCACCAATGGACCAAGACACTACGAGCACTCCTTGTTCAAGAGATTCTGCTGTCTCGTCCTTGTCTTGGTGTAACCCCAGTCGTCCTTCTTTCTCATAGAAGTTGACGATACAAAGGTCCGCTTCAAGTGCGGGGATCGGATCATGTTCGCATTGTTGTGCAAGTTCTACTGATTGTGTGACAAGTGTATGAAATTCTGGAGGTATTGTCGGTGGCGTTGCTCCGTCTTGTGTTCGTGTCTCTTGGTATGTCTTGGTATAAGGATTCCAGTCCTTTCCCAAGCACATCATTTTCAGCTTCATCTTTGCTCCACCGGGGAATTCGGGTGTATAAAATCCTCCTTGACTCGTTCCTAGTTCACTGCATCGTCGGATAATTGGGATCTGCGCTTCGGGTGTCAGGTATTCCCTTAATAAAATCATACCTGGTCGGATGACCTGACAATGCTCACTGGAGTAGTGGTGTGTGGTGATGTCGGTTTCTTCTTGATTTGGGTTTACCGGTATCAGATAGCAGATACTAAAGCTTCCTAAGGTTATAAATTTCATCTACGGTGAGTACTAGTTTCAACTACTTCATTTCATTTCATGCTCCATACATACTTCAATTATTTACTTATGCATTCACTCAAACAAATACTCCAATACTTAGACATGCTTCTCAAGGATTAAAGGTTTAGATTAATTACTTGGGCCGGACCTAGAACCGGACCCGTCTCGGTCTATGATATGCAAGGTAGGCTGCCTCTGAGGTGCGCCCTTCTGAGGTCCCCGGGATCCCTGTCCCTGTGGTGCATGCTGGGTCGGTGTATCGCCAGATGCAATCTCCTTGCCTTCCCTCTGCTTGTAGCTTTGGAAGTTCCCTTTTGGCTTGGCATTCTCTGGGCATTTATTAGCTGTATGTCCCGGTTTCTGGCAGTTGTAGCACTTGATTTCTCTCCCATAGCAGTCCTTGCCGGGATGGTCTTGGTTGCACTTGCGGCACACATGAGCGCGACCGTCAGAGAAGTTCTTAGTGAAACCGGAGCCAGAACCTAAGGTTTAGAGAATTAGCACATTTGTGCGTCGATATACTAGATATGATACTCATACATTTACGAATTTAAATTAGAAGTTTACCCTTAGGTGGGTGTGATCTCAGTGGCTTCGCAGCCACCGGCGCAGAAGAACCTAGTTGAAGTATGAAATACCCCGTACTTAATTAGGGTGATTAAATTACTCTAATACGATATTGAGGGCCTATTAGTGCCTAATGAATTTTGGTAAAAAGAATAAATCCAAAAGAAATAATAAAAACGCTTAAAGAGCGAAAAATGCTAAAACGAGCGTTAAGTGACCCTAGGAGAAATACAACTTTAAATAGGGTATTAAATGAATTTAAAAAGGCTTAATAATGCCTAAATAATATATGGGAACAATTCCCGAAGAAAACGGATCCAAATAATGTATTAAAACGCTAATAAAGCTTTAGTGCACGTTTTTCGAGAAAACCCGAAAACGAGACTTTAAGTGGTCAAACGAACCCGTAAAAATTATAGTTCATTAAATAACTATAAATAAACATCAATGGAAGCTTAAGAGCCATTAAAATTAAAGAAACGAGAAAATTCCGGAAAACGGGCCCGGTTAGTGAATAGTGCTAAACCGTGTAAAATAACGAGTGTTTTCTGTAAAAGACGAAAACACTCCAGCTTGTAACATTTAAGTGGGGCCGGTTTTAATAAGGAGAGCAGCCCTCTCTATTACTAGCTAGCTAGTTAAATAAAAGAAGAAGAAAAGCAAAAAGGGAAAAGTTACAAAAGTAACTTCCCTCTCTCTCCTCCCTCATTTCTTCCTTCCTCTTCTCTTTCCTCTCTTTCCTCCTTCCTTGGGATTTCTCCCTCCTCCCTCTGGTGCAGCCGATCTTGAGCTCTCTCCCCCTCCTTCCATGGCTTCTCTTCATCCTCCTTCATGCTCTAGCTACATACAAGCTCCAAATCAAAAATAAAATACATATTTGAACTCCCCTCATCCTCCTCTACCTTTCTCTCTTTTCGGAATTGCAAAAGGATGAGTTTCATCTCCATGGGTTTTCTCCATTTGAAGAGAAAATGGCATCAAAGTGTAGCTTGGAGCCTCCTCTTTCAAACAAGGTAAAAATCTCCAAGAAAAATTCACTTTCCCTCCATCTCTTGGTGTAGCCGATTTTTCACCATTTTTGATACCTTGTTTCTCCTTGTTTTTGAGCTTCATTTCAACCCTCCAATGGTGGAGTAATTCCCTTCTTGATTCAAGGGTGAGAACCCCTCTTAAAAGGCTCCAGAAAGGTAAACCCTAACCTTGTGTTTAAGCCTTAAATTGATTTAGAGTTCCCAAGGGTTTAGAGAATTAATTCAATGCATTTTTGTGTTTCTTGAATTTTGGGATGGAGTTTGGAAACTCCATTCCCTCTTGACCGATTTTGAGAAGATGAGGAGCAAGAGGAGAATTAAGGAGAGACTTGTAAATTAAGGTAAGAAATCTACCTTAAACTTTGTTTAATTCGCTTTAGGAGTTGGGAAGGGTTAAATTAAAAAATGAACCCAAACTATGTGAATTAATGTAGTTGATTGAACTTGAGGGTAATTGTGAACTTGTGTTGATTTAAGGGCTTAAATGCCATGGTATTTGAGATTTGAGTTATATTGTTGTTTGGATAATTTTGAGGATATATTATGTGCTGGTAGGACCCTTGTAAGGGTGTGGCTAGATTAGGAATAAAATTGGTGAGATTTTATGGTTTGGAAGTATGTAGATTTATGGGGAGGTTATGGCAAAATTTTGGTAGAAAATAAGTGTTTTAAGATGACTTAGTGAATTGGAGAACCTAGGTGGTTGTAGTGTTGTGTAGAGATGTTTAGTGACCTTGAAGTGGTGAATGGAGGATGGTTTTGGAAGAGGTAAAAATCTGTAGCAAATAAGTATTGAAATGCTTTGGAAAAGCTAGAAAAGAGCAAGTGTGCCAGACTTAGGAAATGAGAGTTGGGACTTGGGTTTTTAGAAGTGCTTTTATGTAGGAATGGTTTGCAATGGTCATTGATGGATTTTGTGAGGTTGGTAAGAGGTAAAAACAAGCAAGAAGGAAGTTAGAAATGCAAAAGAGTGAAAAGTGCAAAATGAGAGAACTTGGATTGTTGAATTTGAACAAGAATTGGAGTAGGGATTTGACCAAGGATTTGAGGTGGTTTAGAGCACGTTTTAGGGTGATTAATTATGTGGAAAACTTGTGGGAAGACTAGGGAAAGATTAAGGGTGGTTTAAGGATTGATTAGGGGCTGAAAAATAATGTAAGTTGCAGGTTTTAGCAGGGTCCGGGACCTAGTCCTTGGACAGAGTCCCGGACCACCCACTAAAAACAGGCCGAGAGTTCTTGCAGCACTTGGTCAGGGACTAGAGGGATGGACAAGGTCCCAGACCACCCATGAATATGTAGCCGAGAGTTAGAACCATTGTTTGGTCCGGGACTTGACCTAGGACAAGGTCCCGGACCACATGTTATTTTCACCCGAGAGTTTCACAATGCATTGGTCCGGGACTATAGGTAGGGACCAAGTCCCGGACCACCCCCAGAATTCAACAGAATGTGTTTTTAAGGGTTTAAAAGATGGGAGTTTGAATGGTATTGGTTTTAGATGATGTTTGGGAGTTGTTTGGTGACTTGTAAAGGTCTTAAGAAGTATAAACAAGTGTTGGGAGTGAATGAGTAAGTTAAGGAAATAGGAATACTTAAGTAAACCGAGATAACGGGATAACGGGGTAAGTACGGGAGTAGCATTTATGTACGTACCGTAGCACCTTAATATTAATTGAATCATTTGACATGTAAATAGTGGTTCAAGAGTGAGACTTGAGGAACAAGTGTGAACCGAGGAATAGGGATGTCAATCTTGACCCGAACCCGAAACCCGACCCGAAACAGACCCGTAAAAAGCCGGGTTCGGGTTGAGATTTTTGACCCGAAATGATTTTCGGGTCGGGTTCGGGTTGGGTCATTGAAACCCGCTTCGGGTTCGGGTTGAACCCGCTAACCCGTAACCCGAAAAAAAATTAATTAAAAATAGAAAATATGTTATATTTAATGACTTAATTAGTATTTAATGATTAATGTATGACTAAAACAAACATTTAATCGATAACATATGATTATATATTGTACATAATAATTAATGAATATTATAATATTATATTTTTTATTAAATAATCAAAAATTTAAAAAATAAAATAAAATTTTGAAAAAACGGGTCGGGTTCGGGTTAACCCACTCCGGGTTCGGGTTAAAGAAGTCCAACCCGCTCCGGGTTCGGGTCGGGTTCGGGTTGACCAAAACTATTTTCGGGTCGGGTTCGGGTTGAGCTCAACCCGACCCAAACCCGATTTTGACACCCCTACCGAGGAACGAGGGAACATCCGGTAAAGATAACCCCGGTGAAAGGTATGATTTCCTCATGCTCTGTATCCTAACTTGGTTACCCCGATTTGTGTGCTTGTTTGATTGTGTGATCACCTAACAAGATAAATGCACGAATCGGACTGTGTGTACTCCCTTGTGTTTGTATTGTATTGTTGTGGTCAGATTGTATTTCTTAACTAAAGTTTGTATAATTCATGAAATGTGGATTGGGAATGAATTGCTTGATTGTGATTGTGTGTGGTAGTGCGACTCATAGTTGAGTCTTGTGTGAGGAGAGACTCGTAGAAGGAGTCAAGTGCGAACTAATAAAATGGTGGGAACACCCTACAACTAACGAACCAATACACGGTAACATAAACCTACAAACGCACTAGAACGTGAGAAAACATACGGGAGTAGTAACCTCCCCATAACGGTTAGAGAACCGAACAACTAAATCCACACGATAAATATTAGTGGAAGTATATGAGTAACCTCTAACTAGAGGATTGGAAAGTTGTTCGAAATACGAACCTTGAGTAAAGTAATGAATGGTAAGGGATCACCAAACCCCTTAGAAATATAGTCGAGTCCCAATGAGAGGAACCGACTAACATGAGCAACGTCTCGAACATGAGAGTATTCAATAAGTTGGTTGAAACCTTAAATTTTAGAATACTAGACATTGGGGAATTCCCTAAGCCATTAGATACTATCGAGAGAGATACTTCTAGGCTAATCCTTGTGATCGTGAATTGACTCCGAGAGTGGAGTTTTGGGAATTTGAGTAGTCCGGTAATGAACCGGACATTTGAGTATTTGAGGAGCTAACTGTATAGCCCTATTTGTATTTGAGCCCGGTGGTGGGTCTTGTGTGTGACCCTGCCCGGAGGTCGTGTGATCGACTTAACATGTACCTTGAGCATTGGGTATTTTGGGAACTTGAGTATTGAGTATGGAATCGAGTATGTGAGTATTGAGAATTGAGTTGTGACTTGTGGGACTTGAGAATTTGAGTTGAGTGGGGAATTGAGTTGAGTGTTGTAGACCTTGTTGTGATTGTGAGTAAGAGTACCCAAGGGAGTGGGTAGTACATGAGTAGTTGAGTAAGGCATGGTGAGGTAGAAACCCTCAAGCCTAATTAAAGAACATATTGAACCAACCCTTGATGTGTGAAGTGCTTGTGTTCAATGTTGAACTTGATTGTGAATGTACATATATAATGTATATTGTATGCATGTTGTTGTGATAAAATGAACCGCATGCTCTCGACCAATTAGTCGGCGTACCCTCGCTAGTACGCGGGGTATGTGGAAGTCATATTCAGCGTAAGCTGACCCCCTAGGGGGAACATTTTTAGTGTGCAGGTAACCGAAGCGAATATGATCACTGTAAGAGACCGACAGCTAAGCACGGACAGACTTCGGCATTGTAGATACTCGGTATAGATCGTAATTTGAAGTTGTATTGTATAATATGGGATTAGAGTTGTATTTGGTTTAGATTCGATTAAGTAATGGAAGTATGATTTGTATAGTGTACTCGGTAAAGGCCCATCAGACCGATATTGTAATTGTTGTTGTATTTGAGTTTGGATTTGGCCTAGCTAGTCACGTGGGTGACTAGCGGCATTGTACCACCCCCGGTTGTAGATTGAATTCCGCTGCATTATGGTTGGTAATTGAGACGGGTTAGGAGGTTAATGGTATGATTACCGGTAGGGGTGTTACAAAGTAGCTCAACCGGTTTGCCCTGCTCAGCATGGGCACTACTCTCACTTGGGAAATTCTTTAGGGTTTGATTGAAGAACTTTCCCTTCTTCCTTTTCCAGCTTTTGCCTTGGTTTTGCTCCTCGGCACTTGTGTTCTTACTGTTTGCCTTGCGCTTTAGCGCAGTTTCTTCATCCCTCAATTGGCAAGTGATTTCAACGCGAGATGTCGCGTGATAACACTCCTGAAGTTTCAGGTATTAGCCGGGATTCTTATTTAAAGAGATAGAGGTAAAGATCTAAGAATTTAAGGAATCGAAATGGTACTAAGGGTTAACCGATATTTACCTGAAGGGAGGTAAACCTGGTATAGCCCATACCGTACCGCAGGCGATGGCTCAGACCGCCATAGAAGCGATCGACCAACACCTGGCCGGTGTATCCTAGGTCAGGTAGAAGACGGAGGATGGAAGTGAAGGTTTTGTAGTACTCATCGATGTTGGAGAAATATGTGACTACTTCTTCAACCTAGGCAGTGTACCTATCGTTTTGCGGAATAGTGGAAATGTGGGTTGTCGTACTCTTGGGGACCTCGCTGTGGATAACTGATAGTATAATAAATTGACTGGGATTTCTATAAACAGATTTTATCATTTTTAGGGAAAGAATTAACAGCTAACAGATAAAACAAAAAATGATTAATCAAAGCAGAAAAGAAATAGAAATTATAAATCTTTTTGGTTTTAAAGAAGCATCCCGGGTTGTTCTGCTCACCTATTTAATTTAATCATATTAATATAACTCTCCCATTTTAACAATAAACTCAAGAATCTTAATTAGTTTATTGACCGTTCCCTGTCTAATAAACCCTGATTAATTTAAACAACAAGCGCAAATCTTGCTCAAGTCATAAATAAATTAATCGCATTATTAATAATCCCTATTGGAGATAGATTAACCTATACGGCGAGGAATTTCGCTTCTAGTCGTTAACCCATTTGACTTCCTGTGTCTAGAACCTTGTCTCAGCACTGCATTTTAACAAAGAACTACAAATATCACTTTAATAATTGTACAAGAGAATTAAAGCGCATTAAGGAGAGGAATCAAAATACTGCTTAGATAAATTATACTGGAAAGCTTACATAACACAATTATATAAAATAGGCTTGCTTCTAACCCGGGAAGCTAGATTTATTAATCACACATAATTATACAGTAAAACAAACATAAGAAATAAAATAGACGGAACAAATGAAGAAGAACGAACAGACAATTGATTCCTTCGTTGGTTCTCTGGAAACTAACAGCATAAGGCTGATGAAGAAAGAAAATAAAATGGAGAAGCGGGGGATAAGAAGATGGAATGAATCGTAGGTGTGAGCGATGGATTATTTTCTGGATGGGATCGATTATTTTTTGAGCAGAAGGCTCGTGGGTTTTTATAGGAGAAAGAGAAGAAGCTGGGGACAGGCTGGAGAAGGAAGAAGACAGAGGAAACAAGGGAACACCGCGTAAGGAAATTAAGGAGAGGATTGGGGCGGCTGAACGCGTGAGATAACTGTCGGTAGGCGCCTGATATTTCTCATCTGGGTAGATGGATAAGTCGCGGAGAAGATAAACAGCACGCGTGAAAATCTGGTTCTGGGGGCGCATTTTTAGAGGTGTCCGCGCCTCCGTCCGCCTCAATTCACGCGGACTCCTCTGATGTCCGCGTCGAACTCCCGTGTCCTCGTCTCTGTCCGCCTCAACTCACGCGGACGCCACTATCGTTCGCCCTCCCGTCCGCCCAGAATCATGCGGACGCAGCTGACGTCCTCACGCGGACAGAATAAAAATGTTTTCTATTTTCACGCGATCTTCAACCGGCTCCAGATTCTTCGTTATAAGTCCGTTTTACTCGCCGTTTGTTGCGTTGGAAAGCTTGTGAAATAAACTATTTGATTCCAACACTTTTTCCTGTATTTGATACATAAAATATATCAGTCCATATCAAGACATAAATCTTAGGACAAACATACGATAAGTGAGAAATATTATCCTGAAAGTGAGTAAGTATAGGGTAAATTAAACCCTTAAATGTCTATGTATTTCTCACTTATCAATCGACAGACATCTTCTCTATCATTTTCAAGGCATCCAGCTCTTGCCTTTTCTTGGTCTTGACATGTTCCGGATTGTATTTGGATCGGAGGAGTGATGCAAAGGACTCCCAATCGAAGGTGGGGTCAGTGACGTGCTCATGCTTGACTAGCTTCCACCAATCCATGGCTGCATCTTTCAGATAGTAGGCTGCAACTCTAACTCGAACTCCAGCAGGAGCTTCGAGGGTTTCAAACGCCGTCTCCATCTCGGAGATGTAGGCTTCAAGCTTAGCCGGATCACTCTCGCCCCTAAAGCAAGGAGGGCGGAGTTCCGCTACAGCTTTTACCCAGTTGGCTTCTCTGGGTGGAGGGGGAGGGATTGGTCCCGTTTGCTTCTGTTGGTTCTGTTGAATTTGTTGCATAGCATTGATTACTTGCGGTAGCATCTGCGCTACCGTGGCGGCGACGATCTCAGCTATCGTCTGCACGCCAGGTCCTTCAGAGGCTTCGCCTCTACCTCGGCCTCGGCCTCGTCCTGACATCTGAACATTTAGCATTTATATTAGGCTTCCCAAGATATGACCTAAGGGTCTGGTATTTTAAGCAAAGATATCGTTCATAAGAACGTCAAGGGAATCCGTTGTTAACAACGGTAGTTCCTAGTTAGGTTTTCTAAGTATCCGTCTTAAGACGGTTAAAATCCTAACTCGGTAATCCCTATGCTCGGTAACTATGGACATTAGAGCGTAACTACGCTCTGATACCACTTTTTGTAACACCCCTACCGCTAATCCTATGCTTACCGTCCAATCATCCCAATAATCAAAGCTACTCGCAGCGGAAATACTACTTACTACGGCGGGTGATACAACGCCGCTAACCGCCCATACGGCTAGCTAGGCTTATACTACTTGCAGTGATGGTCTGATGCCTAAGTATACCGAGCTACTACATTGCATACCGAATACAAAAGTTAACATTCTTACATTACCGGATCACCGAGTATTTAAAGTATTTAATTACATCCCTTTTCAATTGTTCCAAAAGAATGAGTTTCTACCAACTACTCATCTATACCAATCATAATCCCTTCACAATATCCAAAAAGATGTACCCCATGGTACACCGGCTAATCAAAAACCTACAGCCGTGTACTACTTAGTACACCATTCATAATTCATTATTTATAGACAAAAAGAAATCAACTAAGTCTTCATCATCTTCACCCTTCTCTTGCACCTGCGTGTAGTAAAAACATCGCCCCAAGGGGCTCAGCAAAAGCTGCGCATGAACTCCGCATATACCGCGTGCTAGCTAGGGCACGCCGACTAATTAAGGTCAAATAGGCATGCGGTTCATTTTTAACATACATACATGCTTTGCATACAACATACATTCAAATACAATACATTAGACAATCCAAGAAGGCAATATAACAGCACACACTTACTTACCGTCACCGTGTTAGCCAAATTACGCATCCGGGTTAATCGGAATGCTTATTACTCTTGTACTCATTACACATTACTAGTTCTTACTTTACTTGCTTACTTTCATTTACTTACTTACTCATTCTTACTTACTTACTCATACTCATGTTAAGTCGGTATGACCTCCGGCCCGGGGACTACACCGTCCCACCACCGGGATTTACTTGACTCACCAATCTGGGATGCTACCCACTTAAGGGATTTGGGCCGCGGACCAGTTTAAGAGTCAGGACTTGGATCCAACCTCCTGTGTCTCCGCATCCTCGCGCGTGGCCGAAACTATATCGGACTTCTACTCATTCCAATTTAATTACCAATTTAAGTTAGATTGTTTAGCTTGTTAGGAATCAGTTAGAAGTCCAATAGCAATCACACTCGGTCACAGTACAATATGTCACACATACACACACTCATATTCATCCATACATTTCATGAATTATACAAACTAAGATTTAAAGAAAATATTCACAGCATACAACACTACATATTCACAAGTAAGCATAATAACTCCGATTCGTGCATTTATCTTAGTTGGTGATCAATTAGCCCACAACACACAAATCAGAGTAACCAAGATAGCATATGGGGCATGAGGAATTCATACCGTTCACCGTTGTACTTGTATCCCAACGTTCCTCCGGTGTTCACAAATCAAATCCTATGATATACATACAATTGAATGATTAATCTAACTATCATTAACTTAACTCGATTACTCTTTCGTTTTCTAATTCATACTTGTTGGGCAAAATAATGTTGAAACTATCTTGCTAACTATGGGCAGTGAACCCAATCATTGTAGTACAACAAGGTCGTATCCACAGGGACTTCGTAACTATCTAGCTAATTATAAGCTTAGTAAATGTGCAAGAGGATATATACAAAAGTGCATAAATGTAAATTAGGGGTTTTGGGTTTTTGGGTTGTAATTGGAGAAATAAAGAAAAGCAATAAACACTAAACACTAAACTAACTATCTAGGATAGGTGTAGCCCGGGATGGATATTTGCACCCGTCCTCCCCTTACTACCGATTGTCGAACCTCGAACTCATAGCTAAACCACGGGAACGCTTAATTAATTAGCAACCTAATCTAAGCCTACTAATCCTAACCAATTTAATCGAGACTTCTCATTCTGCTAAGCCCCGGGTCAATCGATAGCACTAAGCTCAAGTTCCACTAAGGTTGCAATGTAGTCTAATCTCAAAATTATCGAAATCAGAGTACACCTTTTAGTCTCTGACAGTTTAGGTTTCTATCTCTGAATAACATTTTGATAGAATCCCACAATAATGCTAAACTAATCGGTAGGCCAAACCAACCAATTTAACACATAGAAGACAAATTGAGCAAAACCCTTAACAAATCCCCAAATCATGAGCAACAAGTTTAGAAGTCATAAACACTCAATAATCATCTTCATTAAGCTCAAAGACTAAAATAGAGCACAAACACACGTTCAAGATTCAACAATGGAGTTTAGGGATTTTGGGACAAAATCCCCAATCCCTGGCTACAAATGATTCTACACAGCCATAGGAGAGAAAATAAAAGAGCAAGGGATAGAAGTAGTCATTAATGGAGCTTGGAAGGAGGTGAGCTTCTCTTCTCTTCTCCTCCCTTCTCTTCTCTTCTTCTTCTTCTCTTCTCCTCTTCTTTTCTCCCTTGGAATCACCTGTTTTCTCTGTTTTTGGGGTGGAACCGAGCTGAATGAAGAATGGGGAAGTTTTTCCCAAAATTCCCCATTTTAAAACGCAGATCTGGGCAAAATTTCGACCCGTCCGACCCACCTTGGGTCGGACCCGTGGGTCGGTCGCGTCCAGGAGCCATTTCGGGGCCAAAAACGCGTTTTTTAAAGTCCGTCCGACCCAGGGTCCGACCCAGACTATGGGTCGGACGATTCCAGTAGCTCGGGGACAAAAATCGCGTTCTTTTAAAAGTCCGACCGACCCACGTCCGACCCAGACCTATGGGTCGGACGGTTCTAGTAGGCTAACTTCGAAATGCTGTATCTTCTTCATTACAGCTCCGATTTTGGATCCGTTTGCGCCCACGCGTTCCTCTCTTCATCTACTTTACTCCTATCTATGTTATTCCTCCTGTTTAAACAATAAATGTGTAAGACACCAATGAAACACAAAACTAGAGGAAAACAAGCCAGAGTGGAGAAATGAGCATGAAAAGTGTTGATTAAACATATGAAATACTCCCCTAAAACATGCTCATTTACACACTCATCACACCCCCACACTTACCTTTTTGCTTGCCCTCAAGCAAAACCAAGCCCCCAAGCAAGTAAGGAATGCTCAACACTAACAAATACTAACATGAATTATAGGATAAGAGAAGAAGCAAAAAGTGATTAAAACCTTTGAGGAGTGTGAACCATCTCTTAGTGGTGGCATGGGTGAACTTAGGGGAAAAACAAAAACTAGAGTTTCGGGGTATGATCCGGAGTGCTTCAAAGTTCTAAAGATTAGGTAACTTGGAGAGCTTTTACCATGGCCAACTTCTCTCAAGAATGGGCATTGAGAAGAAAACAAAAGGAAAAATAGATTTATGCATTTGTTTCACTTTTGCATAAGAGATGAGAGGATAACATTTTGGCATCAAGCCTTTGCATTTAAGAACACTTAACTCTCATTGTTGGTTACCAATGGCGTCTCACAAGTCCCTTAAAAGATTTTCACGAAGAAGCACCCCTTAGCAATCCCTAAGAAAGAAGACAAAAGGAACCCCAAAGCAATAAAAATCCAACCATATAAGATCACTTGGCCACACCGCATGTAAAATGCTCCTCAAAAGTAATCAAAAAGAAAAATTTAAGCATTCCCACAACTCATAATAGTATTTGTTCTTAATGAGAACAACTCACAACACAAGGGTCCAAGTTTTTTATTTTGGACAATCGCAAGATAAGCATGAAGTATTAAGCATTTAAGCACACAATTCACCGAAAAGGTCACTCCCCCACACTTAAATTGAACAATGTCCCCATTGTTCACCAATCAAAACCGGGGAAGGTTCCAGAAGACCTTTGCGGGAAGTAGACAAAAGGAAAAGCGCACGGTACACAAACAAACAGTATAGCACAGAAGCTATCCCCAGATTTGCAGATTCAAAATTAGAGAAGAGAGAACGAAAACTAAAAGGAACTAGTACTCCCCTGAGATTGCAATTGCTATCAGTTTGTAGAACTCCCCCACACTTGAGCTTCAGTCTCAAGTAGCGTAGCTTGGTTGCGGTGTGGAATTGAAATTGCACCCGCATAAAACACTAGAAGTAACCTAACTACAACTGGAGTTAAGGGTTAGCAAAAACAAAACCAAAGGAGAACGAAAACAAAAACTGGAAATTAAAATAGTGGAGTCGTTGTGGGCAAATATTAAAGGAAGGGTGAAACGAGTACTCCCCAATAAGATGTGGAAGGAAGATAGGGTGCCCGCACAATTGCAAGTGGGAGGGGTCGTTGAGGTGCTACCTTCAATCGTTGGAGATGAAGGTCCTCTTGGAAAATTTCGCCAGAGGTTCCTTTGTAATTGTTCCTAATTCCATCCCTTTTTTAGAGGGGCTTACCTGTTTCCAAAATATTCACAACACAGACGCCACCAATTGGGCGTAAAAGGGCAAGTCCAAAGAATGCCAAAATAGCCCATTATTGAAAACAATGCAAAATCGAAACTAACAGAATTTAAAAGACAGGACACGAAATGAAATCCGGGTTGCCTCCCGGTAAGCGGCCCTTCTTTAAGGTCTTTGGCTAGACCATACCACCGTGAAGTCATCCGGGATCGAATATGAACGTTGAAGTCGGCTTCAACGGGTGGGTTGGGCGGGCATCATCTAGCAATGAAGAACGACCCGGATCAAAAGGAAATGTGGCCTCAACACTTAGGATGTGAAAGTGTAAACTCCACCGATCGTTCATCAGGTGGAAGTGTTGAGGTGGATGATCCTTGGCACGAGGATCAAACTGTGGTGGAGCCTCCTCTTCAAATTCAAGGATGTAAACATCCTTATCTTCAGTGAGCGGTGCAGGGTGAACTCCGGGGCGGACTTTGTCTTCAATCTTTGGTCCCGGATCAAATGGGAAGGTGGCCTCCACACTTAGCGGGTGTACGTTGAGCTTCCACCCAACTTCATTAGTGCACAGGTGGGGGCCTTGATCCTTCAAGTGAAGATCAAAGTTAGTGGGCTCCTCCTCAAATTCAAGGATGTAGACATCCTCGACCTCGGGGTGAGGCTCATAGGAAGAGCCGCGGTGGACATCAACTTCAGAGGGGGATGGCTCCTTGAAGTCGGTGGTGGTTCTCTCCTCTGAGGAGTCAGAGGGAGACAGTGTCTCCTCCTTCTCAAAGTTGAGGATGTGAGCATCCTCGTGATCTTGATGGAGCACAGAGAAGGCGGGGAAATATTGGTAGCTGACTTCAGAGGGAGAAAGCTCCTTGAAGTCAAAGTGGAGACTCTCTTCTGATGAAGTGTCTTCATAGTCAAGCCGGGGGTGGAGTGGTGCTGGGCTTTCAGATTCGCACAGGGGAGGAGTTGGAGAGTAGCTCAAGTCTCAGCAGGCTGTTCCACATCATGAACTGTTTTGCTCTCAAGTTGTTGCACAATCTGATCAATCTGAGCTTGAACATTCATGTTGAAGGTATCTTGCTTCATGGTAAAAGTATCTTGCATAGTCGAGTTAGGCTTGCAAGAAGAGATAAGATTAGACATGAGCTCCTCCAAACTGGGTGAATCAACCTCTATTGTGATCACAGGACAGTGAGCGCTCTCGTGGTCTCCTCCACACTCTTGGCACACAAGCCTCCGGTAGACATATGAGTTGAGGTCCTCCATAAGAGCTCTCACTTCTGCCATTGTTGTTGGACATTGGGGGCTCTCATGGTACTCTCCGCACCTTTGGCATACACTCCAATAATCGGTGTTTTGCTCGGTGTAGTCGCCATGCCAACCTTCTGCTGGGGGAGTGACAGATGGTTCGAAGTTTTCTAT
Source organism: Limonium bicolor (assembly GCA_023374045.1). Taxonomy (NCBI): domain Eukaryota; kingdom Viridiplantae; phylum Streptophyta; class Magnoliopsida; order Caryophyllales; family Plumbaginaceae; genus Limonium; species Limonium bicolor. Next base: position 5,939,223 of record CM041778.1, on the reverse strand, counting down.
AAGAGCTCTCAATTCTGCCATTGTTGTTGGACATTGGGGGCTCTCATGATATTCTCCGCACCTATGACATACATCCCATTGACTGTAGTTCTCTGCGCCATAGGAGTAACCGTACCAACCTCCTGCTTGATCGTAGTGACCATCCATCAGAATTAAGTACCTAAAAAAAAGAAATAAAAATATATACACAAAATGGGCAAATAAATGAAATGAAAATCTGCACAAAAACTAAACAGATAATAAACCAGATAGTTGGACCGAAGTCCCCGGCAACGGCGCCAAAAACTTGTTGGGTAAAATAGTGTTGGAACTATCTTGCTAACTATGGGCAGTGAACCCAATCATTGTAGTACAACAAGGTCGTATCCACAGGGACTTCGTAACTATCTAGCTAATTATAAGCTTAGTAAATGTGCAAGAGGATATATACAAAAGTGCATAAATGTAAATTAGGGGTTTTGGGTTTTTGGGTTGTAATTGGAGAAATAAAGAAAAGCAATAACACTACACTAAACTAACTATCTAGGATAGGTGTAGCCCGGGATGGATATTTGCACCCGTCCTCCCCTTACTACCGATTGTCGAACCTCGAACTCATAGCTAAACCACGGGAACGCTTAATTAATTAGCAACCTAATCTAGGCCTACTAATCCTAACCAATTTAATCGAGACTTCTCATTCTGCTAAGCCCCGGGTCAATCGATAGCACTAAGCTCAAGTTCCACTAAGGTTGCAATGTAGTCTAATCTCAAAATTATCGAAATCAGAGTACACCGTTTTAGTCTCTAACAGTTTAGGTTTCTATCTCTGAATAACATTTTGATAGAATCCCACAATAATGCTAAACTAATCGGTAGGCCAAACCAACCAATTTAACATATAGAAGACAAATTGAGCAAAACCCTTAACAAATCCCCAAATCATGAGCAACAAGTTTAGAAGTCATAAATACTCAATAATCATCTTCATTAAGCTCAAAGACTAAAATAGAGCACAAACACAAGTTCAAGATTCAACAATGGAGTTTAGGGATTTTGGGACAAAATCCTCAATCCCTAGCTACAAATGATTCTACACAGCCATAGGAGAGAAAATAAAAGAGCAAGGGATAGAAGTAGCCATTAATGGAGCTTGGAAGGAGGTGAGCTTCTCTTCTCTTCTCCTCCCTTCTCTTCTCTTCTTCTTCTTATCTTCTCCTCTTCTTTTCTCCCTTGGAATCGCCTCTTTTCTCTGTTTTTGGGGTGGAACCGAGCTGAATGAAGAATGGGGAAGTTTTTCCCAAAATTCCCCTTTTTAAAACGCAGATCTGGGCAAAATTTCGACCCGTCCGACCCACCTTGGGTCGGACCCGTGGGTCGGTCGCGTCCAGGAGCAATTTCGGGGCCGAAAACGCGTTTTTTAAAGTCCGTCCGACCCAGGGTCCGACCCAGACTATGGGTCGGACGATTCCAGTAGCTCGGGGACAAAAATCGCGTTCATTTAAAAGTCCGACCGACCCACGTCCGACCCAGACCTATGGGTCGGACGGTTCCAGTAGGCTAACTTCGAAATGTTGTATCTTCTTCGTTACAGCTCCGATTTTGGATCCGTTTGCGCCCACGCGTTCCTCTCTTCATCTACTTTACTCCTATCTATGTTATTCCTCATGTTTAAACAATAAATGTGTAAGACACCAATAAAACACAAAACTAGAGAAAAACAAGCCAGAGTGGAGAAATGAGCATGAAAAGTGTTGATTAAACATATGAAATACTCCCCTAAAACATGCTCATTTAGACACTCATCAATACTTACTAGGTCTTTACAATTCTTACACTTATATTTTGTTTACTTACTTTAAGTTTGTTTCTTTACTTAACCATGGTGTACTTGGATATATATATGTACATATGTATAGGTGGGTATACATATATGTATATATATATTAGTTATAATCATATAGTTTTTTTTTGTAAGTTATGGGTCGTCCGACCCAAGCCCTGGGTCGGTCCCTTCCAGTAGGTTCACGTCTTCTGATATTTCTCCCGACCGACCCACACACCTCTGGGTCGGTCCATCCCAGTACGTTTCAGTCCCGTTGTCCAAGCTCCGACCGACCCACCGACCTACCCACCTCTGGGTCGGTCGAAGTCAGAAACTTCGACAACAGGAAATTTTAGTCCGACCGACCCACGACCGACTCACGGCTCCTGGGTCGGTCCGTTCCAGAATGATTTATTCTCGTTACTTAAGCCCCGACCGACCCACCAACCGATCCAGTCTCTGGGTCGGTCGGTAGTAGAACATGCTACAGACTTTATTTTTCTTTCCCATTTTCACCCATTTCTTTCCCAACCTTCCTACATACATCCTAACATGTTTTAATACTGATTAAACACTCTAAATCATGTCATTCCATTCCTTAATTCATTACACAATTCTATACTAAGTTATACACACAATTTTTCCAAGTTTCAACACAACACTCACATTGTTTCTTCCCTTAATGCATTTTCTTGCTACAGATTTTAACATTTACTCTCCCCATCTATAGCTTCCTCTTCTAATGTCATTTCTAACACTCCTAATGCATTATAATACATTAACAATCTCTCCCAATCTACCCTCTAACTACCTCCATCAAAATCTGTTACAACATATATCATTCACCTAGTTTCTAGTTCATTAAGTGTTCTAATCTTAGGTAAATTTTGCCATAGTCTCCCCTATATCTTTACACTCTCACCACATTGTTTTCACACACATTATATGATCCACACCACCTGTTTATAATCAATATCAATATACATAGCTCTCATAACCAAATACTAAACACAAAACACTCTTAAAAATTCCTGCACTCAACATCCCAATCCCAACTAGGTTCCACAAGTTTTACATATCTTTTAAAGGTTTAAAACACTTGTATTCCCTTACACATTACACTACTACCCATTACTAGATTCAATACATATTTAATAAGTTACTAAAATCTGTTACATACATATATACAAGACTACCCAAAGGACAAGCATAGTTTACCTTGTTTTCCCTTCTAGTTTCTTTTCTTCTTCTTTCTTGCTTCTTCCTTCTACTCTCTCTTCCCTTCCCACCGGTTTGTAAATCAAATTCTAACACTACAGCCCACATGTATACACACCATTTCAATACCAAAAACTAACCCTTAGATTACATTAGTGCTTGAGGTAAATTTCTAGGGTTTAGGAGTATATTACCTTCCAAGGGAGTAGATGAAGCTTAGAGGAGCTCAAGGACAATATTTCTACTCCTTCAAAGAGGCCAAAATCGGCTGGGTACAAAAAGGAGCAACAAGAGTTTTAGCTACATTTTCGTTTTGCCCATAAGGGTTAGAAACGGATGAGATTTCAAGAAGATTTTTACCTCAAAGGAACAAGGAGAAGGAGGTGGTTCTAGTGGTAGTCTTGAAGCTCCAAATGCTCCACACCCATGGAGATGAAAGTTCTCCTTTTCGGATTTTGAAAGGAGGGAAATACTCTCCTTGATGAGAGGAAGACAATGGTGCAATTTTTATAATTTTTGGAGGAGATTTAAGGGAGTAACAAGAGGAGAGAAGTGGAGAATGGTGTGAGTCTTCAAAACTCCATTGTTGTCGCTTCGGGGAGAAGAAGAAAGAAAAGAGAGTGAGGGAGGAGGTGAGTACGTGAGTGAGGGAGTTGTGAGGGTAAGAGAGAGAGTAAAGTGAGAGAAGGGGTTTACTTTATTACTTTTTAATTTGTTTGTCTTTTACATATAAGGGGCAATTAAGATAAGAGAGTGTGAGAGGGGGTGGAGTTGGCCGGCTCACACACAGCCCCATATGGGTTTGTAAAATTTTATTTACAATATTGGACACACTACTTTGAGTTATTTATGTTTCTACCCCACAACTTCCCGTTTTTGACAGTTTTTACTATTTTCCCGTTGTATTGATTTTATTGGTTCTAAAGCTTCACTAATATTTATTAATGGCTATTTAGTTGACCAAAATTGTTACGAGTCTATTTGACCCGCTTAAAGTCACGTTTTCCCAGCTACCTCGAAAAACGCGCTTTAAGGTTCGTTAGTGTTTTTAATCCATTTTAAGGATCCGTTTTCTTCGGGATTTGTTCCCTCATGATTATTTACACTTAATTAAGCTTCTAAATTACTTATTAGCCTAATTAATCACTATTTTTAATTATGGGGTATTTCAATACTACATGTCTCTTCTATCCCACTCTTCAAATGTCTCTGATTCTATCCCATCTGAACCAAGCAGTTATGAAATAGCTTGCATTGATGCTCGCTGGACTGATGCAATGCAAACAGAACTTTCTGCTCTTGAAGCTAATGGCACTTGGGAACTTGTTCCCAGACCTGATCACAAGACTCCTATTGAGAGTAAGTGGGTTTACAAAGTCAAGTTGAAGGAAGATGGTACTGTTGAACGTTTTAAAGCAAGGCTTGTGGCTAGAGGTTTTTCTCAGAAAGAAGGCCTTGACTACCAGGAGACTTCTTCTCCTGTTGTGAAATTCACAACTGTTCGCGCTTTTCTCATTATTGCTGTCAAGAGGGGATGGGATGTCTTTCAGTTTGACATCAATAATTATTTTCTCCATGGTAGCTTGGATGAGAGGTTTACATGACACCTCCTAAGGGTTATCTACCTCGAGGAGACACCAGAGTATGCAAGTTAAAGAAGAGTTTGTATGGCCTCAAGTAGGCCTCGAGACAGTGGTGGTACGCACGTCTGTCTGATTTTCTCAAAAACCTTGGTTATATCCAGTCACTCAATGACTATTCTCTGTTTATTAAATCTCATGAGGGCTGTGTTACATACATGATCGTGTATGTCGATAATATACTGGTGACAGAGAATAGTTCTATCAAGATCAACTCTCTAAAGGAGGCTCTTGACTCTCAGTTTAAGATCAAAGATCTCAGTCAAATTAACTATTTCTTGGGGATGGAATTCCTCAAGACTAGTGCTGGTTATATTGTTACTCAGCGCAAGTTTATGATGGAGACTATCAAAGATTTCTGTAAACCTGGGTCAAAGACAGCACGTGCACCTCTTGAACTTGGTCTAAAACTGGACGCGGGTCAAGGTACTTTGTTGTCAGATCCTACCTTGTTTAGACAGATTGTGGGGAAACTGAATTACATGACCCACACACGACCTGATTTATGCTTTGCTGTCCAATTCTTAAGTCAGTTTATGACACGACCTACAGACTTGCATCTTCAGGCAGCATATCACACATTGAGATATGTCAAAGGCACACTCGGTTATGGGTTGCTTCTAAATAACTCTAAGTTGATAGATCTCATCGGCTATTGTGATGCTGATTGGGCATCTTGCCCAACGACAAGGCGATCAGTATGCGGGTTCTTCATTACTCATGGTGGAAGCCCCCTGTCATGGAAATCAAAGAAGCAAAATACAGTAGATTTGTCATCAGCAGAAGCTGAATACAGGTCTTTAAGACGTATCACCACTGAGATTGCTTGGTTAAGCAGATTGCTCTATGAGTTAGGTTTAAATGATATTGAACCTATAGCTTTGCATTGTGATAATAAAGTGGTTGTCTATATTGCAAAGAACCCGGTATTTTATGAGCGCACCAAGCATATCGATTTGGATTGTCATTACGTTCGGGAAAAACTGCAGCAAGGTTTGATTTCTGTTAATCACATTACTTCTCAGAAGCAGCTTGCAGACTCCTTGACTAAAATTCTACCAGGGCATCGCTACCTGCAGTTGTTTCCTAGTTTCAGTTTGCAGAAAATTGAAACTACCCTTCCTTCCTGCAATCCAGGCCTCGATTCTCCTACGGCTCAGGATTGAGGGCGTATTTTAGTTTGTTAGCTATTAGCATAGTCGGTTACTAGTGTTTATTAGTAACTAGACTAAACACTGTGTTTTATGTTTTCTTGTTCCTTTAAATACAGCTTTCTTTACTGTTTACAAGGTAAGCCATGTGATACAGTCATTCGGTTATCACCTTCGAGCACTATGCTCTCTACCTCTCATTGAATAAGAATCGTATTATTCATTCACTTCATTCGTCGCCCCATTCGTTCCTCTCTATTTTTCTAAAGACCCCTTGCTCTACATCGTAGTGGAGGAAGAATAATAGACCGACGATGATGGAGAAGATGTTGAAGATCCGACCATAGTGGAAGGGGTGGAGAGCGAAGGTTAAGGATTCGAAACTCACCACTGACAACGATAAAAAAAAAGTGTTTAGGGCATGGGATGGGATAAAAACATAATCAAGATCTCACTTGCTGATTATGAGCATCTGAATCTCTAGCCTATCTTCATTTTGGCTTCAACGTGAGATGTAATTAAAAATCACCACTACATTGGGATCCACACTTGGATTGGATTATTCTCTTAGTTTGCAGTGGCATCTTATTAGTTAGGACAAAACACATGTTCATCTGCCCCAAATTCATCCAATGCCTCGAACATGCTAGCACTGAAATTTTGGCCACCGGACTAATTGGGAGAAACACCTATCAACCTCGACTTGAACATTTTTTTTTTCTATCTAATTTGATCCATCATTGCCACATTCATTGAACTATCATCATATATACTCGAAACACCACGGATAGGGCATAACTTGCAAAGAAACACCCACCCACTCCAATACATAGACCAAAAGAGAAAACCCTTGGAGAAGAGAAGGGTCAAATTAGTTTCCTCATGACTAGAGAAATGGTGTTCCGTCCAAAGCAGATCAAAAGCTTCGTGAACGCAGAAGGTTGGAAAGAAGGGGGACTCTCTTAAAATAATTTCTAGAGCTGCCCAGATATAATCATATTAGTTACATAATTTTCTAACCAAGATATGCAGAAATAATACAAAGGGAGAGAATGTTGATCTAATATAGAAACAATGAAGACGGAGAAAAAGGAGAAAAAAACCAATCACCTAAAATTTGAAGACTATCAGATGATATTATGTTCACATTGGGATCCATGCATAGAGGATAAAGATCATTAGCAACAGAAACAGATGAAGCCTGATTCAGAGCCTGCTAGCTATACAATTCGAACAATATCAAAACTTGCCACTAAAAAACCCCAAGCACACATTAAATTAACAAGACGGTGAGCTCTCAAATAAAACAAAGGGAGGGCTCTGACGATAACTAACAGAATTTGATCAAAAGAAAGCTCTGCTACCATAAAACACCCTGGAATTCGATCCATCTCTTTTGATGATGCTGATGTTATTATTATCAACCTCAGATTTAGATTTGTCCTGCTCCAGCTCATTGCTGTTGTTGTTGTTGGTACTACTATCACCAACTACTGCTGCTATTGTTGTTGCATTATTATCATTATTGATGTCCCACAGTTGATGGATTAAGTGTCCAGCTGCTGGTGGGTGGGTACTGCTGAGATGGTCCATTGGCAGCTTCATTTTAGCCAATGATTCAGTAAACTGCTGCATGCTTTTCATGTACATATCAACAATCTGCCGCTGAATCACAACCTGATCCGCCTCCATGTTGATCATTTTTCCAACTGCTGTTGCCATTGGGTTATTAAAATTGGTGATTAGCTCTGACCCATCATCTCCTAGATTATCAGCAGCAAGGACATCGTTGCTGTTGCTGTTCTTCTTCTTCTTCATCTTTTTTGAAGTGGGAGTTTTAATTGAAGTGTGAGCTGATGCTGGTCGATCAAGTAAATTGGTGATGAATGCGTTACTATTGTCGTTCGTAAAAAATTTCCTGTTTTCAATCTCACTGAGGCCGGGGTTAGTCTCTTGGTGGTGGTGGTGGTGGTGGTGGGGCGAGTCAATTTTCTGATTCATAAGGGAATCGTGATAGGAGTCGGCGCCACCTAGATGAAGAAATGAACAGGGTTCACCCATGACCTCAGGCCGTAAGACAACGGAGCTTCTTTCCCCTGCTGCAGCTAATTTAAAATATTCAGAAACCATCTGTTGATTTTCACGAACAATTTTGATATCAGGAAACTCAATCCTGGAATACTCAACTTGGGTTGGTCTTGATGGGTGATTGTCCAACAAAACCACTTCAGATGAAATAGAATTAACAGAAGAGTTGTTGAAGTGAGCGAGGGACGATGAGGAAGTAGTAGCAGAAGCAGAAGCATCAGTAGGATGAAGGGAGAGCGTGAGACGAACAGTGCCAGCAGGGGAATGAAACAGATCAGTGGAAGAGAGGCTGAAAACATCAGTAAGAGTTCCAGTACGCGCAACCATAGAAACAGGAACAAGAGCAAATCCAAGGAGTTGATCATCCATCAATTGCTTAAGACGGCTGAACATCCAAACCTCACATTTGAGTACCGAATCCAGCTGGTTGAGTTTGAGAACCAGCTTGTGGTTGAAGTCAGGATTCTTTCCTCCACCTCTAACAATTTGGGTGGAGACAGTTTGATTGTAATTGGTGAAGGAGAACTTGGCGTAGACGTCCTGATCATCGTAGATGCAAATATTGTGGATGTTACGAGCATTGTGTATGAATACTTGCAGAAGACCTGGTGATGAAGAGGAAGATAATAATAAATCATGTTCTGGTGATGAAGATGTTGCTGATGATGATGATGATTCTGAGTTGTTGGAGTCTCTGGTGATACTAGTTCTAGCCGTGGTAGTGTTTGGATCAGTCATGGTGTTGTGGCGGTAAGAAGAAGAGTGGATGCTGCTGAATTTGAAGGATTCCATATATAGTTTTGGACTTGTTTAAAGATGATAGAACTAATGAAAAGGGAAAGGAAAGGTTATATCAATATGGTAGGAGAGATTGAGTATGATCCGCCACATACATTAGAGAGTTTTTTGCTGCAACAGTGGTTGTGGAATCTTAAAGGTAGGAGAAGATCAAACTGAAGGATAAGCTAAGCAAAGCCAAAAGTCAAGTTTATGAAAAATAATAGTAAATAATAATCTTTAGTTAGTCTTTTGTTGATGGAGTTGGGTAAAAGGGGTGGTGGTAGTAGTAGTAGTAGTAGTAGGTAAAATGACGAATATGAGAAATGGCAATAATGACACAGATCAATGATATCAAACTTTTTTTTTCTTTTTCCCATTTTGATCATGTATTTGAGGAAAGAAAAAAGGAGAGAATTGATGAGTGCTTGGTAGTTGATTGATGGAGATGTTAAGGGAGAGAAGAAGAAGACTGACCAGGAGGTGAAAAGGAAATAAGAATAAAAAGATAAATGGTGAGTGTTTTCTTACTTTGCTTGACAATGCAACCTCCGATTCCACTTAGGATGGTAAGGTGGTCTTTTTTCCACTCAAGTGTGAGCATGGTCCCTCTTTCGCACATATATAGTATATATTCTTCCGAACCATCATTGTCACCTCCCCCCACCACCATAACCAAACATGCTTAGTGCTTCAACCTTGGGTCATAGAGACAACCTCGAGTCAGAGAAATTGATTATCTATTCAGTATCCGAAGATGAAACATGGTAACAGAGGTCAAATAAAGGAATTCCACAGGTGCACAATTAAATGGTTCCTAAAACTAGAAGACACCCAAATCATCAGGACGTTACAGAGGGTTACATCCTACATTAACTTTTTCAAAAGGGAGAAATCTGTTCTCTTCATTACTTCTTTTTTCAACATGACTAAAATAGGAGGTTAAGTTTTAATAGTACAATAAAGTTAAGTAGTAGTCGTCTTAGAGACAAGGTGATTCTTAAAAGCTTTGATGGCTTGAAGCAAATTACTTACAAGGCAGGCAAAATCACTTCCCAAACATCATAACCAAATGCTGTTGACTAGGGGTCCTGTCATGTCATGTCATGTCATGAACCAACACCCTGCCTGGTCCTGCTAATATGACAAGATTACAGCAATCAACCACTTGTATGACTTCTATCTTCCCACCTTTGATTATCATCATCTCCATCTTCCTCCTCAAAGAATTCATCCTTACACTAATATGGGAACAACTCCAATTCGTTGATTTAATCATACAAATTGTTTCATTGATTAAGACCAGATACTTGAACTAAAAGGATCTAAAGAGTATTCTCCTTGATCTTAAGCCTTGATTTCCCTTTAAGTTCTGCTTATTTCATCACAGAGCTCCATAATGTTTGTCTAATATTTCATGGCTGGTCCATTTGAAAATTTTCCGTTGCATGTGCCAATTCCACCATCGGATAAAATGTTCTTTTTTCACCTATATGACTGAGCATGTGATACACTTATTCAAACCAGGGGATACTCAAAGTAGGTTGATTCACCATAACCTTCTTGAACTCACCTAAATTAACATCTTCCTTTAGATTTAAAGAATATCCCCTAGAAAACTCCATACTCTTCCTTTTCTCTTCCATTTATCCTTCTGAGAAGTAATTTCAAGACTCCTATCTCCCTTGTACGACTCATGTTTCCCTTTGGCTAATCTTCAGCAGCTCCTTCGTATTCACCTCATGACTCTCAACATTTCCCTTTTTCCCTTAGTGACTTGATCCATGAGAAACTTTTAGTAACAGCTACTAATGAGCTAAGCAAATTCATATTCAATCCTCCAGGGTGTTGATATCAGTTTCTTGTGTCTACATTCCACCAGTATGTAATCTATTCTACAAGATCTATAACATAAAGTGTGGTAGGTTATAGTAAGATCTTCTGCAACATCTATCTTTATCATAATTTTTCTCCAACAAGACTCTACAGGGAGGATGCTTCACTCTATCCTCTACACAAACCCTTTGGACTTTTGAAACAAGCAGAGGATTTGTTTCCAAAACTCGTAGCAGAGGATTTGTGAGATACGAGACAGATACAACCCAGATTCTAACCAACGTAAATGGTATATCAATAGGCATGACCACAAGGAGAACGTTTTGATAATGCCAAGGTCTGTTCACAGGATATTTGGTACAGCCGTACAGCCATGGGGCCATGATTGCTACGACCAGACGGGAGCTGTTGGGCCCCAACACTATTGGTGTCACCGGAAGACCCACCTTGAGGACAAGGTGGTTGTGATCAGGGGAGGAATGATGAGACCGGGACCACCTCCTCCAGCTAGCTAGAATATTCTCAAGTAGTGGGAGCAATAACACATTTCTGTTATGCTGTATTTCAGTCCTATCTTTCCCCATTTGTCCTTTTGTCTCTTAGCTTAGTATAAATACTTAGTAGACTAGCTAGTAAAGGCATCTGAGAACTTTTACCTATTTTGGCCACTAACGTGGATAGGCAGGGCTCCGCCCTGAGGTAGGCTCCTTCGGGAGACTGTTCTATTGCTCATTTCCTGCTTGGTTATTTGGGGTACTAAACTTGTAAGGCTTCTGCCCATTTTCCCTACTAAATACAAGTGTTCCCTAGAGCACCTTCATTGAGAAAGGAGTCATACTCACGGTTCTATCAATTTGGTATCAGAGCTGCCGGTTCTGCAGGTGGGTGATGGAGAGAGCGAATTGGTATCTGGTGGAAAAAAATATAGGTGCGTGGATGGATAGGATGTCGAAGAATGAAAGAGAGGAGTTGGTGAACTTAGCTAGAGAGATAGACAGAAGGTGTGAGCAAAGGATGGAGAGGCTGAAGAAGCTGGAGGCAGAGAGAGTAGAGAGATCAAGGAGATATGAGATGCCACCAGTGGAAACAACGTCAACAGCCATTGATCCATCAACAATCCAAACAGAGCAGTCGACACCCCATGAATTAAAAAAGAACGTCTATCCAACACCACCAGAGGAAGTGGCTCAGGGGCTGAAGTTAATTACCTCACAGACAGAGATGGAGAAAGTAGATGTCAAGGAACACCAACAGCTACAGAAGGGGACAGAGTCAGTCGTCAAGGCGGGGGAAAAGGTGGCCATCCAAAGTCTGGAGTCAGAATTGAAGGAGACCACAAGAGAGGAGCGTGGACCGAGACCAAATGAACGGGAAGCGGCCCTCATCGGGTTGATTCATGAACCCAGGAGGAAAAGGAGGAGAAGGGAAAGACCAGCGGGAACTAACCCAACTCAGCCTCAGAGGATCGGGGAGGTGCAAGGCAGGTTGAAAACAAGGTACTCACAACTTTTTCATCTATTTTCTATGAGAGATAGAGTTGTCGAATGGGAAAAAGGAAGGAGACAGGAAAAAATTAAAAGGAGAAAGAGAGAGAAGTGGAAACGGGCTAAGAAAAAAAGGAAAAGGGAGAAGTCGCAGATTGAAGGATGGATTACCATCAAAAAGCTTCCAGCAACGGTGGACATGAACTCTAGGGGGCCAAAGCGCGCTGCCCAAACAAAGATAAAGTCCTGGCCACCATTATGGCGGCAGAAAAGAAACCGGAAGGAGAGTGGTGTTGGAACAGCGCCCGTGCTCAGTCGACAGTTTTGGGGGAGCAAGAAGGACGACAAAGTAGTGGTAGATAAGAGGAATGGACTGAGAAGGGGGGTCGGTGGCAAGCTGTGGAAGACCGACCGCGAGAATTAAAAGGAGAAGAGCAGTCACGTGTCCAATAAGTTTTTAGGGTATTTTAAGAGAGACAGACAGGAATTAATGGGCTCGAGGGTTCCCACTAAAAAAAAGACAACGATTAAACCAGGATAATTTAATTAAAAGGCCGATGGAGATTAAGTGTTCGGCTTGGAAGTTAAGTGGGCCAGACTTAATAAGTGCAGCAGCAAGAAAAGTTAGTGAGGGTTATTTGAGATTAATCGGGCCTGATTTATTAATACCTTGGCCCACATCTTCTTATTTAGTCGGCAGCCTGGAAGGTGGATTTTATAATTCTAAAATAAGGAACACGAATACACAGGCCCGTCTGAGAGAAGAGGATATACCGCTCTGTCAATCATATTCTATTACAGACAAAGTCATCGCTGCTGCTGCTGGCTCTATTGCTGTGCCGGGAACACTAAGGTCTTCAAATCCCATCATCCCAGATATCATAACCAGCAGAATGTTAGTGCTGATATTTGACACCGTTAGGTTCAGAATATTTGTACACAACAATCACTATGACATCTCCACCTTGAGGACAAGGTGGCTGTCTACGGGGGAGGGAATGGTACAGCCGTACAGCCATGGGGCCATGATGATGCTACGACCAGACGGGAGCTGTTGGGCCCCAACACTATTGGTGTCACCGGACCCCCTTGAGGACAAGGTGGTTGTGATCAGGGGAGGAATGATGAGACCGGGACCACCTCCTCCAGCTAGCTAGAATATTCTCAAGTAGTGGGAGCAATAACACATTTCTGTTATGCTGTATTTCAGTCCTATCTTTCCCCATTTGTCCTTTTGTCTCTTAGCTTAGTATAAATACTTAGTAGACTAGCTAGTAAAGGCATCTGAGAACTTTTACCTATTTTGGCCACTAACGTGGATAGGCAGGGCTCCGCCCTGAGGTAGGCTCCTTCGGGAGACTGTTCTATTGCTCATTTCCTGCTTGGTTATTTGGGGTACTAAACTTGTAAGGCTTCTGCCCATTTTCCCTACTAAATACAAGTGTTCCCTAGAGCACCTTCATTGAGAAAGGAGTCATACTCACGGTTCTATCAATATTTTTAAGGCCAGCATCAGTAGAGAATTTAAAAGTGTAACGATTACTCCAACACCTTAAAAAAAGAACTCGGTATCCACAGCTGGATCATGAAATTTTTTAAATCACTTTCCCTAATATCCTATCTGGGTGTCATAGTTTGCCAAAAAGAAGTCTTTGATTTCGGGGAGTTTGGGCTTGCTAACAGCCAAGTACCATCCAATTAATCTTCTTAGTCTGATGCATGTCCATAATTTGCTAATCTTCTGTCACTTTGTCCGTCCACCAAAACTTCCAACGAATTCAAGGCTTGACGAACCAGAAGGAATACAAAAACAGACACCAAGACAAAGAGAGGTAGTGACAGATTTGGACAAGAACAAAGAACGGAAGATTACAACAGGAATTGAACTTAGACGGATGAGTTAGATAAACAACTGTTAGACACCCAGAGAGGGAGACTGGAATAGACACTGTTATCACACTCATAGCTAGAGTGTTTAAAATTTGATATGCCTTGTCAATCTCAACGCGGTCTGAAACCAACGTCAAAAAGTAACACTCTCTTGGGGAAAGACCATAAAATTAGATGTAAAGCAACATGAATGACTGACAGACCAACTGCTGTAACAACCCCGAATCTCTTTCTAAAAGAAGACAAAATTTATGGGCGTTTGTTTAAGGTAATTAGGAAAGGGTATCAGAATGACTCTATTTCATGCTATTTATTTAGCCAGTTTTTTTCTATTTTCACGAAAGAAAATTGATTTACTTTAAACCCTCTAACTTGATTTTCCACCCTTGGTAATGGGATTCTTTTCTGGTATACTTTGACCAACGACGTATGACTATTGACCGTTGACTATATGGTCATTATTTCATTTTTCCTAACACAAACAAACAGCCAAGAAAATCAAATGAAATTCTTTTTCATTCCCTAGAGCAAGCCAGTGTGTTCCGCATTAAGGGCATCCACAATGGTGTGGATTCCACCCATAGTGGTTAAAAAAAAATGATGAGGTGAAGGAGAGAAGACGTGAGAAGGTTGCTTAATTAAGAACCTGGAGAGAGAAGGTTCTTGCTGACACATGGAGAGAGAATGTGAGAGAAGAGATTATAATAATATTTTTGGGTGGGTGGAATCCACTTTCCTTATTGTGGATGCCCTAACACATCCTGAGCAGCCCACCACCATCACCGGCCAATATTCTAACTACAACTGTGATCAGTAGCAAAGAGTATTTTCTGCTACCTAATCTATCTCTACATTTAACTGATAACCTTCCTGAACTACCTTCCGCAGAGATCCAAAGTTATGCCTTTACTAAACTTGATGCCTGCAATCTACTCGAAGCTTCTGATATCAACCTTGGGCGGGGTCTGGCTTTGGCAATGAATCATCAGTTTCGAATGGTTAAATCAACATTTTGCGCATACAGCACCTGCCGTTTGCCCAGGTTTTCCAAAATCCCCAAGCAGTATGTGCAAAATGTTGATTTAATAAATATATAACAAATCTCGTCAAGATGGATCAAGTTACCAACGCGAGCTATCAGTGAGCATACTTATCATTTATTCACAACATGAAGCACGATGCACAATGAAATGGTTTCTGAAACTAAAAGACACCTAACTTATCACGGAGTTACATCAAGCGGAGGGCACAATCATATTCACCCTCCAATCCAGTGAAAAACCATTCAAACTACAAGGTCATTTCACAAGAACTTTTAATCTATGAGGGGAGTCTTCACTTTTCTTTTTTTGGAAGGATTACTAATAGAAGGGGAAATTTAACTGTACAATAAAGGGTAGAGTAGCAGTCGCAGACAGACCAGAGGGTTTGCCGGGCCTTGGCTTGGACAAATTACTTACAAGGCTCAGTAGGGAGAGAATCATTTCCTACCCATCCTAACCAAATGTTGTTGATGCTTAGCAGCAGCAGCCTTGTCAGCTGCTTCCCTCTTCATGGCCCTCTTCGCCCGCCTCCCTACTGCTGCCTTTGAAGAAGCCTCTTTTTTCTTGGGCTCACGAGATGAACCAGCACCCTGGTCTTGGGTGTATGGACGGAAGACGGGCCTTGCCTCTTGGCGACCTGCCCTTACATACCCATTGTCTCCCCACCTACGATTACCTATGCGCACACTAGCAGAGTTGTTAAGGTAAGCATCCTCCAAATCATCATCATCGTCTTCATCCTCAAAGAATTCATCTTCATACTCATATGGGAAGAACTCCATTTCATTGATTTGATCATACATGTTGTTTCTACGATCTACAACCAAAGGCTTGAACCAGGAAGCTCTTAAGAGAAGGCAGATACTCTCCTCAAACATATAATCTCGAAGGCTGGCAAGGTTAAAATGACAAAAGAGGCCAAGAGTTAGAACTTTTAAATCTGCAACAGCCAGCATCCCAAAGAGAAACAAGAACGAACAAATTTACACATCTGTTTCATTTCCCCCTAGTCAACCAAAACTGCCACTAAATTCAGAAAAACTGAACAATGCCCAATGAATAGACAACTGAAGAAATAGCAAACCAGTCATGAATAACATTTGCAGGATACCTGCCATCAAGATTGCGATGAACATGGAGAGATTCAAACGGATGCTTGCACTGGGGGCACTTTGGATGCTCATTGTAAGAAGCCCATCGGAGAATGCACGTCACGCTGCAGATAACCACCAAATCACAGGGAAGATAAGGCTAAGGAAGAATGCACTGGGACATCCAAATCAACAGGATTGATTGATGTTGGTACTCTTAACATGAAAGGATCGAACTTGTGCAAGAGCCATAAGCTAGCCCTGTCGTTCAAACCAATTCTACAGCTTAAATATGATAACAAATAATTCAAACTCATTCTATTGTTTTATCCCCAAGAGATGAAGCACACACCACCCAGACGTCTAAGTCTTAGAATCACATAAATAATGAGCTGACTTCTCATCCAGATTCCTATTTTTTTGGAAACAGATCATTATTCATAAGCAATTCCAGGATGCTATCAGAAAAGTGACGGAATTAATTAAACCAGAGCAGAATACAGGCTAGTGCTACCCAAACTGAACCTACACCAGAATCTACAGAAACATCCATCACAGTCAGATATAACCAGATAGATGGCAGGCAATGTTTTAGATCAAGCAAACTTGAAAAGCTTCTTGCGACAACAAAAATAAAAACCAAACAAACACAGAGATATTTGAAGCTTGAAGACAAACCAGTAAGCGTGCTCGCAACCTTTTGTCAGGGCAGTTTCCTGAAGATCAATTTTATCCAAGCAGATCGCGCAGAACCCATTGTGACCAGAGCCACCAGGCCCGGCATTATCACACTCCATGACAGCCTTCATCTTTCCCTGGCAATAAAGAAAAGAGACGAGAGCAACCGATAAGGATCAATCTCGACACAAAAAGTCTGAACTCAAACCCTAAGAGCAATCGACAGGATCAATACGATACTAACACTAATCAAAGAAACAATCGACGGGATCTATAATCCTGAGCAAGACAAACAATCCCCGGGAAATAAGCAACAACAGATTGTGCGGGGTCAACTAGATCTAATGAAAGGGAGACAACAAGGCATCCCATACCTGGTTTTGGATAGAGAGATTCTCAAATTCAGAACCGAGGTTGTTGGCGGTGGTGTCGTTGGTGTTGGCGTCGGCGACTGCGCTCATCCTCAGGTGAATGAATGGGGTTAGGTACACAATAAAGAGAATGGATTTGAAAGAAGAGAGGTAGGGAGAAAAGGAGGGTAAATATTTACAGGAGGGGATGAGAGGAGGGACGAGATTCGGAAGGATTATTCCGATACCTAAAAGTTTGTGTGTGAGAGAGAGAGAGAGGAGAAAAACGTCCCCTCCGTAGAAGAGGGAGAGAACCGACCCGAAGACAAAAGTACCAATAGAACAGAGTTGCGGTGCGCTCGATGCCAAATTGCCGAGAGACAAGAGGCCAGCATTTATCGACCTCTCCATTACATTTATACTAGCTGATTGTTATATTGACATTTATGTAAAAACAATACAGTAGTTCTTTTATATTATAACTGAAAATTGTTTTCATTTTTTTAGAAGAAAATTGTAATATCATTAGCTGAGTTTGACGAAACCATTTCTTAATGTTGTACTAAAGTGGCTGCGAATGAAATAGTCGTGTCGTATCCATATTAGGTTTTTCGCCTTTTTAGTTTTCCTCTTTTTTGTCATCGGGGTGATTCTAGGGTTAACTTTGGGATTTAGCGAGGATGAACAACAAGTGCAAATACAAAAGAACGGAACCAAAGTACCAAACCTTGCATATTCTTATCTTGCTTGCCTTGTATAAATTCTCCAAATTACTGGCCTGCTGGAGTTTATCCTATCTCCGAAGTAAATTTTATGGGACCATAAATATTATACTAAATTATTAACTTCCTTGGTTTTTACTTGTATCCCACGTTTCACCTTTAAAAAACAGACCGTGGAAAAATATACTACCATGGACGGGTGCAACTTGGAGTAGGAGTTATAGGCTGCGTTCGGTATGGTATATTTGTGATAGTTTTGTGGTTATTTGGTCTGGTTGTTTTGGTTGGCTGTTTTGTGGTAGTTTTGCTGGTTGTTTTGTGCTGGTTGTTTGTGGCTGTTTTGAAAATTAGTGTTCGGCAGACGACGATTTCGTCTGGGTGTTTTAAATAAGTTAGTTTTGTGCAGTGCGTTTACCGTTTTCGTTGTTACAATTAAAAATTTTACATTACATTTTAAAACAATTTTTTGTTAATAAAGTTAAAATATATGTAGATATTCAATTATAACCTTTAATAATTAATATTCTTTATTAATATTTTAGTGACAATTAATTTATAATATGTATACATATTAATTTATAAATAATTTTTTTACATATATTTGAAAAATAAAGAAATAAACCATTGTATTTAGAGCAAATATATTAGATGTTATATATAAAAATATAATTTTATGGATTATATATTAGTATTTAATATAACATTTCAAATCTATTAATACTTAAGATTATTTTAATTTTTAATGGAATAAATAATATCATTGAAATGAAATAGAAATTCTTTCTAATAATAAAATAATTGACTGTAAGCGAATATATATATATATATAATGCCAAGAAATGAAAAATAACGTATATTAGCATATAAAATTATTCTTTAATTATTAAGCACGATATAAAACATATAATAACTTTGATATACTGACAAACCATAATAGTTTGTACAAACAGTTTTGTAATTAATTATTACTTAGCAAGTTGAATACTTATAATTGATATTTCTAAAATATACTACAAATATTTTGTACTCTAATAATTTTGATATAATTGAAAGTTTACATCGTAATTTTTATTAGTTTGCTCTTTTCCTTGTAGAATATTTTATTAGAATTGATAGATAGTAATAGTTTTAAGAGACTATTTATCTGTATCTGAATAAACAAATTAGAATAACACTACTAGTTTAAAACTATTTTTCTATATTATTTTCATTAATTTATAATTTAGTATACCAATCTTTATAAAAAAACTAAAAATAAAAAAGGGAAAATAAACTAATTTATAATATATTAATCTTCATATTTCAACTTTAATTTAATTTTGTGTCAAATTTAATATATAATATCATTTTTAAAATATAATTATAAATATTGAAAATTTAAATTAATTTATTAAAAATTAATTAATATTATTAAAATATTCTCGCCACCCTAATTACAGTTTTCTAGCTCCGCCTCTGTTTACGGTATTCACATAAATTGTTGGTTGTTTTGTGGTTGTTTTGTGCTGGTATATTTGTGGTTGTTTTGAAAATTGTTGTTCGGAGGTGGCGGTTTGGCATTTTTTGTCAAAAATGTCAAACTCAAAAATGTCATATTTATACCACAGAAATGCCATGTGCGAACGCAGCCATAGGTTTTGGGCTATTATAGCCCTACAAACTATGATGCTGGCAATGATATTGAAATGCTGGCAATGATATTGAATCCTGAGGTATAACTGAACTGAACCCAGTAGGCCTAGATCTTGTAATTCAAGTCACTCGGATCGGGTTTGGTTCGGTTGGATCAATTATAGATATTTAATATTCAGTTCAGTTTAGAATGGGTCAGGTTTATTTGGTTTGAATCGGATTATGGTGACGTCGGTTTGGTTGATTTTGTTTTAAATGCTTTTGGTTCAGGTCAGCCTCTAGGTCATTTGGTTTTTTGGGTTATGAGTCAAATTCGGGTGAATTATTTAGGTTGGGTTTGGTTGACAAAAAATTTAAAGTATGAATTTAAGCAACATTTATAACTTGTAAGATTTTCATATACGACTCTAAATTCTATTAATATAGTGTTACTCTTGATCAAGACTATTACTGTGTATTGGTTAGATATAATCAAATTGGAGGATAATTGTTGTGTATGAATTTTAACTATAGATTTATAAATTATATCAACAAATTTGAAATAAAATTTTGTGAATCAGTGGTCAGTAGTAAAATAAATCTTACTCTATATATTTTCATCAAAAAAAAAAATTGGTCAGTTGCAAAAACTTGCACAAAAAGAAGACAATAGTAACACCAAAACAAAACAAAACAAAACAAAAATGGTTCAGACCATACATAAAAACTAGCAATCCATAAGGTTAATGATTCAATTATATTTAGCTAAAATCTAAAGTGATAGCCATATTTTGTTTTGGTCATAATGCATAAAGAGTCGAGACAAGAGTTTAATGATCGTCATACGGGCTTCACAAAATTATAATACATTTTATAGAGAGTAAAAGTGCATGAGTTCATTTTAAAGAAAACATCATTGTTGCTAGTATGAACAAAAATCTATTGTTTTCCTTTACTTAGCGAATTAATCTCTATGTGAGTTGTCGACTAAACTAGTGTGCTTAGATGACGCGCAACGTGAAGTCTTTCATGTAATTTGTTGGGTTTAACCAGCATGTGTCGTTAAGTGGGGTGTAAGTTTTGTAATCTTTATTTTTTGTGATATTATTGAGAATATCAATTTTTTCTCAATCTATTGCGTAATTTCTTCAGGCTATTACACATCGATCATGGTTAGTATATGTTTCTACTAAAAATTTTGTGTTTTATAATTGAAACTTCATCAACATTTCAACAATTCCCTAGTCTCAAGTCCTAAACATAAAAAAGCCTAAGTTTATTTAAAATCAAAATTAATAGAGTAATATAAAATAGTAATGCTACATTACTTTGAGTTATAAAACATTTTAAAACAAAACATCTATTGTTGGTAGTATGAGCATTAAGTTATTGTTTTTCTTTTAGTTAATGAATTAATCTGAATGTTAGTTGTCGACTAAACTAGTGTGCTTACATGAGGCAGATTGTGAAGTTTTTTCTTATGGTTTGTTGGGTTTATCCAACATGTCTGTTAAGTGAGGTGTAAGTTTTATAATCTTCATTCTTTTGTGATATTAATGAATATTTATTTTTCTTAATTTATTGAGTAATTTTCTTTAGGCATTTACACATCTATCATTGAAATACCCCGAACTTAAATATAGGGATTAAAATTAATCTAATACGTATTTAAGGGCCTAATGACGCCTAAGTAATATTGGTAAGAGAAATAAATCCAAAAGAAATGAAGAAATGCTTAAAAAGCGAAAAACACTAAATAAGCGTTAAATAACCATAGGAGATATGAGACCTCGGTTAACGTATTATATGGATTCGAAGGGCTTAGTAAGACCTAAATAATATATGGGAACAACTCCCGAAGAAAACGGATCCAAATAAGGTATTAAAACGCTAATAGAGCATTAATACACGTTTTTTGAGAAGACCCGAAAACGTGACTTTAAGTGGTCAAACGAACCCGTAAAAATTATAAATCATTAAATAACAATGAATAAGCATTTATGGAAGCTTAGTAACCAATCAAATTAAAGGAACGAGAAAATTCTGGAAAACGGGCCCGGTTAATAAATAGTACCGGAACCGGGTAAATTAACGAGCGTTTTCGGTAAAAGACGAAAAACGCTCCACCTGGTATTACTGTGTGGGACCGATTTTAATATGTCAAATAATACCCTCACACATACATGTAACTAGCTAATTAATTAAAGAGCCAAAAAGCAAAAAGTACCAAAAAGTAAAAAGGTTACTTATTTACCTCTCACCCTCACATTCTCCCTCTCTCTCGCGTGGGTTTCTTCCTCACCCAGTGATTTCTCTCTCTTTCTCCCCTCTGCATCTGGCGATTTTTGAAGCTCTCCACAAGCTTCCATGGCAGCCCCTCTTCAACCTCTTGCTCTAGCCACATGCAAGCTCCAAATCAAAAACAAATTACATATTTGAACTCCCCTCATCATTCTCTACAATTCTATCTTTTCAAAATTCGAAAAGGAAGAACTTCATCTCCATGGGTTTTCCCCATTCAAAGAGAAAATGGTACCAAAGCAAAGCTTGGAGTCTCCTCTCTCCATTAAGGTAAAAATCTACATGAAAAACTCATGTTTCCTTCATCTTCCTTTGTAACCGATTTCTACCCCCTTGTAATGCCTTGTTTTCTCTCTCTCTCTCTCTTTGAGCATAATCTCAACCTTGCAATGGTGGTGGAATCACCTTCTCAAACCAAGGGCTAAAACCCCTCCTAAAACACTCCAAAGGTAAACCCTAGAATTTGTGTTTTGAACATTTCAAAGGATTAGTATAAATCTAAGGGTTAGTATATTAATTGCACTTATTTTGTGTGTATTGTGTGATGGGAATGGAGTTTGGCAACTCCATTCCCCATGTGATCGATTGTACAAGAAAGAGAGAAGAAGGAATAGAAAAGGAAGGAGGAAATAAGAGCTTTAAGGTAAGAGCTCTTTCTTAATGCTATATTTTAATGCATTAGTGTAATGGGAATGGGTAAACTAATTAAAGAAACCCAAATATTGTATTGGTATTGTAGTTTGTGGAAGTTTGAGTATTTATGAGTTTGTATTTGGATTGTAGGCCTTAGAGCCAAATGAATGGTGTATGTGTATTAGTATGGTGGATTGAGGAAGTAATGAGGTATTGGTATTGAAATTGAGGAAGTATTGGGGTATTGAGATTTTGTATGTGTGCAGGTAGAACCCTTGTGGTTTGGCTAGAGTAGGGATGTATTTGATGAGAAAGGAGATATGTGGATAAGTAAGAAAAGTAGGTGAACTATGGCGAAATTTTAGTAGGAATTGTGCATTAAGAATGACTTGGTGAATGGGAGAACCAAGGTGTGTATTGGGATGTAGTGGAGATGATTTAGTAACTAAGGAGTAGTAGTTGAGATAAGAGAATGAAAAGATATAAAATCTGTAGCAAGAGTGTTGAAATGTGTTGGAGAAACAAGGAAGAATTAATGTGTGAGACTTGGTAAAGTGAGTAAGGTCGTGAGTAAGTCTTGGGTTGAGTATAATGCAAATGAGGCAATGAAAGAGCCATAGGAGTAGTGGGAAGAAGAAAGGAAAAATCTGTAGCATTTGGAGCAGAGCAAAAACTGTAACAGGGGAGGAAATTTAACAGTGAATGGTGCTTTGTAACAGATTTTGATAGAGGCGGATTAGGCTAGTTTAAAGTGCTTAATCAATGCTAAAATATGCTAGATTATATGTAGGAATAATGGGGAAGAGGTTGGTAGAAATTTGGAGTTGAAACATAGTCAAAAACTAGCATATATGTAAATACTGTAACTTGTCCGGGTTTGCAAACAAGTACGCAAACCCGGACCAGTAAAAAAACTCGACAGATTGTAATTCAGAAGGAATGGTCTGGGTTTGCAAACCAAGACCTAAACCCGGACCACCCCAAAAATACACCCGAGAGATTTGCAAAGGAATGGTCCGGGTTTGCAAACCAACCCCTAAACCCGGACCATACCAAAATTCCACCCGAGAGGTCTCCAATTGCATGGTCCGGGTTTGTAAACCCTTCCCTAAACCCGGACCACACACAAACTTGCCCAGAAAACGCATTCCAGTACTGGTCCGGGTTTGTATCCCCGGACACAAACCCGGACCACCTCAAAAATTGTCCAGAACTTGTTTTAAAGGTATTCTAAGGATGGGTAATGATAGTATAAGATAATTAAGACATGATTAATGATGTTTAAAGGTCATTAAGGCCATAAGCAAGCTTAGAAAATAATTGTAAGTAAGTAACTTAAGTACATGTATTAGAATAACAATGGAATAGTAAGTATAAACTGGGAAACAGTAAGGGGAGTAATGAGTAGGGTTAGTTATGGATAATTAACCACTCAATTGTATGCATGTCATAGGATTCGACTAGTTGAACGCCGAAGGGAGTCGGTGAGTTCCAAAGTCAACGGTGAAAGGTATGATTTCTTCATGCCCTGTATCCTAATTGGTTAGCCCGATTTGTGTGCTTATTTGATCACCTAAATAAGATAAACGCATGAATCGGACTATATTGCACTTACTTGTGCTTGACTTATGCGTTCTTGGTATTTATTGTCTTGAACACTAGTTTGTATAATTCATGAAATATATGGATGAAGATGAAGTGTATTTGTACCTTGTAGTGTACTTGTATATTGTATTGTATTTTGTATGGATGTGTACTTGAGCAAGGTATTTGTGTATGTGGCTTGGATGTGAGTAAATTGGAATGAGTAGAAGTCCGATATAGTTTCGGCCACGCGTGAGGATGAGGAGACACAAGAGGTTGGATCCGATTCCTGGTTCTTAAACTGGTCCACGGCCCAAACCCCTTAAATTGGTAGCATCCTGGATTGGTGAACCAAGTAAAGTCTGGTGGTGGGATGGTGTAGTCCCTGCCCAGAGGCCATGCCGGTTTAACATGAGTAAGAGTAAGTAAGTATGTATGAGTATGAGTATGTATGCGTAAGTACTGTGGAACGAGTAAAAGAGTAATCTCCACCCGATTAACCCGGGTGGACAAATGGAGCTAACAAGTATGGTGTATTGTGTAAGTATTGTGCATGTATTGTGTATGCGTATTCCGGTGAAGGTAAGTATGGATGGTTGACTTGTATTGCCTTCTGTGTATGTATTGAACTGTATGAATGTATCCTTGTAAAGTATTGTATTGGTATGAATGAAAGCATGTATGTATGTATGTATTGTAAAATGAACTGCATGTATTCGACCAAGTGGTCGGCGTACCCTCACTAGTACGCGGGGTATGCGGTTATCATATGCAGCGAAAGCTGACCCCCTAGGGGGAACGCTTTTAGTATGCAGGTACCCGAAGCGGATGTGGACGAGGTAAGAGACCGGTGGCACATCCTTGTACTTAGACAGTAAGTAGTTTGTGAGGAATGGGTAGTGGATAGACTCCTAGTGAGTATGTATGAGTTTGGAAGAGGTATTATACTTGTATAAGGATCCTAGTAAACTCGGTGTGCGATATTGTATTTTGTATTGAACTTGTGGATTGTATGGAATGGGAATTGTAGTACTTGATCCGTGAATGTAGTAAGACTTGCGTTTGTGTAGCACTCAGATATTCTAGTCCATCAGACCGATGTTGTATGTAATAGTAGTAGCCTTGTTAGTCACATGGGTGACTGACGGCATTGTATCACCCACTGTATGTAAGTATGTATCCGCTGCGTGAATTTGGAAGCACGAGGAGATTGGACGGTAATAGTTGTATTAATGGTAGGGGTGTTACAATCATGGTTAGTATATCTCTTAACCAAAAAGTTTAGGTTTTATAATCGAAACTTCAACAACATTCATATCATTTCCAAGTCCTAGACATAAAGAAAAACTAAGTTTATTAAAATCAAAATTAATAGATTAATATAATATGGTAATAATACAATAATACACATTACTTAGTGCTATAAAACATTTTGAAGCAAAACATCAATTGTTGATAGTATGAACAATAAGATATTGTTTTTCTTTTAATTAGTGAATTAATCTGAATGTGAGTTGTCAACTATACTAGTGTGCTCATATGACAAACCCCTTGAGATTTGGCGATAATACAAGTAACCCCCTTGTAGTTATCAGTATAATTTTAAACCCCCTCGAAGTTAGGGGGTACGTCACTATGGACCCCAGATAACAACACCGCCATTTTTGAAGTTAATCCATTCTTACTTGTCTGCTTACCTATACTAATATTGCCACATCATATAGTTAATATGCAGTGCGCGTTCGATTATTATTATTCCTACCCAGTAAGCCTCTCATTCTTTGTCTAATTTCTATTCCTAACGCTGCAAATCAATTCACCCTAAAATCTCTCTACATTATGTTGCCGATGAATGTGTGTCGTGCTCTTGTGTTGCTCGGGAATCCTAGGTATGTAAACTACTATAATCAACAAATTTGTGAAAGAAATATTCACATATCTAGGATTTCACAAGCAGCACAATAGCGCGACACACCTTCATCAGCAGCGTGTTACATAATGATTTTAGGGTTAATTAATTTTTAAAGTTAGGAATAGAAATTAGAAAGAGAGAGACTTACTGAGCGGGAATAATAACACTCCAACGTCTATTGCGCATTAACTATATGACATGGAAATATTATTATAGGAAAGCACACAGGTTAGCATGGATTAACGTCAAAAATGATGAAGTGACTTTTGGGGAGTCCACAATCAAGTACCTCCTAACTCTGAGGGGATTCATTATATTGATAACTACGAGGGGGTTACTTGTAGTATTGTCAAACCTCAAGGGGGTTGTAACACCCCTACCGCTAATACCATCATTACCGTCTAATCTCCTCGTGATTCCATACTTACGCAGCGGATACTACCTTATACAACGGCGGGTGATACAATGCCGTTAGCCACCCACGTGACCAACAAGGCCTACTTCCACTACAGCATCGGTCTGATGGACCGGAATACCCGAGTGCTAAAACAAATGCAATCCATACTACAATTACAAACCGAATACAACAATCCTCCATTCAATACATTACGCGATACTTACCATACAAATATACCGAGTATCTAAGTACAATACCAAAATTCAACATTCCACATGTCTACACATACTCCTTCGAGTAGACATATTACCCATTCCTCACAATTATATATACTTCCAAGAAATACAAAAAAGCGGTGTACCACTTGGTACACTTAACTTCAAGGGCTACAAGCCTTACAATCAATTCTTACTATCCACAAATATCCCTAGGTAACTAAGCATAGCATAGACGGTCTCCTACAACGACCTTATCAGCTTCGGGTACCTGGAAAATAAAAAAGTGCCCCAAGGGGCTCAGCTTACGCTGCATAGAATCGCATACCCCGCGTACTAGCGAGGGTACGCCGACTACTTAGGTCGAATACATGTTGTTCGTTTTATTCATACATACCACATGCTCTTACAATACAATACATTCATGGTCATAAAGCATACATACATTCACTGCATAAGGAAGAACATCACAAGTCGACCATTCATACTTACCATTCCGGAGATACACTTCTCCAATACATACACAATACTTGTTAGCTTCTTTACACACCCGGGTTAATCGGGTGTACATTACTTTTACCAAGGTCAATGACTTACACTAGCCAAGACCATTACTCATACATACTTTACTTACTTACTTACTCAAGTCAAGCGTGTGTGACTTCGGGCAGGACTACACCGTCCCACCACCGGGCTTAGGGCGGCTCACCAATCTAGGATGCTACCATTTAAGGGGTTGGTCCATAGAAAGGATTCAGAGGCCAGGATTTGGATCCAAACCTCTGTGTCTCCTCCTCCTCCCACGCATGGCCGAAAACTATATCGGACTTCTACTCATTCCATTTTACTCAATACTCAAGTTAGGAGTTAGGTGGTTAGGAATTAGTAGAAGCAAACATCCAATTACCAAGGAATAATACATTACACAAGTACACAACAAGATACGCATACACCTCATTCTCATCCATTCATTTCAATGAATTATACAAACTAAATGTTCAAGACATATAACAAGAACAATATAATCAAGCAAAGTAAGTGCATTAAGATCCAGATTCATGCATTTATTTTATTTAGGTGATCAAATAAGCACACAAATTAGGGTAACCAGGTTAGGATACAGAGCATGAGGAAATCATACCGTTCACCGTCGTACTCGTACTTCCGATTTTCCTTCGGAATTCAACTATCCAAATCCTATACATACATGAAGTTGTATGATCAATGATCTATTATTGATCTAACTTATCCTTACTTTACTACTTCATTACATACTTACTAGTTCTTACATTCATACTGATTATGAAAATCATTCTTTTAGTATTATTTCTTATACTTGCTTTCTTACCATTTTTACTCCATTAATGGTGTGCTACTATATACATGTATACTTGTACATATATATACATATGATTACTATAATCATCTTTTTTTTTGACTCAACCGACCTTACCCAGGGTCGAACCCAAGGTCGGCCGAAGTCAGTGAGTTACAACACTAGAAAGATTCAGACCCGACCGACCTTGCAAGTCCGGTCCCAAGGTCGGTCCAAGTCAGTGAGTTCTGGTTTCAAAAATTTAAGGCTCACCGACCTTGCAAGGTAGGTCCCAAGGTTGGTCCAAGTCAGTAAGTTTCTGGGTTCGAAATTTATGCCTCGACCGACCTTGCCAAATCCGGTCCCAAGGTCGGTCGAAGTCAGTAGACTTCTAGGCTTACAATTTTACGACTCGACCGACCTTGTCAAGTTCGGTCCCAAGGTCGGTCGAAGTCAGTAGACTTCCATCCTTTGTAAATCTGGGCTCGACCGACCTTACCAAGGGTGGTCCCAAGGTCGGTCCAACCCAGTACACTTGTTTTAATTTCTGTTTTCAGTTCTTTCTTTACCCATTGTTTCCCCCAATCTTCCTACATGTAATCCCACATGTTTTATCACTACTTAGACCCTCTAAATCGCCTTAGTTCATCCACCAAATTCATTACTCATTCCTAAATCAACTTACACAATTTTTCTCACTTTCATTCCAGCACTTATACCAATTTTTCCTCTTCAATGCTACAGATTTTTAACCCAACTTCTACCATTCCATACTCCCTCAACTAATGCTACTCCTCGCATTCAAAATTCATTACTTTACATCCTAGCTCTTCCCATCACTTAGCCCCTTTCCAAATCTGTTTTCAACATGATTAATCACTCACAACTACTACCAATACACACCTAGTTATTGTCTAGGTTATTCCCTCTCCTTACACATCTAAGTCCTCTAATTTCCATACAAATTTGGGCAGAGGTTCCCCTATATTTTTAACATTGCCCACACATTGGTTCAGTTCATAGTTCATTCATAATTCCCATATCAATATCAACAGCAATCAACACTAATTCACACATACATGTTCCTGCACATACATACTTATTACCCAAGGTTTTCCCAAGCTTTTAAATATCCTTTACAAGTTTCAAAACAGCTACATTACCTTCCTTTATACTACAACTTACTTACTACTCATTTCCATATACATTACACATTTCTAATACTCAAAATCTGTTACACTACACTACCTAAACCAACTCAAGGTAAGAGCATTTACCTTGTTGTTTCTAGTTTTTCTTCCTTTCTTTCCCTTCTTGTTCTCGGTTTCAACTGGAGTCCACACTCCAATGCTACAGCCCATACCAATACACAAATTCTAACCTAGAATTTCATCCTTAAACTAGCCTAGGGTTTATACATGTTTAAGGCTTAAAAGAGTATTACCTTCCAATGAGTAGATGGAGTTCTTGGTTAGCAAGAGAGCAAGGTTTCTAGCCTAAAGAAGAAGCCAAAACCGGCTGGAATATAAGGAACAAGGCATTCAAAATCTGGAAATTTTCATAATGCACATAAGAGCTAGAAATGGTGGGTTTTTGAATTTCTTTTACCTCAAAACACCAAGGAAAAGAAGAAGCTTCTAATGGTGGGCTCAAACCTTCAAATGGAGAATACCTATGGAGATGAAAGTGGGTGTTTTCGATTTTTGAAAAGAGGAAGATGTTCTCCTTGTCAAGAGGAATTCAATGGTGTAATTTTTGTAAGATTTGGAGTTGATTTGGTCTCTCAAAAATGGAAGAGAAAGAGGGGCTGGTGAGAGCTTCCACAAATCGCCATTGTTGGCTTTGGGAGGAAGAAGAAAATGAGGGAGAGAGGAGAAAATCATGAGAGTGAGGGGTGATGAGTGTCTAAATGAGCATGTTTTAGGGGAGTATTTCATATGTTTAATCAACACTTTTCATGCTCATTTCTCCACTCTGGCTTATTTTCCTCTAGTTTTGTGTTTCATTGGTGTCTTACACATTTATTGTTTAAACAGGAGGAATAACATAGATAGGAGTAAAGTAGATGAAGAGAGGAACGCGTGGGCGCAAACGGATCCAAAATCGGAGCTGTAACGAAGAAGATACAGCATTTCGAAGTTAGCCTACTGGAACCGTCCGACCCATAGGTCTGGGTCGGACGTGGGTCGGTCGGACTTTTAAAAGAACGCGATTTTTGTCCCCGAGCTACTGGAATCGTCCGACCCATAGTCTGGGTTGGACCCTGGGTTGGACGGACTTTAAAAAACGCGTTTTCGGCCCGAAATTGCTCCTGGACGCGACCGACCCACGGGTCCGACCCAGGGTGGGTCGGACGGGTCGAAAATTTGCCCAGATCTGCGTTTTAAAACGGGGAATTTTGGGGAAAACTTCCCCATTCTTCATTCAGCTCGGTTCCGCCCCAAAAACAGAGAAAAGAGGCGATTCCAAGGGAGAAAAGAAGATGAGAAGAGAAGAAGAGAAGAGAAGAGAAGGGAGGAGAAGAGAAGAGAAGCTCACCTCCTTCCAAGCTCCATTAATGGCTACTTCTATCCCTTGCTCTTTTATTTTCTCTCCTATGGCTGTGTAGAATCATTTGTAGCTAGGGATTGGGGATTTTGTCCCAAAATCCCTAAACTCCATTGTTGAATCTTGAACTTGTGTTTGTGCTCTATTTTAGTCTTTGAGCTTAATGAAGATGATTATTGAGTGTTTATGACTTCTAAACTTGTTGCTCATGATTTGGGGATTTGTTAAGGGTTTTGCTCAATTTGTCTTCTATGTGTTAAATTGGTTGGTTTGGCCTACCGATTAGTTTAGCATTATTGTGGGATTCTATCAAAATGTTATTCAGAGATAGAATCCTAAACTGGCAGAGACTAAAACGGTGTACTCTGATTTCGATAATTTTGAGATTAGACTACATTGTAACCTTAGTGGAACTTGAGCTTAGTGCTATCGATTGACCCGGGGCTTAGCAGAATGAGAAGTCTCGATTAAATTGGTTAGGATTAGTAGGCCTAGATTAGGTTGCTAATTAATTAAGCGTTCCTGTGGTTTAGCTATGAGTTCGAGGTTCGACAATCGGTAGTAAGGGGAGGACGGGTGCAAATATCCATCCCGGGCTACACCTATCCTAGATAGTTAGTTTAGTGTTTATTGCTTTTCTTTATTTCTCCAATTACAACCCAAAACCCCTAATTTACATTTATGCACTTTTGTATATATCCTCTTGCACATTTACTAAGCTTATAATTAGCTAGATAGTTACGAAGTCCCTGTGGATACGACCTTGTTGTACTACAATGATTGGGTTCACTGCCCATAGTTAGCAAGAAAGTTTAACCACTATTTTGCCCAACAAGTTTTTGGCGCCGTTGCCGGGGACTTCGGTCCAACTATCTGTTTATTATCTGTTTAGTTTCTGTGCATATTTTTCATTTCCTTTATTTCCCCCTTTTGTGTATAAATTTGTGTTACTTTTTTTTAGGAACCTATCTCTGATGGATGGCCTTGATGATTAAGCAGAAGATTGTTACGGCTACACCTCTGGAGTAACCTACGACCAATACATTGATTGTCAAGGGTGTGGATCCTTTTATATGTGCCCTCCTTGTGAGGATCTAATCTCAAGATCGGAGACTCTCATGGAGAACCGGTTCTTATCTGTCAATCCAAACCCCACTGAACAAGACATCAGTCGATGGATCAGGTGCCAAGAGAGTGGAGGAGACCAGAAGAGTGCTTATTGTTCTGAGATCACGCAAGGGTAGATTCACCCACTCTGGAGGATCTTAGTGCTAGAATGAACACCATCGACATGAACCAGCTCATTACACTAGCTCGAAGGGAGCAACAACCAGAGAGTGAAATGGTCCATGAGTGGAGCATCAGACTAAGGAAAAAGACCTTGACATGAACCAACTGAAGCTCTATTCCAAATTAGTAGAGATGAATGCGATGATAGAAGGTCTACTAAACCTTGCATCGTAGCAACCGGAGAGCGAAATGGTTCATAAAGTGGATCACCTTACTGAGGACTTGAGTTGCTCTCTATCACCTCCCCCGTTCGAACCTGAGAAAACGTCATTCAACCATCTGCCTGAGTTCGAAGACAAGCCATCAGAGGACCGCTTCCACCTTGACTTCATGGAGTCCTCCCTCTGAAGTCAACTACCGTTATTTCCCCTCCTTCTCTGTGCTCCACCCAGAAGATGAGGATGGACACATCCTCAACCTTGAGGAGGAGGAGATGCCGCCCCCTCCGAGCCATCAGAGGAGAGTGCTATAATCAACTTCAAGGAGCCACCTCCCTCTGAAGTAGATTTTCATCAAGGCTCTTCCCATGAGCCTCACCAAGAAGTTGAGGACATTTACATCCTCGAATTTGA
The DNA here is from genome assembly GCA_023374045.1 of Limonium bicolor. Lineage (NCBI taxonomy): Eukaryota > Viridiplantae > Streptophyta > Magnoliopsida > Caryophyllales > Plumbaginaceae > Limonium > Limonium bicolor. Next base: position 5,907,074 of record CM041778.1, on the reverse strand, counting down.
GGAGGAGGAGGAGCCATCAAACTTTGATCTTCACTTGAAGGATCAAGGCCCCCACCCGTGCACTAATGAAGTTGGGTGGAAGCTCAACGTACACCCACTAAGTGTGGAGGCCACCTTCCCATTTGATCCGGGACCAAAGATTGAAGACAAAGTCCGCCCCGGAGTTCACCCTGCACCGCTCACTGAAGATAAGGATGTTTACATCCTTGAATTTGAAGAGGAGGCTCCACCACAGTTTGATCCTCGTACCAAGGATCACCCACCTCAACACTTCCACCTGATGAACGATCGGTGGAGTTTACACTTTCACATCCTAAGTGTTGAGGCCACATTTCCTTTTGATCCGGGTCGTTCTTCATTGCTAGATGATGCCCGCCCAACCCACCCGTTGAAGCCGACTTCAACGTTCATATTCGATCCCGGATGACTTCACGGTGGTATGGTCTAGCCAAAGACCTTAAAGAAGGGCCGCTTACCAGGAGGCAACCCGGATTTCATTTTGTGTCCTGTCTTTTAAATTCTGTTAGTTTCGATTTTGCATTGTTTTCAATAATGGGCTATTTTGGCATTCTTTGGACTTGCCCTTTTACGCCCAATTGGTGGCGTCTGTGTTGTGAATATTTTGGGAACAGGTAAGCCCCTCTGAAAAAGGGATGGAATTAGGAACAATTACAAAGGAACCTCTGGCGAAATTTTCCAACAGGACCTTCATCTCCAACGATTGAAGGTAGCACCTCAATGACCCCTCCCACTTGCAATTGTGCGGGCACCCTATCTTCCTTCCGCATCTTATTGGGGAGTACTCGTTTCACCCTTCCTTTAATATTTGCCCACAACGACTCCACTATTTTAATTTCCAGTTTTTGTTTTCGTTCTCCTTTGGTTTTGTTTTTGCTAACCCTTAACTCCAGTTGTAGTTTGGTAGCTTCTAGTGTTTTATGCGGGTGCAATTTCAATTCCACACTGCAACCAAGCTACGCTACTTGAGACTGAAGCTCAAGTGTGGGGGAGTTCTACAAACTGATAGCAATAACAATCTCAGGGGAGTACTAGTTTCTTTTAGTTTTCGTTCTCACTTCTCTAATTTTGAATCTGCAAATCTGGGGATAGCTGCTGTGGTATAATGGTGTTTATGTCCCTTGTGTTTCCTCTTTTGCCTGCTTCCTGAAAAGGTCTTCTGAAACCTTCCCCGGTTTGTTTGGTGAACAATGCGGACATTGTTCAAGTTAAGTGTGGGGGAGTGACCTTTTCGGTGAATTGCGTGCTTAAATGTTAGATCTCTCTGCTATCTTGTGATTGTCCAAAATCAAAAACTTGGACCCTTGTGTTGTGAGTTGTTCTCATTAAGAACAAATACTATTATGAGTTGTGGGAATGCTTAAATTTTTTTTGATTGCTTTTGAGGAGCATTTTACATGCGGTGTGGCCAAGTGATCTTATATGCTTGGATTTTTATTGCTTTGGGGTTCCTTCTGTCTTCTTCAGGGATTGCTAAGGGGTGCTTCTTCGTGAAAATCCTTTAAGGGACTTGTGAGACGCCATTGGTAACCAACAATGAGAGTTGAGTTCTTAAATGCAAAGGCTTGATGCCAAAATGTTATCCTCTCATCTCTTATGCAAAAGTGAAACAAATGCATAAATCTATTTTTCCTTTTGTTTTCTTCTCAATGCCCATTCTTGAGAGAAGTTGGCCATGGTAAAAGCTCTCCAAGTTACCTAATCTTTAGAAATTTGAAGCACGCCGAATCATACCCCGAAACTCTAGTTTTTGTTTTCCCCCTAAGTACACCCATGCCACCATAAGAGATGGTTCACACTCCTCAAAGGTTTTAATCACTTTTTGCTTCTTCTCTTATCCTACAATTCATGTTAGTATTTGTTAGTATTGAGCATTCCTTACTTGCTTGGGGGCTTGGTTTTGCTTGAGGACAAGCAAAAAGGTAAGTGTGGGGGTGTGATGAGTGTCTAAATGAGCATGTTTTAGGGAAGTATTTCATATGTTTAATCAACACTTTTCATGCTCATTTCTCTACTCTGGCTTGTTTTCCTCTAGTTTTGTGTTTCATTGGTGTCTTACACATTTATTGTTTAAACTAGAGGAATAACATAGATAGGAGTAAAGTAGATGAAGAGAGGAACGCGTGGGCGCAAACGGATCCAAAATCAGAGCTGTAACGATGAAGATACAACATTTCAAAGTTAGCCTACTGGAACCGTCCGACCCATAGGTCTGGGTCAGACGTGGGTCGGTCGGACTTTTAAAAGAACGCGATTTTTGTCCCCGAGCTACTGAAATCGTCCGACCCATAGTCTGGGTCGGACCCTGGGTCGGACGGACTTTAAAAAACGCGTTTTCGGCCCCAAAATTGCTCCTGGACGCGACCGACCCACGCCCTGGGTCGGACGGGTCGAAAATTTGCCCAGATCTGCGTTTTAAACGGGGAATTTTGGGGAAAACTTCCCCATTCTTCATTCAGCTCGGTTCCGCCCCAAAAACAGGGAAAAGAGGCGATTCCAAGGGAGAAAAGAAGGAGAAGAGAAGAAGAAGAAGAGAGAGAAGAGAAGAGAGGAGGAGAGAGAAGAGAAGAGAAGCTCACCTCCTTCCAAGCTCCATTAATGGCTACTTCTATCCCTTGCTCTTTATTTTCTCTCCTATGGCTGTGTAGAATCATTTGTAGCTAGGGATTGGGGATTTTGTCCCAAAATCCCTAAACTCCATTGTTGAATCTTGAACTTGTGTTTGTGCTCTATTTTAGTCTTTGAGCTTAATGAAGATGATTATTGAGTTTATGACTTCTAAACTTGTTGCTCATGATTGGGGATTTGTTAAGGGGTTTTGCTCAATTTGTCTTCTATGTGTTAAATTGGTGGTTGGCCTACCGATTAGTTTAGCATTGTGGGATTCTATCAAAATGTTATTCAGATAGAATCCTAAACTGGCAGAGACTAAAATGGTGTACTCTGATTCGATAATTTTAAGATTAGACTACATTGTAACCTTAGTGGAACTTGAGCTTAGTGCTATCGATTGACCCGGGCTTAGCAGAATGAGAAGTCTCGATTAAATTGGTTAGGATTAGTAGGCCTAGATTAGGTTGCTAATTAATTAAGCGTTCCTGTGGTTTAGCTATGAGTCGAGGTTCGAATCGGTAGTAAGGGGAGGACGGGTGCAAATATCCCTCTCAGGCTACACCTATCCTAGATAGTTAGTTTATGTTTATTGCTTTTCTTATTTCTCCAATACAACCAAAAAACCCAAACCCCTAATTTACATTATGCACTTTTGTATATATTCCTCTTGCACATTTACTAAGCTTATAATTAGCTAGATAGTTACGAAGTCCCTGTGGATACGACCTTGTTGTACTACAATGATTGGGTTCACTGCCCATAGTTAGCAAGAAAGTTTAACCACTATTTTGCCCAATAAGGGGGAGTAGAGGAGAGAGAGTTTACTTTTTTCTTTTTACTTATTTTGTTTGTCCTTTAGCATATGAGGAGAATTAAGAGAATGAGAGAGAGGGGCAAATCGGCCACCCACACCCACTCACACATATTTTGCTTTTTATTTACAAAAGTGGACACATTAGTTTTTTTTTATTACACTCTCACCCCACAACTTCCCGGTTGTTACAGTTTTTACTAACCGGAACCCGTTTTCCGGAATTTTCTCGTTTTATTAATTTTATTGGTTCTTAACCTTCATTAATGTTTATTAATGACTATTTGGTTGACCAAAATTATTACGAGTCTATTTGACCTGCTTAAAGTCACGTTTTCCCGGTTTCCTCGAAAAACGCGCTTTAAGGTTTGTTTATGCTTTTAATCCATTTTATGGATCTGTTTTCTTCGGGATTTGTTCCCTCGTGTTTATTTAGATGTAATTAAGCCCTTAAAATCATAATTAGCCTAATTAATCATTATTTTTAATTACGGGGTATTTCAGGGGTTGTCAGTAATTTACTTTAGAAGTTTTTATTTCTTTTTTCACACCTTGTGAAATAAACGATAAGCATTCATGAAATCGATAATATGCATGCTTTGTCAGTGCCTTTCTTCATTCTCTTGTTGTGTTTACGCCTCTGTAGAGATTAATCACTGGAATTGCTGCATCTTGCACACCATATTGACGACGGTGTTGTAATCGGTAGAGTACCCGACTTTTCTTATGTTTGTGCATTCCAATAAGGATACTTTTATAACTTCTGCATTCTCTTGTCAATACTGATGGTGTTCCCCTTCTTTCAAGTTGTTGTTATGTCCAATATTATACCTATATAGCATTTATGAGCAATGAACACTAAATGTCTAAAGTTTCCATTTTGTGCTTTTGGTTTCAAAATTATTATTTATGGTTGGAATAACTATATTAGATTTAGGTTTTAACAAAGCATTCGGGTGATTTAGGTTTGAGTGAATTTGATACGGGTGGTGAGTTCAGTTTGAGTGAGTTTGGTTATGGTGGATTCGAGTTGTACCAAATTGCGTTGGTTTGGGTTGGTTCGGGTTGTCTTTTTTTTTTGGCTCACATTTTAGGTTAAATCATTTGGTTTAAAATTGTGATCGAACTAAATTGAGTTGAATCGGTTTTTCAGGTTTGGGTCACTTTTGCAGGTTTATGGGCATGTTCGTTGGTGACATTAATGTTGTTAAAGCAACATTAATCGCATTTATCAGGTGGGTGAGATTTGACTTACTACGATTTATTCCTCTTTTATCGCGCGAATCTCGCACCAGGTGTAGACAAAAAAATTCTCACCCCATAAAAAGAAAAATTCAGACAAATAAATAAAATACTAGGGTCGTCGCCTTTCTTTTCAAAACTTATTCATGTGCATACCAAAATGAAACTATCATTTTATGACAAATTTCTTAAAATTAATTTTCAAAGCATCCATATTTCAAACTTGTCCCCTTTTGTTACTTACTTTTTACCGTTTTATTTCCAAATTATTTCATGATTAGTCAGTTCTGTTTCACTCACTCATTCATTTGTCTATTTGTTTTATTTTGGTTCATGTTATTTCGCTACTTGTTTATTTTATCTCATTTCATTTCATTGATACTTTTACTTGTATTTTTTTAGTACTTACTTTTAGTTTGATTTTATCATTATGTTTAGAATCATTTTCATGATTTTATATGTACATTTCCACTATTATATTCCATACTAGTATATTTCAATTTGGCGCTAATTCGATTAAACTCCCTCTCATCTCATCTTATTTTATCACTTCTTTATTCTATCTTATTTACTACTATTCGTAGATATTTGATTCAATTTCCATTTTTATGGCATTCACTCGTATTTTATCTTCAGTATGTTAGTACTATTTCATTATTTTATGTATTTTATGTTTGTTACTATTAATATTACTTTGTTTATTCTATCTAATTCACTACCACTGACATGTATCCAATTTAATTTCCATTTTTATTGCATTTGCGTATATTTTCGCAATCATCATATTAGTACTATTTCATTATTTCGTGTACCTAGTATTCTTTCATTTCACGTATTTGATACTACATGATATTTTTGTTTATATTCCATCATTTCATGCCTCTTAAGGAGAAAAAATTCATTAAATTAATCTTTTTCATTTTACTGTATATTTTATTTAAAATGATAGTGTTTTTTAAAAAAGATCTCTTTCAGCTCGAATTGGAGCTCTAGTTTTATATTTAACAGCCACATATTTAGTTTTGTATTAGCGCAACTGGTTGATGTGTACTTGAGGTGGGCAAACAATTGGGGTTCAAACCTGGGGAAAAGCAAGAATTGGTTTTTCTTTTCTGGTCGCTCATGTGCGATCTGGCCAAACGCGGCCCTACTATGGTCCGAACTAAACAACCCTTTTCCTTACTCGGGTCCGATTTTGTGTGACCAAACAGCACTAAATAAAGCCCATTCTTACTTACACAACCCAATAAGAAGAAACCCTAGTAACATCTATATTCCTATCCTTACATTATAACACAAAAACATGCACAGTAGCGTAAAAAGAAAAAGGACCGAGCCGACACCATTCTCATCCTTCTGTCTAATTTCCTTTCCCACGGTCTTTTCTCTCTTCCGCCTTGAACTACCGTAAGTCACCACCAACCTCACTCATTCATCTTCATTTTCATCGAAAAATTGTCACCCAGCTCACTACCATCCTCCCATCGTGCTTCCACCGGAAAACCCATCACGTACACTACGCCAAGCACCTCTGAAATCTCACACCCATGAATCTAATAAAATCAAGCCCAGGAGAACACCCTACCCGAGCTCTTCCGCCACCACTGGAAGTCAGCACCAATCTCACAGATCGCTAGAAGTGCTTATCTGTACCTCATTCTTCTATTTCTATCTCCAAGTAAGAGTAAACTTGCTTTTGTTCACTTCACCGTTCATTGTAGTCGGTTTCAAAAAAAATTCCCTTTCAATTCGTCGTTTTCACTCTCTCGACCCCTCTTCATTTTCTACCCACCAAGTGAGTCAGATTGACGATGGTCGGGAAAAATTGCGACTCTATCGGGATCTTGCTCCTGAAAATGAGTTTATTCCTCTTTTCTGTCCGTGTCTATATTTTATGCATAAATTTGGAGCTAGGACTTCAATTTCTCGTTACGTATATCAATCGTAAATGAGGTTTAAGTCCGCTACACTGTCAAATTTCACAGCACGGGTTTTGCATTTTATGGCTCGGTTTCGACGCAATGTTTTCATTCTTGTGCCCAGTATTATACCTCTGGTTTAATTCTAAGAATGGTAGTCGTCTAGGGATGAAACTGGCCTTTTGGGGTTTATTTCTGAAGCACGCACTGACGTTCTTCCTCCCCTTGACCTCTTTTGCTGTTTCTTTAAAAAAACATTATTGTACCTATTAACGTCGTTGTTCGAATGCCAAACCCACGATGGGCTCAAGGGTTCAAATATTGTATGCTATGAGGCATGGATTTCGGTTTTGAACCTTCAATGAAATCATCATGTCATTTCCTTCTTCACTGGTTTCTTTATTTTCCACCTTTTGGAACATGTTTGAAATGTTTGGCTTCTGTTGATCTTGTCGTCGAACTGTCTGGTTTCGTTGCTTGCTGGTTTGGTTGAGGAGATGTTCTCTGCATTCATAATTTGTTATGTGTTCCGTTGAGTTGGATTTTACCTCTAATTCTAAGGACGACTTTAGTTGGTTGTCATAGCAGGGATAATCAGCGTCCTAGTAGTTGAAATTCAATATTTGGTCTCGAATGGCAATACTCATCATCACTGTCCAGAATGTGTGCTCGGTTTCAGGATTAGCGATCTTTCATTATGAGATTTGTTGTATTTCCAGCGGGTTCTATCCAAAAGTGGCTCTGCTATATCTTGTGATGGATTAACTTTTCCCTCTGCAATTTGTGTTTTCTTTTGTTTGTTTCATATTGTTCATTCCGATTACATTCAGAGACTAACCTATCTTTATCTTCTTCTTTTTGGTGATGTTTTTCTTGCCTTCTAAGTCCTTTGCAGGAACCATTACTATCTTCACCATGGTATTTAAATCTTCCACCAATTAGCTGTAGATTGCTTAATAGACGTCTGCAATATTGTTGTTAATCTATGAGATGCTATTGATTGATCCTCCCAATTTTTTAGTTTAAAGCCATGCCTCGTTAAAGTTACATTTAGGCTGGATTTCTGTCATTATCTCTTCTGCACCTGTGTTTATTAAATAGGTTTTAGTTGTAGATTTATTTCGTTGGTGTTACGTGCTTAATTTTGTGAAGAGGTGTTCCTTTTGTTTAATTGAGTACCATAGATGATCTGGTCATGTCTCTTGCTTAAAATTTAACCAACAAGAGAAGAGATTGTTAGGTTCCATGATTTTTCAGTTGACAAATGTTTAAGCTTAGCGTCTGTTGACCAAAAAGGAAAGAAAAGAGCACCGCATAAGCAATAAAAGAGGGAAATGAATCTGCTAAGCAACATTGGTTTTAGGGCCTAACATTGGGAAGTGATAATGGTGAAGGCCTCGGTCGGAAATTGAGTCATGCTTTAAGTTTCAAACAATTTGCTTCTCTGATTTTACCTCTATTCTCGGCATTGAGTGTAATCTATTTAATCTTTATTTATGCATGCAACCATATCAATTGTGCATAGCTTATCCATCTTGTGATTTGTGGGTGGGTCTTGCGCTATTTATTTACCGCTTACTCTCGTTTTCCATTACAAACTAATAATCTTGCTTTTTTATGTATGTTTATAATTTAAGCCCTAGATAGCCCTCTAGGTCACCCATTTATTGTGTTCAAGTCTTGGAAGGTACCCCACATCAGCTTATTTCTGATTTGCTTAGTGGGGAACAATATCTTCCTAAACTTTGAAGATCTCTTGTAAGCCTTTGAAGGTACCTCACATCTTGCTTATTTGTGATTTACTTTGTGGGGCATAATACCTTTCAAACTTTTAAAGCCTATCCCAAACCACCCTTTAATTTCATTAAAAACTTTACCAAAAAAAGAGAGAATAAATTCAAATCCAAATACAAATTCAATTTCAATTTGGCCCAATTTTCAAAGATCCAAAACAAGGCCCAAACTTGAAGCCCAAAATAAGGCCCATGTGGCACAATTTTCAAAGATCCAAAACAAGGCCCAAACTCAAAGCCCAATTTAAGGCCCACACCCCAAATCCCAACTTTGGTTCAACTTGGCCCAAAATTCAAAAGCTCAATCTGGCCCACACTAGAGCCCAATCAGCCCAAAGCCCAAACAACCCAAGTTTGACCAAACCAACTTTGACCAACCGTAACTTTGACCTAGCCCAATTTTCAATCCCGACCCAAATTCCATTCAATCTCGATTCAAATTCAATTCAGCCCAATTCATTTCAATTCAAACCCGATTCAAATTCAATTCAGCCCAATTCATTTCAATTCATTCTGATTCAAATTCACTTCAACCCAATTCAACTCAATTCAAACCCCAACTTGTAAATCCCATTCAAACTCCAAAAATCTAAAAAACATTCCTCATTATTCAGCTTTAATTCAAAAATCCCAAAAATCTCTTTTCTCAAATTTCAAACAATCATTTTATTCAAATTTCATCAGGTTTTTCAAAGAAACTATTTTGTGAAATCTTAAAGGAAAAACTCTTCTCACATCACAGAAACTTCTCAAACATGCAGAAAGTTCTTCTCACATGTACAGAAAGTTTTCTCCTAAAACATTTCCCAAAATTAGTGTTTCTTCATCGAGAATTCTGAGCAACTTCAAAAGTTTTTTCTAACTCAGTCTTCAAAATAAACCGTTTTCGAGGGACATGGAATGTTTAACACCTTCAAAAAAAACATTTTCTTCCTAGTTAGACATCACTGTCCAAATAAAAATCCGAGGTGGGGCACTGAGGCAAACATCCCTTGTCGCAGTCTGGATTTCTTTAGGGGGGTGTTAGGGTGACTAACCTCCCCTAATCGGAGCCTAGATTTTTACGAGGCGGTGCTAGGGAAAACCGCCTTCCTAGTCACAGCCGGGATTTCAGAATCGTCTAACTCCCTTCTACTCGATTTCAATTTTTCGGTTTTTATATTTTAAACCCGGGAGTTAGAGACGTTATTAGGGTTTGACCGAGAAATCTCCTTCATGTGTTTCTCTTTAAACCCTAGTTTTTGACATAAATACATTGCCCCATCTTTCAGCCTCGACACTTACCATTAATTAAGTGTCGCTTCGAGGGGGTACATGGGAGATCCCGAAGGATTACCCACCCTTTTCGAAATAAAACAAATTTTGAGAGACGATTTTGACAATCATTCCTCCAAACAAATCAACCCACCATCATCTCAATCAAATCCTGAAATATCCCTAAAAACCTCAAGCCTTTTAGGACTCCAATACTCTTAGAAACCCTGAATTCCAGATTTCTTAAAGGTTCAACCCTTTTAAAACCTTGAACTTGAAAAACTCGAGATCTCTACCCAAAATTCAAATTGCTACACACTCAAATCATTTTCCAATACTCCAAGTCGCCACAAACTCAAATCATCTCCCAAATTCCAACTTCTCTCAAACTTCTAAAGTCTCATAGGCTCGAGCGCCTCATAGACTCCAACATCACAATCTCTCAACCATTTTAAGATTCAAACGTCTCACAGACCCGAGCGTCTCACAGACCTTGATATCCCATTTCTCCCATTACATGAACATCCCAAATGTCTCATAGACTCGAGCGTCTCACAGACTAACCTCTCAAACCCGAAACTTCCAACCTTCGATTTCCTCAAAAAACTCAACCATCCTAAAAATCGTGAACTACATAAGGTCTGATCTCAATAGGGAGTTGAGTACGTAGGCATCCCATCTAGGGTGTGACCCCATTCCAATAAAAAAACCCTTTTCCCACTCAAGGTGGTACTCATACCTCTCAAACACTCAAACCTTCTCGGCTCCCACAAACTTCAAACCATCAGACTCCAAGTTTTGTCTATTCACCCAACTCAGACTCGTTCAAATCTTCATCTATACTCATCCGAATTCAGCAATTCCTCTCCTTGACGCAAGCTTGACAAATAAACTCGCCTCATCCACTCTCTTTCTCTCCTCCCGTCCTAATCTTATCCTTTGCTTTTAAATGAATCTCTCTAAAAAGGTTTTGAAAGAAGGCAATCCTGACAATTGGAGACCGAGGTTTCCTCGGGCACCAATCTGAAGTCACGGTCGTTGCCACTTCTAAGGGGTGTAACCCAGTGCGAACCCACACAAAATCTCTAAAATGACCAGATAAGTCCTACCCATAGGCAACAATCTCATAGTCAATTAACGATTCTTAGAACCCGATCTTCCTTCCTAGTTATCATAGGTCAAACTAGGTGGCGACTCTAGTCAATTTCCGCCCTTAAGGCATAAGTCTGTGTGGAGCCCATTGAGAGAGGGTGTAGTGTTCACTTGCACTCCCCTTTATGCTTCTAGGAAAGATGGACGATTTGTAGGTATTTGAGGGATGTCAGAATAAAGGGTTTTCACCCTGCATAGAATGGCGACTTTGCTGGGGAAAACTTGAGTAAGTTTTTCTCAAACTCAAGGAAGACTGAACTCCATTCAAAATTGTTAGGACTTCCCCACTTCTTTCAAAATCTTTAAGAGATTCTTTTCAAAGCCTCTAAGATTATTCTACTCCACACTTTGAGTGTGTATCTGAGGAGGAAAGACGGGATTTATTAGATCCTCAACAAACATGACAACAATTGGGCTAATAATTAGCTCACGATTAGAAAGAGACACTTAGGGCTGAACGAAGCTAACTTTCCTTTAGGCTAATAAACAACCAATTTGGAATCACTTTTCTCAAGATAAAACACTTAGTAAATAGGTTGATGCTAACTTCATTTACTGTTTTCATATTTATGTTGCAGTTGTGGGGTGCATTGGGTGGGTAGCTTAGGACATGCATTCCTCTGTGTCACCCGATTTACCCACGATGTCACGGGATTCCAACCGGTCCACGGTTGATTCCCCTTGAGCTGGGTCACTTTCTGAGTGAACTAACCCACGAGGCGGCATGGTCTTCGACTAACGCCTTGAGCTTATGATCTAAAAATATCCTCCATTATCCGAGTAAAAAGCCAGCATATAGTGAACTCTGAGCCTTTAGTGTCCAGCAACCTGGTTCGGTGTCTAAGACGGGTTTTATGGGTAGTCACCCCTTTTTATGACGACTGTTCGACCACCCTTCTACTTTACCCTAAAGATTGCATGGGCTCAGTTTTCCATGATTCCTCTGCACCACGGGTGTCTTTAAAGCCTAATGTCGCGCTACAAATTCATAGAAGATAACGGATATTTCCCGTACATGACATAGCGTAGTCAGGGAATAATTTGGACTTTAGACACACCTTATCGTGCAGACGAGGGGAGACCCATTCCCATGCAGTGCTTCCCCAAGTTTCTCGAAAAGTGAGCGTGTTGTCGGATCATCACTGGCCGTGGCGTATGTTTCCTTATCACTTCGGGTATCCTGACCTTTCAAACTTACTCGCTCAATGAGGGGCCTTCTTTATAACGTGCCCCGCAAAGGGCATAGCAGAGAAAAACCCTGAGAGATGACAGTGAAGGGACGACGGTATCCCCGGTGAGACAGAATCATAATTGACCTGGAAAGTGATTATCCCAACATTAACACTTACAGCTCCACATCAAATATAGCCACAGTTTACTTTATGCTATATATGTGTGCAAACCACTTTTTCAAACCAATCTGTTTTAAAACGTTTGGGATTCTCTTGTTTATGTCTCTTAAAGCTTTCTTACAAGCTCGTTTAATTTAGAATCCCACTAAATAATTTTACTATAAACATTTGGGGTTTTAACTTTATTTCACTAATATGTTATTTCCAAAACAATTTTCAAAATAGATTTCGAAAACCTACTTTCTATAAAAGAAGTTTCAAACAACGTTCTTACCAACATTATTTCAAAAAGTTTTCGAAACAGTTTTCAAAGTTGATTTCATGAACACATTTCAAATAAATGATTTAGTCCTCATGTTGTGATCCGAATTTTTGAGGTTCAACCCACCTTCAAGAGCAGCGGTCATCACCGTGGAGCGTACTAATCATTTCGTGTTTTCACACAAGTGGTGGATTCAAAATATTTGTGCTCGATCATTCACTTTGTCTTTTCTCAAAATATCATCCCCTCGACGAGCAGCAAGTGGAGCAGCATGAAGATCGACTACAGTTCAGCCAAACAAAAGAGGCCGAAATGACTAGCAACACTTGTTCGAGTTCAAAACGGCCGAAAGTCAGAAGAGCACCAACCCGTTTGGTCCCACAATGCTAATTTGTTGCAAAAGCTCGAAGACAAGTGAGCAGCCGGCCAAGAGCCCAACGACGAGAGCAGTAAGGGAAGAGAGAAGACGAGCATAGCCAAGAGCGTGAGCAGTTAGCCAGAAGCCCAATGACGGCCAGAAGAGTTCAGAAGAAGTTTAGCTCAAAACTCCCCTTTTAATGACTTCTTAGAAATGATGATGTACAGGTTTTCCCTTATGAATCTTTTCCCTCTTGTCCATTTCTGAATAGATCACATGTATAGGTGTATATATTCCCTTTGAATTTATTTAGATCAAACGTGTATAGGGCTCCCCACTCCCTATTTTATTTGTGAAGGACCGAGCATCAAAGTTCATATTGGGAAAAGCCACCACTTCGAAAACACGCGTTTTCCAAAACGTTTTCAAAAAACTTTCTTTTGGCATGCACGTTTGCTCAAAGAAAAAACAAGACAATTCTTCACGTTTATATATCACTCTTAAAACTTTGGTTCATGGGGTGAAATTGGTGTGGCATCTATGAATACATCCCATTAAAAAAAAAGAAAAATGAGATGAGATAAATGACACTTAGCATACGCTCGCATCCATGTCATCATACAACATGAATTTCACAACATTTTTCAAAATAAATAAAAGTTATTTTTTTTTGCACCAACAATCATTCACACTCATCACACAAAAATTTTGTTTAACGAATAATACTGACATTACCTCTTCTCTTTCATTCTAATCCTTGTGCATGCAGGTGTCTGTGGTAGTCAATAACCAAATAAAGAAGACTAGCCCGCCTCCAGCAACTACGTAAAAATGAAGCAAGCACCTCGAAACGATCAGGCGGTCAAAGGTCGATTTGTTCACAAAGGATTGACCCATGACCTTGTTGATGACTTGGAGAAAACCCTGAGGATAGAATAAGGTGTTCAAAGAAGAATAACTAGGGCCTATTCAAAGTCGGATAGCAGTTACAAGGAGACTCCAACATACTCTGCATACGATGCCTATGAGTTTCAAGCAATGGACCTCACGCTCTCTCGTCCAAGTTCGAACAGCACCAAGCATGCATTCTTCACCTATGTACAGTTCAACTCTGGAGAACCCCAACCACCACCAGTGGAAATGGCAACCACAAATGGTCTGTGATAGGGAAAACCCAAGCTCAATCTTCCCTCATGATGCATCCCGGCTTAAACCTCTCCTTCCCCCACAAAATAGTCCTTCCTTGGCAAATACCTTCTACTTTCAAGAAAACCCCTCTAATATCTTGACAAAAACCCTGGACAACTTATAATCCAATCCAAAACATTGTTCTTAGAGCGAGTCCAATGAAGAATTAGTGAAAGAAATGGAAGACGGAACTAGAGCAACCCAACGTTTAAATCAGCTGTTTAGGAGCAACTAACCATATCCGATGCTCGCCTGCAAAAGGCATGAGTTTGCTGAGATGGAAGAAGTATGAGGGAAACTGGAGACCCGAGACATCATGTCGACAAGTACGATAAACTCATGAACCTTCACGGTTTTTGAGAGCTGAAAGCCGCATGCTTCAGATTTTCATTGCAAGGACCTGCTTACTCCTGGATTATGAGCACGGTGTAAACGGGAATCAAGCCAAGATTGTACTTAGAATTCCTCTCTTAATACGGCGACAACTTTCATCATGAAGCTACTCGTAGAGATTTGGAGATCATATGCCAAAATTCTGACGAACCTATGAGAGAATTCATAAAACAAAGGAGGGTGAAGGTCGGGCAAATGAATAACCGACCTAATGAGGAAGAGAAAGTGCAAATGGTAATTTCTTGGCTGAAAGATGTGTACTGACATCGGTTGAAATATCTAGGGATATGTGACTTTGGACGATTGATGGCCGTTGTGACTGCTTTGGAAGATGCTGAAACTCAAGATCCAAGGCCAATAATCATGCAAAAAGAATACCACCAACCCATACAGGACTCTCAAAGACAGAATTCGGGTCTAGGAATGTCACTTGGTGAAACTTGGAGAATGTTAACTGAGGGAGGTTACCTAGCTCCTTACAACACCAGTTCGAGGGTGAAGAAGCTTGGGCCACTTTTACATAAGTATTGTGACTATCATCGGATTCGCGGGCACACCACTGACGAGTGCACCACACTGAGAAACGTAATCCAAGAGCTGATAGACAAAGGAGATGTCTCTTCTTTAGAGATAAGACGTCCATCCTAAGCCACGAAGGCACACTTTCCTAAGGCATCACCGAGCTAAGCATGGCCATGTGCTAATCCATGGTGATAATGGTAGAAAGTAGTGGAGTCATGTTTTTATTTACAGTTGTAATGAAAGCGTATGAAGGGTTGCATCCCATCCCTCTCCCCTTTTGTTAGACCTGTCCAGGAGTTGCAGGAAGAACAAGACAATTTTGTCATATCAACTGCAATGTAGGAATTACCACTCCTTAGGTAGTTGGCATTTTTTTAACAACTAAACATGTGGGTGTTACGTTTCTCCTAAGACCCTACTCAACAAATGACCATTTAAAGGGACATTCAAAGCAAGATGAGCTCCGTGGACCTTCAACCAGAACCGACTCAAGTGAGACTAGGTGTAATCTTACCATTCATGCATTGCATCAAAAAGAAATAATAATAATAATAAACACACTCAAACTCAACAATTTTCATCATCAGCAGCATCACTTCATGCGTTGTACATATAGTAATTCCATATTCACAATAGATTGCATTGTACATAGTTGCACTTGCATTCTCTCGTATCAAAACGACATCTTTGGGGAAAATCTTGAGAGATTGATTGAACAGGGTGCGTGAACCACTAAACTCTCGGCCCGTTGATGAACACGAGGGTCTAATCAAAATTAGCACCACAAATCAAGTGAGTAGTGTGCGAAGAGCGGTATTTTCTCTTGAATTTCGAGTGAGCGTTTTGGACAATCCACGGAGCGACGAGGGAAGGTAGAGTGATCCAGCCGAGGTAAATCACGAGCAACATGTGCATTCGCTTAGCACATGGGGAGGCACAATACATAGTGAGATCTGTGTCGATAAACAAGATACAAATTGTGATTCATGCAAAGATCCAAGAAGTAGTAAGAAAACAGTCATTGACTAACGAGAATGACGAGACACATAGGAACAAAAATCTCCTCAAAACCAAAAACCTTTGATTGCCTTGTACATAATCCCTTAGTGAGCCCCGCTAAGCCTTTCATGAAAAACTTTTTCTTCAAAAAACTCCACAACATGCCACCCGACATATACATACTTACCCTTGCAATAGAGGATCTCGAAGGAGCCGGAGCCATGGTTTCTCCCCATCATCTTTCATTAAAACAACAAACAAAAATGTTCAAAGAAATCAGCGAGTCAATGCAACTCCGAAGCCCAAACACTAAAGAAGAACACCAAAAATGTTTGAGAAAGTCGATGAGCCAAAGCAGGTTCTGAAAGCAAGAAGAAAGAAAAGGAAAACCACATACCAAAAAAAGGAAGAAAGAAAGAAAAAAAGTCATATACTAAAGCAGAAGAAGGAGAAGACAAATCCGAAGGACCAATGATGTCCCGTAAAAACTAATAAAAGGTTATCAACACCCGTCTAATCATTCCACCCATGGAAAAGGTGAAATATATCCCATATTGCACAAAAGCTCCACAACTCCTAAATAAATCCTCCTGTCCCATGTAACATACATCATGAGCCTCAGCCATGTTATAACCCAATAAAAGACCTCTAACTCGTTTATTGATGAGCTTTAACCGAAAGTATCAGATCTGAAACATGAATCATAAGCTTCGTGCTTGTTATCAACATGTCCCACCTCACAACACAAGGACTATGAGCGAATGAGTGTGACCTTATTGCACAAGGTCTTCCGAGTGTGAGCGACTCTTTGATTCAAGCACCAAATTATAAACATCCTACCCCATTGTAGGTGAGGAATTTGTAAGGATCAGAAAGTTCATAACCTCGAAAGAAATTCTAAGGAAAATACTGCTGAGCATCGAGAGCATCATCACACCATTTGCACACATGGCCATACTCATGAAAGATTGACCCGTATCCCTCCGTGAGAGGAAAGTGATTCACACATTCTAGCTCAACAATCACTCAAGATCAAACTGAAGATGTCTTATATTCGTAAACCACATATTAATAGAGATAGGACCGTACCTTCTCTCCAAAAACTGCATATGCATTTTGCATCGAGTCTAGCATTTAATATTTGCATGCACTATATCATTTCATCTTCAACATCCGACTGGTAAGAATTCACCTAGTCTCGCTGAAAGTTGACTTCGGTTGCAGTTGTTGAAGCGTAACTTTTGATCAAAAGAAGTCAAAACTGGAGCCATCCCACGACCATATCCAAAACCAAGCTGGAGCCATCCAAAGCCATGCGAAGACCACCCCGGAGCCATCCAGTGTCATGCTCGAGCCTGATCGACACTGTTTCCAAAACGAGCTGAAGCCATGCGGGAGCCATCCTCAGACATTAAGAGCTTCCCTAGAGCTCCACAGGAGCCATTTCATCACCAAGGCCTTCCCACAGAGTATCGAACTACCTAAGGTCTGATCTCAATATGAAATTGAGTACGAAGGCAGCCCGTCCAGGGTGCGACCACCTCACAGGTGAAAGTTCCTCTTTCTTCTCGCTATCACCAATGGAGCCATCACGGGGTCAGCCCAAAATAAAAGCCATCCCGGAGCCATACCAGAGCAATGCCAAAGCCATGCAAGGACTGTCGTGGGACATCGAAATTGTACCTAGATTGTTCAAATTCCTGGAGCCATCTGGCCATGAATGACATTTCAACCATGCAAATTCATTCACCCCCAGCAAATCCATCGGATGGAACCAGCCGTTCACCCACCTTGAACTCCAACAACCGCATTAAAATCATCTACCACTCTCAAGTTCACCAATCACATAGAAAATCATCTTCATACCAAAACCCACCAACCACCCGGGACTGTCAGCCACACCGGAGTCATCAGTCCACACCGGAGCCATTAACGGGATCCGAAGTCATCAGAGCATGCTGGAGCCAGTGACGTAATCTGGAACCATCAACACATGCAAGGGTCATCTCAAAGTTTTTGAAGCAACTTTGGAACCATCAGCTCATAAAAAAAAATCTACATCCTCAAACATGGGGTTTTAATTCAATTAATGCACACGTCATCTCATTTCATTTCCATTCGATCCATCGTTTCACTCAATTTTGAAATAATCTTCATTCCACTCAGGTGGCCTTTCACTCACAAAACTCTTTTACCATTCGATTCTCCTTTTTTAGTTTCAAACCTGATAGGTAGCTATTGCGCCACTAGTGCGGTTGCATTTTCATTTCAAACCCGCTAGGCAGCTATTGTGCTACTAGTGCGGTCGCATTTTCATTTTACACCCGCTAGGTAGCTATTGCGCTACTAGTGCAGTCGCATTTTCACTTTACACCCGCTAGGCAGCTATTACGCTACTAGTGCAGTCGCATTTTCTTTTTTACACCCGCTAGGCAGCTATTGCGCGACTAGTGCGGTCGCATTTTCATTTACACCCGCTAGGCAGCTATTACGCTACTAGTGCGGTCGAATTTCCGCTTTACACCCGATAGACAGCTATTTCGCTACTAGTGCGGTCGCATTTTCGCTTTACACCCGCTAGGAAGCTATTGCACTACTAGTGCTGTCGCATTTTCGCTTTACACCGCTAGGCAGCTATTGCGCTACTAGTGTGGTCGCATTTTCGCTTTACACTCGCTAGGCAGCTATTTCGCTACTAGTGTGGTCGCATTTTCGCTTTACCCGCTGAAGCTATTGCGCTACTAGTGCAGTCGCATTTTCGCTTTACACCCGCTAGGCAGCTATTGCGCTACTAGTGTGGTCACATTTTCGCTTTACACCCGCTAGGCAGCTATTGCGCTACTAGTGTGGTCGCATTTTCGCATTACACCTGCTAGGCAGTTATTGTGCTACTAGTGCGGTCACATTTTCGTTTTACACCCGCTAGGCAGCTATTGCGCTACTAGTGCGGCGCATCTTTTTACACCCGCTAGGCAGCTATTGCGCTACTAGTGCGGTCACATTTTTGTTTTACACCGCTAGACAGCTATTGCGCTACTATTATGATACTGACTTTGCATTCTAGGCTCGTCATAAGTCCTAGAACTGGATGTCAAGAGGCTCGTCATAAGCCCTCATGCACCAAACCAAAAAATTGTTTGAATTATAAATTTGTTTAACACATAACCATTGCATTCAAAGCTTGTCATAAGCCCTCACCCATCAAAATTTTTGCATTCTAAATTAGTTTTGCATCGATCTTCACGTCATAGGCCGGTCATGCACCCCCATCTTTTTGCAATCTTAGTTACCTTCATAAGTTGCAATAAGAATTTTGGCACCCCATCAACCTAGACCCAATTATGCAAGCCTTTTATTGCAGAATTGAATCAAGGGGAGCCATCTGTAGACACAAAAAATTCTCACCCCATAAAAAGAAAAATTCAAACAAATAAATAAAATACTAGGGTCATCGCCTTTCTTTTAAAAACTTATTCATGTGCATACCAAAATGAAACTATCATTTTATGACAAATTTCTTAAAATTAATTTTCAAAGCATCCATATTTCAAACTTGTTCCCTTTTATTATTTACTTTTTACCGTTTTATTTCCAAATTATTTCATGATTAGTCAGTTCTGTTTACTCACTCATTTATTTGTTTATTCGTTTTATTTTGGTTCATGTTATTTCGCTACTTGTTTATTTTATCTCATTTCATTTCATTGATACTTTTACTTGTATTTTTAGTACTTACTTTTAGTTTGTTTTTATCATTATGTTTAAATCATTTTCAATCATTTTATGTACATTTCCACTATTATATTCCATACTAGTATACTTCAATTTGGCGCTAATTCGATTAAACCCCTCCCTCTCATCTCATCTTATTTTATCACTTCTTTATTCTATCTTATTTACTACTATTCGTAGATATTTGATTCAATTTCCATTTTTATGGCATTCACTCGTATTTTATCTTCAGTATGTTAGTACTATTTCATTATTTTATGTATTTTATGTTAGTTACTATTAATATTACTTTGTTTATTCTATCTAGTTCACTACCACTAACATGTATCCAATTTAATTTCCATTTGTATTGCATTTGCGTATATTTTCGCAATCATCATATTAGTACTATTTCATTATTTCGTTTACCTAGTATTCTTTCATTTCACTTATTTGATACTAAATGATATTTTTGTTTATATTCCATCATTTCATGCCTCTTAGGGAGAAAACAATTCATTAAATTAAGCTTTTTCATTTTACTGTACATTTTATTTAAAATGATAGCGTTTTCAAAAAATGATCTCTTTCAGCTCGAATTGGAGCTGTAGTTTTATTTTTAACAGCCACATATTTAGTTCCGTATCAGCGCGATTGGTTGTTATGTACTTGAGGTGGGTAAACAACCGGGGTTCGAACCTGGGGAAGAGCAAGAATTGGTTTTTATTTTCTGGTCGCTCATGTGCGATCTGGCCAAACACGGCCCTACTATGGTCCGGGCCAAACAACCTTTTTCCTTACTCGGGTCCGATTTTTTTGTGACCAAACAGCACTAAATAAAGCCCATTCTTACTAACACAGCCCAAGAAGAAGAAACCCTAGTAACATCTGTATTCCTATCCTTACATCAAAAAACAAAAACATGTACAGTAGCGTAAAAAGAAGAAGGACCGAGCCGACATCATTCTCATCCTTCTGTCTAATTTCCTTTCCCACGATCTTTTCTCTCTTCCGCCTTGAACCACCGTAAGTCACCACCAACCTCACTCCTTCTTCTTCATTTTCATCGGAAAATTGTCACCCAACTCACTACCATCCTCCCATCGTGCTTCCACCGAAAAACCCATCACCTACACTACGCCAAGCACCTCTGAAATCTCACATCCGTGAATCTAAAAAAATCAAGCCTAGGAGAACACCCTACCCGAGCTCTTCCACCACCACTAGAAGTCACCACCAATCTCACAGATCGCCAGAAGTGCTTATCTGTACCTCGTTCTTCTATTTCTATCTCCAAGTAAAAGTAAACTTGCTTTTGTTCGCTCCACCGTTCATTGTAGTCGGTTTCAAAAATTTTGTTCCCTTTCAATTCGTCGTTTTCACTCTCTCACCCCCTCTTCATTTTCTACCCACCAAGTGAGTTAGATTGACGATGGTCGAGAACAATTGCGACACTATCGGGATCTTGCTCTTGAAAATGACTTTGTTCCTCTTTTTTGTCCGTGATCTATATTTTATGCATAAATTCGGATCTGGGACTTTAATTTCTCGTTACGCATATCAATCACAAATGAGGTTTAAGTCCGCTACACTATCGAATTTAACAGCACGAGTTTTGCATTTTAGGGCTCAGTTTCGACGCAATGTTTTCGTTCTTGTGCCCAGTATTATACCTCTGGTTAAATTCTAAGAATGGTGGTCGTCTAGAGACGAAACTGGCCTTTCGGGGTTTGTTTTTGAAGCACGCACTGACGTTCTTCCTCCTCTTGACCTCTTTTACTATTTCTTTAAAAAACAATTATCGTACCTATTAATGTCATTGTTTGAATGCCAAACCCACGATGGGTTCAAGGGCTCAAATGTTGTATGCTATGAGGCATGGATTTCGGTTTTGAACCTTCAATGAAATCATCGTGTCATTTCCTTCTTCACTGGTTTTTTTATTATCCACCTTTTGGAACATGTTTGAAACGCTTGGCTTCTGTTGATCTTGTCATCGAACTGTCTGGTTTTGTTTCATACTGGTTTGGTTGAGGAGATGTTCTCTACATTCAAAACTTGTTCTGTGTTCCGCTGAGTTAGATTTTGCCTCAAATTCTAAGGACGACCTTGGTTTGTTGTCATAGCAGGGAGAATTAGTGTCCTGGTAGTTGAAATTCAATATTTGGTCTCAAATGGCAATACTCTGAAACCAGCAAGCGCTCCTAACGCGTCCTCGGCGTGTCGTGGACGTATCGTGGACTTAAATGAAACTTGATAGTTAAGAAAAGACACGAGATAAACTTAAACTGGAAACTCTATTTCGATTGAGAATTTGCACACAATAAATTCACTCAATCTCCCTCGCCCCACACACGGACTCCGGGACAGTTTAGGACTTTATCCCAAAGTCATCTACCCTCTCCTGACAGTCGGCCTACGGTTCCCCAACCGCTCCCTGACTGCTCAGTCTACCAAATACAAAGTGTTGACACACAACACCAGTATTAAGTAGCTCACTAACTCTCTAGCCCTTACACTCTTAAGTCTGATCCACACTTGCCCAGATAATCTCTATATTTTTCTCTCTCATATAGGTTTGCTTACATATGAAATAAATGCAAGTATATATACAGTTAGTTAGAGTGTAACTACCATCCTATAAGTCTCTAGACTCTAGGAGTTGACTTCAGCTTCTATTATTCACATAATAACCACACTAGACTTGTAGAAAGTCTTCAACTTGATCTGAAGGTGTTCGGAACTACGTGTCACCTTACGGTTGGTCACGCTGGCGGCAACCCTCTCGATTGGTCGTGCACCACTTGTGTGCCCCACTTGCCTGATTTTGTCTGGTTCATTAAATGCTCATTAATGCTCCTTTAGTCTTCATTATGGCTATGTAATTGTTCTGATAAGTAGCCCTTTACTTATCTTGTCCATTTGCACATTAATGAGTTGTGTTCTTGTCATGTGCTAGTTGATTATGTGGGTATATGAGTCTGTCTAAATGTGTCGATCCTCTTGTAGTCTTTTGTCTTTGATTTTCTTCTTAAGCATGAGAGATATCTTCGTGTGGCATCTGACTTATTGTATGTGCTAGAAGTTCAAGCGTGAGCTCTCTCAGACAGGTGCCCGACCGGTTGGGCAGATGTCGTGAACCGAGTGCGCTTGCAACCTTACGTGCTAAGCCACTCTTTTACATGTCTATCTGAATCATGAATCTTGACAAACATATTAGATAGATAATACAAGGTTTGCTATCATCAAAACTAAAGGATCTTGACTTAACAATTCCCCCCTTTTTGATGATGGCAACCTATAAAAAATTATATGTACTTGGCAATTAAAAATCTGAGAGATTCCCCCTAAGAAGGATTCCCCCCTGAGTTTGTTGAGGGTTGAAAGATTAATTTGAGCAACCAAAAGATAAAAGATGACAGCTTTTATTTATACTATAACCATGGGTAGAAAGTTCATCACTAAGATATTACATGACGCAAGGAAAACTGTCATACTATCACAAGTACATATCTTTTCTTTCCCCCTTTACCGTACAGTAAAAATAGAGAGCAACTACACGACTTAAGATATTGTAAAGGCCATAACATTCCATAGAGTACAAACTACAAGTATGATCGAGAAAATCTAGATAAAGTGGCGTGTATGGTGATCCCATTCAAGGACATCTAGGCCATAAGTTTCATCCTCCAAAAAGCAAGCTTTAATCCAAGACCTATTAGTTGTAGTGGACTCGAACAAGGGTGATTTTGAAATACCCCTAACCTTAAAAACATAATTAAATGATCTATTAATGATCTAAGATGGTTAATTAACATCTAAATACCATTGGGGCACAATCTAAAGATCTCAACAAGGCAAAACATGCCTTAAGATCGGTAAAGCCAAAAATGTGCTTTAAGACACCATAAAGATTGTATGACCTCAAATAGGATCCAAAGTGGATTCCTAAGTATTATAATGAAGTAAGTAACACAACAAAACTGTTCTCAAAGAAAACAGAGCTCAGAAACACCCTGTGACACAAAATGTGCACTAAAACACCTTAAAGCATGTTTTTTTGTGTATGAGCTCTAAGATAATGACTTTTTGTCATTTTAAAGACTGGAGTATATCATTTAAATCATTAATTTGACATGATAGACTATTTTATAAAGTCTAAATCAAAGTTTGAAAATAAAAATCAAAATATGACATTTATTTATGAATAGTACCCAAATAGTGCATTTTTAAGCAATATTGACCAAGTATGGTCAATGGTCAATTAATGACCCAATTGACCCATATGCTGTCGGCAGGCATGGAGGGAGGAAGACAGCTCACTCAGCATTAGTGCTAAATATCCCACCTAATGTGATGAATCACCATTTACTATTCCTTTTTTTAACATTTTAAGCATTTAAACACCATTCCTCTCATTCTCTTGCCTCTTGTCCCATTCCAGCCGAGCCAGCAGCTCTTCCAAACCCTCTCAAGCTGTGTTCTTGAGTATGGAAGACAAATCTAACTCTTAAGCACCTAAGGTAATGGTTTAAGGCTTATTTTAGCTCTTTTTCTTCATCTCTTCATTACCTACACTTAGATCTCGTGACTTATCACTTCCCATGGCTTATTCTCAGTGTTTTAGACCTTGAACAACAACCAATCTTGGCTGAAGCAAGTTTAAGGACCAAGGTTTCCAAAATTTGCATTTTAAGGTAAAAACATACCTTAAGCATCTCTACTCTTCATCC
Source organism: Limonium bicolor (assembly GCA_023374045.1). Taxonomy (NCBI): domain Eukaryota; kingdom Viridiplantae; phylum Streptophyta; class Magnoliopsida; order Caryophyllales; family Plumbaginaceae; genus Limonium; species Limonium bicolor. The sequence continues at coordinate 5,882,754 of CM041778.1, read as the reverse complement.
GGTTTTCTTCCTCTGATTTCTATGAGTTTATTCACTCATAATCTTCATATTTACATGTTCATTCAGTTGGTTAACCATTTGGAGCAAGGGTGGCCGAAATCCAAAGGAAATACCATTCTTTAAGGCATTTTGCCAAGGTAAAACCTATTACCATAGCAGCTTGTTGTTGTCTAGCTATTTCCTATGTTGATATGGTGAATTTAACACCATGTGGTGTGTTTAATTCAGGCTGAAACCCTTTGGAAACTTCTTTGCATTTTTAAGGTGATTTTTGCCTTAAATCTTACATTAATTGTTCTTTATGGTTAAGCTCATGCTTGGAGTATAACCATATCTTATTTTGGTGTATTAAACATGTCTAAATGATGTGGTGATGTTTCCTCCAAGCTGCCGAGAATTACTAAGGATAAACCAAGGTATAAACACCTTAAACTTATGATTTTTATGATTTCTTAGCATATATATATTATGTGTCGAGAGTGGAGTTAAATATATGGTTGATTTTAACCTAAGAATGGAAAAAAATGACTAAGATAAATTAAGCTAGTCGTTTAAGTGATTTAATTAACATAATGGTCAAATTATGACATTATGTGGAAAAAAATAAATAAACTACAGCAAGGCCGTGAGTTTATTGTATAAATTAAGCTATTTATGTGTACTTTTATGTAATAAAGCAAAGTTGTAATAAGGCCATGTCATTAGGCCATTTTAATTTAAGTTTAAAGCTTATTTAGTTTAATTTATGCTTATATAATTAAGTTTGGGGCCAAACGGTAATTAATGGTAAAATATAAAGCTGTGGGCTTAATTTAGAGGAATTTAGGGGTTTTGAATGAATTTAATAAAAATTATAACATTTTATAAAGTTTTGGGCCAAAATCGTAAAAATAGAAAACTACGGGGTATTATTGGTGATTACCGAAAGCTTGGTTCCAATTTGGTATTAGAAGTCAAGTTGAATATATAGGAGACTTTGATCAAGTTTGGAGAATTTAAGAAATTAAAATACTACCTTATATTAAGATAGTTATTAAATTGTAAAAGATTTATAAGAGAGGGGGTTGTTTGGTGATTTCTGAAAACTTGGGGTACTAAATGGAGTTTAGTACACACCTTAGGTTATTAGGAATTTTTAGAATTTGATTTGGTTAAATTTGGAGTTTATATGAATTATATAAGTATAATATATGGTATTTTATAACATTGTTACAAATGGGTAACATGTGGGTAAAAACCGAGAATTATAAAGAGTATAAGGTTAGGAATGATATTTATAACCTTTTGGTATAGTTTGGTAATTTTTGGAGTTATATACAAGATTTTATAAAGATATATGTATAATATATAGTTTTAATGATATTGGAAAACTATGTATTATAAATTGGGGAGATTTGGTAAATATACAAAGTTTGGTGGTGGGAATTTAATTAAAACAGACCTAGGGTCTGTTCGGTAATTATAACCGTTTTAAACTATAGGTTATAATTATATTAAGGTTTAAGGATTATAATATAAGATATATATTATAAGTGTAACAATGAAATATAATTTGGGATTGATTTGTAATTTATGGAAGTATAGTGGTAGAAAATAAAAACCAAAAGTTTAAAGGGTTGTTTGGTATTTTATAACAATTTATAACTATAGGTTATAATTGTTTTAATGACATAGATGTCATAATATATGTTATATAACTATAATATAACATTATATAAATTATGTGGTGGATTTTGTAAATATTTAAGAGAACAAGAGTGCTGTTCGGAAATAATGGGAATTTTAGAACAAAAATTTATAATATGGTTTTCAATGTTATAAAGGTTATAACATTTATAATATAAGAAATATTCATTAAAAGAGAATGAATATATTATAAATATTTACCATATAATAAATGGTCCCATAATACATATATATAAATAAATATATGTTATGGTGTGGAAAAATACAATATGGTTCAATAACCATGTATTATCATAATTTAAAATGATATAAGGTGAAAGGAAAAAGAATTACAAACATTAGATATGGAAGTTCTAATGTTAGGAGTGTACATGGAATAATAAGGATTCATATAATTCAAAGTATTTTTACATACGAATTATACCACATTAAACTTGGAAAAACAAACCTTAGGAAAAGAAAATACTAAGGTGAAGTGTATAGTATATGATTAGGAATTATACATGCAATATAGAAACAAACTATATGATATACAAGAGTATATTAAGTTACATGCGATAACAAGGTTCAACGTTAAGTATGTTATTATACGAGACAAGACTACGCATGTAATATAACGTTTTTCCAATTCCGAGTTAAGCCGAAAACCCGACAAAACGTTGACAGTTAATAACGGGGGATTAACCGGGAGGTAATAGCGACGGTACGGGGTACCGTAGAGTTAAGTTGTTATACGGGATCCTAATCAGTAGCGTTATGTATTGTTAGACTGTTAGAGACGACACGAGGAGCATCGGATCTAGCTGAATCATACTCCACCGTAATACTTTCAGGGTGAACGGTATGTTATTTATGTGGCTTGATTGTCTCTGAGGATTTCCTCAGTTCAGACATTGTGTGAAAATCTGTGTTAAGATTGAATGTCTGCTTGTGTGAATTAATATGCTTGAGTTGTGTAATAATGCTGCTTTATTATTATTACTGTTGAGCGATAACAGTACCGTTCGTATATATGAACATATTATAAACGAACTAGCGGCAATGATGCTATCTTATATGTGTAATATAAGGAACGTAAGTAAAACGTTGTAGCATTAGGATAATAAGATATATATATATATATATATATATATCCGAGACTTATATACGGAGCATTGGCCTCTTTAACGCCGCTCTCGTATCTAACACTGGATCCCGAGTCGACATACTCAGGATTGGACTAACGACCTTAGTCTGCTGTGTTAGGAAAAATAGTAAAACGATGCGATGGGATAGATAAGTTTATCAAGAGGATGTGGCTCTTGCTGTGAACTGTGATCCGTTAACCATACTAGGATACCGTGTGGTAACCGTAAGTATCTGGATAAATTTCCAACGAACTACAGATGGTTCGTCGGTCGGAGACTCTACCGCTGGAGTGGCTACTGCCGTGAGTGACCCGCCATAGGAGATGGGTAACTTAGAGACACGTCGTTCTAACGAGACGTTGTCATTAGGCATGACTGAACAATTACGAACGACTATATTAGCTCGTACATTAGGTGAACGTTATTTGGGCTTTTATGCCAAGACGGGAAATTATACTTGTCTATAATTCTCGTTGTTTCGCCTTGTTGCTCAGTGGTTATGCTTTATAATTATGTGAGGTATGTTGGTGGATTTGTTTGAACGAGTCATTGTGCTCATATTGTGTGTTGTAAACTGGTTGAGTCGAGTCGCTGTGCTCGTGTGTGATTATTGTGGATTGTTTGGTCGTGTGAGTCGCCGTACTCAATTATGAAATATCGAGTGTTTGTTGAAATGGAATCTTTGTACTCATATAAGCGTCGTAACGCTTTCAGTGGTTTATTACGATGCGATGTGTGAAGTCGGGGGCTTGTTTGCTAATTGAGTTTACTGCAATATATATTGTTGCTTTACAGTTTTTATATTAAACTACTTGCATGAAAATGAATTGCATGCTCTCGACCAATTAACTGAGGGTCCGAGGGGGCATGACGGTCATGTAGTAACATACTCAGCAGGGGCTGATTCCATACCACAAACAACCATTTTGCAGGTATGCAGCTTCCGGTGTCGACAAAGAGAGAGGGACGCGCTGGGTAGTTCAGTTACAGTTGTTTTAATATGCACTGTTGCATTTTGATACGAACTTAGAAACGTGTATAGGATTGGGATACTTAGAACGCTCACTGTGAATGTATTTTATATCGGTTTGGGAAGGTTAGATTTATCTCTTGTTGTCACTGTGGGAAATTGTTTCGTATTTATGAATATATCAGTAAGCACGTTATTACTCGTATGGGCGAGTGAGAATGGTGACACCAGTAGTTCTATTGTTGAGATTATCGCTGCGATTACAATGTTAAGTAAGATAATTAGGAGCGATTAGAGTAGGGGTGTTACAAAAGTGGTATCAGAGCGGAGTACCGCTCTGATGACAAGAGATAATAGGATTTATACAGTGAGCATAGGTTTTGGGAATGCGGGAAACGTTGTGAGGATGCGTGACCTTGCGGGGTTGATGCAATGCTTAAGGCTTGCACACCATAGCCGTAGAGGCACTTCAATATTAAACGACCGAGACTACGGTATTAGACCGAGTAAAGGTATAACCCGTCCTCTTGACATATGTCAGAGAGAGGTCTGGTTAATAGAACTAAGGAAGAACACGGAGCAGTGGAAGGTGGTGAGAGTCCAGCAACCCCAAGTAACGCGAAGACTGTATGAAACGCTCGCACTTGATAGGAGAGCATCCTGGGGAAACTTGCAATGGTACCCCACCCGCCGCAGCCCGTACCTCGAGTACTATCTAGTGACACAAGAAATGAGAAGCGCCACGGAGATAACTCTCCTGATCGGAAGACCCGATGTGGATGCTATGAGAATTATGTTAAATGTAGAGAATAAGATTTAGTGTTTTGGTGGAATGTTTAGGACCGGAGGTCCTGGTAATGACGTAATGTCTACCGTATGAGTGAGAAATGAATATTAAACCGAGGTTGAGGAGATAGTTCCCGTAGGACTAATGGGGCTTGCTTGCTATAAGCAAAGCAACCCTGTCCTTCATCCAGGAAAGCACTGAATGGTGCGCTTGGGGGGAAGAAAGTGGAAATGACGAGTGATGATTAGTTTAATAGTTATGTAACAAACGGAAGGAATTTCCTTTTTGAAGTCTCACCCGAAGCGAGTAACGCTAATTCATGCAATACTGAAGGTTCAGGATGGCCTGACGTGCATGAAGAGAGATTATGAGAGCTGTAGAAACAAGAACTCGCTAAGTTACTATCATGCAAAGCCTCGAGAGGAGAGTAAGACCTTACTACCATGGTAAACTTGTGGGAACGAGTGTAGAGTGAGACTGTATTAATTTGAGTAAGAACTTTTGACTGGAACAGGAACCCGATTAGGGAATAACACTGCACTGACACACCGTACCGGTGGCTCAGTCTGCATGGCACACTTGCCACTGCAAGTGCCACATAACCAAAGCATTAAATTTCAACCTGCCTTGCGCACTTGCTACAGCAAGTGCAGTGACGGTAAACTAACCCTAAAGGACGTAGTGGTCCAGGCGGTTACCAATAAACATTAAATCTTATGTGAGTCCATAATGCAATTAAGCAGGAAATAGCCTTCTTAAAGGCTGGGGTACGAAACCCTTTGATTGGAGGTCGATAAAACCTCGGAAGGACCTAGCCGGTCTGACCATTTAACCTGAAAATAATACACCATTTAGTAGAGTAAGGGAAGGGGAGTAAATGAGAATAACGGTAATTAGTGCTTTCAAGCCTAACCCTAGTGCCGGTATGGACATTTAAACGTCAATCATTACCGGTGGGGAGTGTCGAGTCTTCAGGACCAGCATAACCATAACCATATTTAGGGAGTGCACGACACTTGTGGTTAAACCACTACGTTGAACATTGCCAGAGGGCAAGAAGTTTGCTATACGAGCCAAGATTTTAAATTAAACCTATCTGACTGAGTAGATGGAAATATTAGACAAGGGCTGTCAGGGCAAACTATTTTGTAGTTGTAAGAAAAAAAATTAATAGGCAGATGTGAACGTGCAATAAAAGGGCCGATGTTATGCCCGCACCACACACACCGGAGGTGTTGTTAATCCATTATGCTGCTAGACTCCTGTACGGGGGCAGTGGATATTAACTGAACAGTGAATTTGCCTGAGGACGGAAGATACCGTTACCTCGAAGAGGATGGAGGAAATACTAGTTAAATAAGAGTAAGGACTACACAATGAAGAGTGATGATCAACGGAGCCCACTAAGTTGTGGGTATCCAATTGTAACCTGAGGAGAAAGTATTAGAACCAACTGGGATTAAATTAAATAGAAAGACAAACAATCATTTAACTATCTGAATAAGCACTGAGCCTGAATACCGTATGGCATAGGCCTACGGAAGGATACCCTTAGTACCACCAAAATAACCCAACACTAGGAGAACAAAAGTGATAAATCACAAATACTGATTAATATCAGGCTAAAGAAGGACTACCATAAGGCAAGGGAAACACGAGGTGTCAACCTTTATCATGGAGTCCGAACTACACCAAAAGGTGTAACCCAATGAATTGGGTGGAGTTCGAGAACTGAAAACTCATATCTGAGGGCGTTAACAGCCTAGGAGTGAACGGGAGAGATAGTACGTAAATACTGATCCCCACTCACAGATACCAGACAACGAGCATGTGGAAACCAGTATTATGACAATAAGTCGTAAACACCTATCTTAGAGAAGGTAAGGGAAATACAGATTAATAAAGGAAACCATAGAACCTAGTATTAGGGCCATTCTCACATTAAAGGTTAAGAATTGGCAGCATAGTTACTTAAACATAAATTACCGGGACTAAGAGTACGATAATCACCGGGTACGAACACTACGAGTGCACTAAACGAGACATGGGACGACCACACTCCTAGGAGCTTGTGGGCCTGACGAAACTTACATTGAGTTAATTAGGTAAGTAGTAATGTATCAGTATGGTACCCCATGTATGTAAACGAGTAGTGTGAGGACCCAGGGGGTAGTCAACTCTGTGTCTGAGTCAGTGAATGGAGTCCTGACTAGGTAAACCATGAATTGACGAGAGAGATCTCAGTCAAACCAACTAGGTTAGGGGGAATCAAGGATAGCTTGATAATAAAACGACATAAGGTCATAACTCCACAGTGGATGAGTTAGAACACAAGTTTTGAGGATTTTAGTAAACGAGGAAGCCAAGGCCTAATTTATAGTAAGGGAAATTTCATGATATACCCCCGAGGTTTGAGCGAATTTTACGAGATACCCCCGAGGTTTCATTTTCATTACGAGATACCCCTGAGGTTTCATTTTTTTACGATATACCCCTGAGGTTTCATTTCATTACGATATACCCCTAAGGTTTCAATTTTATTACGAGATGCCCCTCAGTTCAGTATCTAATATATTATATTTTTCATATCCTCATTTTACCCTCACCCCATATGCCCCGCAACATGGATTTATGGTCAAATTTTTTTAAAATTTAAAATATGAACAAAATGCACAGAAAAATTAAAGATCAATTTAAATTTTAATTCAATTTTAAAAACAAAAATAAATTAAAAATTAAACTCTTAAAAAGTTTAAAATTAATAGATATGACCAAACAACAAAAAAATAAATAATCTATTTAAAAAACTTATATTTACATAAATTAAAAACTATTATAGCAATTATATTTAAAGAACAAAAAAATAATTTTTATACTTTATTTTTCTAATTTAAAATAATGATTTTTTCTATGTACTATATGAAATTATTGCTTTTAATATTCTTCATATTATTGTTATACTTTTTACAATATTAATACATATCGTAACTCCTTAACAAGTTATGTTTATTTTTCAAAATAATTTACTTTTTATTTTTTAGTCATTTCTATCTATTATTTTTTTTGTTTTATGTTTATTTAATTATATTCATTTTTTAATATTGATTTAAAATTTTATATGAAATTTAATTTATATGAGCATTTTATTTAAGTTTCAAATTCAAAAAAAACTTTGACCATATATCCCTTAGATTATTGCGGGCATATGATTTTGAGCCACCGCTATAATAGTTTTTAAATTATGTAACAATATAAGTTTTTTAAATAGATTATTTTTTTGTTGGTTAGTCATTTCTATTTATTTAAAACCTTTCATGATTCTAATTTTTTAATTTGTTTTTATACTTTTATTTATGTTTTTTAAATTGAAATAAAATTTTAATTGATCTTTAATTTTTCTGTGCATTTTGTTCATATTTTAAATTTTTTAAAAATTTGACCATAAATCCATGTTGCGGGGCATATGGGGTGAGGGTAAAATGAGGATATGAAAAATATAATATATTAGAATCTGAACTGATGGGCATCTCGTAATAAAATTGAAACCTCAGGGGTATATCGTAATGAAAATGAAACCTCAGGGGTATATTGTAAAAATAATGAAACCTCGGGGGTATCTTGTAATGAAATGAACCTCGGGGTATCTCGTAAAATTCGCTCAACCTCGGGGGTATATCGTGAAATTTCCCTTATAGTAATGGCAAGGTGAACCCATGAATAAGAAGAGGAATTGTGGTATCTTAGGAAGTTATATTAGAGAAACCCTTGTAAGATTATAGATGCTACCCAAAGGGGGGGGGGCAGAAAGAGCTATATAATGCGCTGAGGGCGCCGCGATGATGTCGCATTAAACAATAATAACCACATGCTCAAGCCATAAAACGCTAGTATGTTAGTACCAATTAGGGTTGAACAAAAAAACGAATGCCAAGCTAAAACCCACAGTCGTATTGTATGTTTACAACAGACGAAGGGCAAAAGCGAGCATTACAAGAGATACTCTAAGCTGGAGATTAGATACTCCATGCAAACCGCAACAGCGAATAACCGTCCAATCGACTGGGACATGGTGTGCAACAAAGTGACCATTTTAATATCTGTTAACCGAATTATGTTGGTGTAAAGCAGAACGTAGAGGATTAGATAAACTAATGGATTCCCCTAATCGAGAAGAGGGATGAACCATATATGTGGGCACTAAAATACCAACACCGAGGGATACGTTCACACTAGCAAAGAGGACCTACAGGGTACCCCAGGAGCGAACTCATTCCAGAGGGAAATAACTTGGAGTCATGAGGTGCCAGTTGGATGCGCATATCAGACTCGTCTTGATATTTTAGAGACAACTACTGCTCGAGCCCTAGTGCTAGAACATAGCTCGACAACCCTTACAAACCGAAGGTTAGTTCGGTAGGGTGGCATGAACTCTTGGGAATATACCATGAGCATGTATAGAATTCAGGAGGGCTGAATGGAATAGCTAGTTGAAATAATAAGCGTGTGTAACAAATACCATGCAGCGAAATAATTTACTCCATCCCCATAATTATGGAAGACCGTGTAGAAACACCGTCACGTGGAGCTGAAACCAACATGAAACTACTACCTAAAAGGGGTAAACTAACCATAAAGTAGTTGGGCATACTGCTTGCGGAGCGAGTGGGCCCATATTACTTAGGTTTGATGTACCTAACAGGTTTGGGGAAAACCAATGATGTGTTTACATCTCCCGATCAAACCGTATATGAATATACATACACCTAACCGTGATAGGCAGTATAGCCTTAGGGGCTAAAGCCAGACCCTATAGAAAAGGGGTAATGAAATATGTAGCACATTAGTGCACGAATAATTCCACTGGAATGGAACATCTTGAACTTATTACTTCACGATGATATATTCATAGATTACGTGGGTGTAATCATTTTAAGGGGGGTAGAGCGATTTCGCACGCTTAAAATATACCGTACGTAGTGCATGGTACACGTGCTGCAAACTATTATTGTACGTAGAGTACAAGTATTATGATTGTGTTATATTACTTGAGGTAATATTGTGATGTATTATGTGTATGAATATATATATATATATATATATATTTGTTCGCATTGTTGTGGCGAATAGGAAAGGGAGAACAGATAGAGTGTTCTTATCCTATTACCGATTATTTATGCAAACGTTGCGAACATTAAACACTAAATGCCTAACTTGTTATCTCCGGTTGAGAGTTCAAGTAGGTCTATCTGGTAGCTCCAATGGGAGATTTCAAATAGAAGGAGTAGAAAAGCTCCATACTATATGATTGTGACTCGGTATGAAACCGATTATTAAATGCGATGGGTGATCGGCATGAGACCGATGTGTAACCTAGTGGAGGTAAAACCTCTAGGAGTTGTATGAATAGTTATAGTCGAAAGAACTTGGTACATGGTTAGGATACATGATCCTATATGCCATTGATTAGATTAATTACACTAGTTGACTTGTGTATCTATAGAACACAAGGTGGCAAATATCAAGAGGAAACAAGATTAAAAGTGAATAAACAATTGATTGATTGAAATTGACGTGGGAAGTTGAACTTGATCCTGGTCCGATCAAGCGAAACCGAACACAAATTGAGGTGAGAGATAGTTCAACACTGACGCTGACCACGTCGGGGTTGAATGACTCTCGAAACTTCCTCCAAGTGGACACATATATGAATAAATTGGAATATGGGCGTCACTCGAAGAGCCGTGGACCGTGGAGTCCTCCGTCATTAGACCGTGTGTCTGCGAGTGACATCACCCAAAGAGCCGTGGACCGCAGAGCCCTTTGTCATTAGACCGGTGTGTCTGTGGGTGATTAAAGAAATAAGGTGATACTGTCCGAGGAGCCGTGGACCGCAGTGTCCTTCGTTATTAAACCGGTGTCCACGGGTAGTAGACGTTGGTTAGCATGGGGTTGGGGATCGTCAAGTCCTGGTCTTTAAGACTACTTCCCTGTGATTTTCATCGTTAAATATATGTGCACACATACATGTGGAGTGATGTGTGGGTATCCTCGCGAGATACTAACATGTAGATAGGGATGCGTGGAGTATCCCTTGCAAACACCTTGAGTACTTTATTGAGCTTTGCACCTTGTTAGTGCTGTGTATGATTGAGCTTTGCACCTTGTCTAGTGCTGTGTATGATTGAGCTTTGCACCTTGTCTAGTGTTGTGTATGAATGAGTTTTGCACCTTGTTTAGTGTTGTTTATGAATGAATGTGTCATGATTATTGACTATATGGAATGAGATTGTTGCTGTATCAAATGTGATACATATAGACTAGGTCTGAACGTAGCGGGATGTACTCCCTAGTGACGATCTGTCTGTGATTACTTAGTGGAACTGGATTCCTTAGGTGAACTGATTATGAATAAGGACTTCGGGACGAAGCCTTTTTAAGGGGGGTAGATTGAAATACCCCTAACCTTAAAAACATAATTAAATGATCTATTAATGATCTAAGATGGTTAATTAACATCTAAATACCATTGGGGAACAATCTAAAGATCTCAACAAGGCAAAACATGCCTTAAGATCGGTAAAGCCAAAAATGTGCTTTAAGACACCATAAAGATTGTATGACCTCAAATAGGATCCAAAGTGGATTCCTAAGTATTATAATTAAGTAAGGAACACAACAAAACTGTTCTCAAAGAAAACAGAGCTCAGAAACACCCTGTGACACAAAATGTGCACTAAAACACCTTAAAGCACGTTTTTTGTGTATGAGCTCTAAGATAATGACTTTTGTCATTTTTAAAGACTGGGTATATCATTTAAATCATTAATTTGACATGATAGACTATTTTATAAAGTCTAAATCAAAGTTTGAAAATAAAAATCAAAATATGACATTTATTTATGAATAGTACCCAAATAGTGCATTTTAAGCAATATTGACCAAGTATGGTCAATGGTCAATTAATGACCCAATTGACCCATATGCTGTCGGCAGGCATGGAGGATGGAGGGAGGAAGACAGCTCACTCAGCATTAGTGCTAAATATCCTACCTAATGTGATGAATCACCATTTACTATTCTTTTTTTTTTTACATTTTAAGCCTTTAAACACCATTCCTCTCATTCTCTTGCCTCTTGTCCCATTCCAGCCAAGCCAGCAGCTCTTCCAAACCCTCTCAAGCTGTGTTCTTGAGTATGGAAGACAAATCTAACTCTTAAGCACCTAAGGTAATGGTTTAAGGCTTATTTTAGCTCTTTTCTTCATCTTCATTACCTACACTTAGATCTCGTGACTTTTCACTTCCCATGGCTTATTCTAAGTGTTTTAGACCTTGAACAACAACCAATCTTGGCTGAAGCAAGTTTAAGGACCAAGGTTTCCAAAATTTGCATTTTAAGGTAAAACATACCTTAAGCATCTCTACTCTCCATCCGGTTTTCTTCCTCTGATTTCTATGAGTTTATTCACTCATAATCTTCATATTTACATGTTCATTCAGTTGGTTAACCATTTGGAGCAAGGGTGGCCGAAATCCAAAGGAAATACCATTCTTTAAGGCATTTTGCCAAGGTAAAACCTATTACCATAGCAGTTGTTGTTGTCTAGCTATTTCCTATGTTGATATGGTGAATTTAACACCATGTGGTGTGTTTAATTCAGGCCGAAACCCTTTGGAAACTTCTTTGCATTTTAAGGTGATTTTTGCCTTAAATCTTACATTAATTGTTCTTTATGGTTAAGCTCATGCTTGGAGTATAACCATATCTTATTTTGGAGTATTAAACATGTCTAAATGTGGTGATTTTCCTCCAAGCTGCCGAGAATTACTAAGGATAAACCAAGGTATAAACACCTTAAACTTATGATTTTTATGATTTCTTAGCATATATATTATGTGCCGAGAGTGGAGTTAAATATATGGTAGATTTTAACCTAAGAATGGAAAAAATGACTAAGATAAATTAAGCTAGTCATTTAAGTGATTTAATTAACATAATGGTCAAATTATGACATTATGTGGAATAAAATAAATAAACTACAGCAAGGCCGTGAGTTTATTTTGATAAATTGAGCTATTTATGAGTAATTTTATGTTATAAGCAAAGTTGTAATAAGGCCATGTCATTAGGCCATTTTAATTTAAGTTTAAAGCTTATTAGTTTAATTTATGCTTATATATAAGTTTGGGGCCAAACAGTAATTACTGGTACAATATAAAGCCGGGGCTTAATTTAGAGGAATTTAGGGGGTTTTAAATGAATTTAATAAAAATTATAACATTTTATAAAGTTTTGGGCCAAAAATCGTAAAAATAGAAAACTAAGGGGTTTATTGGTGTTTACCGAAAGCTTGGTTCCAATTTGGTAGTATTGAAGTCAAGTTGACTATATAGGGACTTTGACCAAGTTTGGAGAATTTAAGAAATTAAAATACTACCTTATATTAAGATAGTTATTAAATTGTAAAAGATTTATAAGAGATGGGGTTGTTTGGTGATTTCCGAAAACTTGGGTACTAAATGGAGTTTAGTACACACCTTAGGTTATTAGGAATTTTTAGAAGTTGATTTGGTTAAATTTGGAGTTTATATGAATATAATATAAGTAATATATGGTATTTTATAACATTGTTACAAATGGGTAACATGTGGGTAAAAACCGAGAATTATAAAGAGTATAAGGTTAGGAATGATATTTATAACCTTTGGTATAGTTTGGTAATTTTTGGAGCTATATACAAGATTTTATAAAGATATATGTATAATATATAGTTTTAATGATATTGGAAAACTATGTATTATAAATTGGGGAGATTTGGTAAATATACAAAGTTTGGTGGTGGGAATTTAATTAAAACAGACCTAGGGTCTGTTCGGTAATTATAACGTTTTAAACTATAGGTTATAATTATATAAGGTTTAAGGATTATAATATAAGATATATATTATAAGTGTAACAATGAAATATAATTTGGGATTGATTTGTAATTATGGAAGTAGTGGTGGTAGAAATAAAAACCGAAAGTTTAAAGGGTTTGTTTTGGTATTTAATAACAATTTTAAACTATAGGTTATAATTGTTTTAATGACATAGATGTCATAATATATGTTATATAACTATAATATAACATTATAAAATTATGTGGTGGATTTGTAAAATTTAAGAGAACAGAGTGCTGTTCGGAAATAATGGGAATTTTAGAACAAAAATTTATAATACGGTTTTCAATGATAAAGGTTATAAACATTTATATATAAGAAATATTCATTAAAAGAGAATGAATATATTATAAAGATTACCATATAATAAATGGTCCCATAATACATATATATAATAAATATATGTTATGGTGTGGAAAAATACAATATGGTTCAATAACCATGTATATCATAATGAAAATGATATAAGGTGAAAGGAAAAAGAATTACAAACATTAGATATGGAAGTTCTAATGTTAGGAGTGTACATGGAATAAAGGATTCATATAATTCAAAGTATTTTACAGACGAATTATACCACATTAAACTTGGAAAAACAAAACCTTAGGAAAAGAAAATACTAAGGTGAAGTGTATATAGTATTGATTAGGAATTATACATGCAATATAGAAAAAAACTATATGATATACAAGAGTATATTAAGTACATGCGATAACAAGGTTCACGTTAAGTATGTTATTATACGAGACAAGACTACGCATGCAATATAATGTTTTTCCAATTCCGAGTTAAGCCGAAAACCCGACAAAACGTTGACAGTTAATAACGGGGGATTAACCGGGAGGTAATAGCGACGGTACGGGTACCGTAGAGTTAAGTTGTTATACGGGATCCTAATCAGTAGCGTTATGTATTGTTAGACTGTTAGAGACGACACGAGGAGCATCGGATCTAGCTGAATCATACTCCACCGTAATACTTTCAGGGTGAACGGTATGTTATTTATGTGGCTTGATTGTCTCTGAGGATTTCCTCAGTTCAAACATTGTGTGAAAATCTGTGTTAAGATTGAATGTCTGCTTGTGTGAATTAATATGCTTGAGTTGTGTAATAATGCTGCTTTATTATTATTACTGTTGAGCGATAACAGTACCGTTCGTATATATGAACATATTATAAAACGAACTAGCGCAATGATGCTATCTTATATGTGTAATATAAGGAACGTAAGTAAAACGTTGTAGCATTAGGATAATAAGATATATATATATTATATTATCCGAGACTTATATACGGAGCATTGGCCTCTTTAACGCCGCTCTCGTATCTAACACTGGATCCCGAGTCGACATACTCAGGATTGGACTAACGACCTTAGTCTGCTGTGTTAGGAAAAATAGTAAAACGATGCGATGGGATAGTTAAGTTTATCAAGAGGATGTGGCTCTTGCTGTGAACTGTGATCCGTTAACGATACTAGGATACTGTGTGGTAACCGTAAGTATCTGGATAAATTTCCAACGAACTACAGATGGTTCATCGGTCGGAGACTCTACCGCTGGAGTGGCTACTGCCGTGAGTGACCCGCCATAGGAGATGGGTAACTTAGAGACACGTCGTTCTAACGAGACGTTGTCATTAGGCATGACTGAATAATTACAAACGACTATATTAGCTCGTACATTAGGCGAACGTTATTTGGGCTTTTATGCCAAGACGGGAAATTATACTTGTCTATAATTCTCGTTGTTTCGCCTTGTTGCTCAGTGGTTATGCTTTATAATTATGTGAGGTATGTTGGTGGATTTGTTTTAACGAGTCATTGTGCTCATATTGTGTGTTCTAAACTGGTTGAGTCGAGTCGCTGTGCTCGTGTGTGATTATTGTGGATTGTTTGGTCGAGTGAGCGCCGTACTCAATTATGAAATATCGAGTGTTTGTTGGAATGGAATCTCTGTACTCATATAAGCGTCATAACACTTTCAGTGGTTTATTACGATGCGATGTGTGAAGCCGGGGGCTTGTTTGCTAATTGAGTTTACTGCAATATATATTGTTGCTTTACAGTTTTTATATTAAACTACTTGCATGAAAATGAATTGCATGCTCTCGACCAATTAACTGAGGGTCCGAGGGGGCATGACGGTCATGTAGTAACATACTCAGCAGGGGCTGATTCCATACCACAAACAACCATTTTGCAGGTATGCAGCTTCCGGTGTCGACAAAGAGAGAGGGACGCGCTGGGTAGTTCAGTTACAGTTGTTTTAATATGCATTGTTGCATTTTGATACGAACTTAGAAACGTGTATAGGATTGGGATACTTAGAACGCTCACTGTGAATGTATTTTATATCGGTTTGGGAAGGTTAGATTTATCTCTTGTTGTCACTGTGGGAAATTGTTTCGTATTTATGAATATATCAGTAAGCACGTTATTACTCGTATGGCGAGTGAGAACGGTGACACCGGTAGTTCTATTATTGAGATTACCGCTGCGATTACAATGTTAAGTAAGATAATTAGGAGCGATTAGAGTAGGGGTGTTACAGATTTGGCTGTGGTAGAAAGATCTGACTCATCAGAATCTACTATGAACTCCATGCAGTGTGGAGAACGGGTGTTTGATTGAGTTACACTTGAGATGATAGACCAGGCTGTAAGTGAGTCGAAGACTGGTTGGACATAGCTTTGGGTGACGTATTTCTTGGGGTGTCTTGTAGTCATGAACTTGCGAATGGTGGAGTGTACTATTTGTTCATTTGAACTGGATGAGCTTTGTGGAGTTTGTGCCATTTTGTGAAATGTGAAGTGATGATTGTGAGTGGTAAGTGAAGTGAACAAGTATTTATAGACACCTTGGATATGCTCAATGACTGATCGGTGAGTGGTAATAAATGAGGTGCTACGTCTTGTGGCCTATGTTTGTAGGCTTTTTAGGTGTCAAGTTTGAAGATAGGATTATTGGAATGGATGGGACTAAATATCTCAGATCATTTTGCAATTTTTAATCAAGGAAGATGCAGCTAATACAATAAATTATTTCATAGATAAGATAATCATTCAATATAGACAAAAGAACAGTTGCATTTTCATTGATGTCAAAAGATTGACTTCGATACAGATAGTCAATGGCATTACAAAATCATAAAGGAAAAGAAAAATGTAACTTAGAAACTAATTATGCTCACGGTTTCCATTCATGTCTCTAAGAGACAAAGAACGCTCAGGCTATGTGGGAGTCTATAAAATCTATTGCTCCTTGAACCATGTGATGAACACTTGGTTCAGTGGAGACAGCCTGCACAGCAGTAAGGGTGACCCTTACATGCTGAAGAACATCCCTAGCTTGAGTATCCAGACTGGTCCCTGACGTGTCATGGACCGGTGAGATACTGCGCTTTCTTTTTAGAGTTGATGTCCTTGCCATTGGTCGAGGCTCTGACTTGGAGTCCTCGCTCTTTGTGGGCTTTTAGAGGGCCATGAGCTTATCACCTTTGGTCTTTATGCCCATCTTGGATAACATTTCTGAGCATATGCTGTCCTGAGTGGTGCGCGAGCACTCGTGGAACCTGTCGGTGTCCACTCCAAATTCTTTTAGGGTCGTGGTTACCACTCCCCCGTTACAAGCCCCTGGTTGACGTGTCTGCTTTCATCAAGCGTGAGAAGAATCATGGCTGGAAGGTCGATCTTCTCCTTTGTCTTGAGGGCGTACAAAGTCTCACGTCTCGTGCATTTACGATATGAGTTTGTTGATTCCTCGGGGTGATATTATGCGTGATCAACTGAAAAGGACTCTGTCCGAAATGGACATGTCAACAGCATGGAAATTTTTCATAGTTGCTCCTTTGTTGAGCATATTTACCATTCTTCCTCCTTGGTGTCCTAGGTCATTCCACATTGTCTCTTTGGGAATGACTAGCCCTTCTGGATCTAGGTTGAAAGTCTTGCAAATCCAAGACTTTGAGATGGTGACCTTGACATTTTTTACTGTGGAGGTGAGGTAGTTGTCGTCATCGTCGCTTTTGAGTGCTCCTAGATGTCGCATGTGTTTTGAACAGCTCTGTGTAGATTGGGATAGACTCCTGGAAGAAATCAACCCATCCTTGGTATTCTAATAGCTCTAGGATTTCTCCCAGACCCATTTTCTCCATCCATTCCATGTCCAGTGTTTTTGGTAAGACTGGACAGGATTTATCATTGAAATTTTCAGCCTTGATCAAGGCTGGCTCTAGCTCGCTGATCTTCTTGAGTCGCTTTAGAGATTGAGGAGGCTGTGGCTTTGCAACTGCCTTCTTTGCTTGAAGGAGCTCGTCAAGCTCTTTAGAATGTGAAAATGAGGCCATCTTTGCTTTACTTTTCGCCTTTTTGTGGTGCTCACGCTCGTCGAGCGTGTGTAAAAAATGTTATGGCGACTCTGTGTCTCTATCGTCAACTTGAAGTTGTCACTGAGATGTCGGTGACCTATTAACGACCGGTTCTCCAAACACGGCAATGAGCGCCGCTTCTTCTTCTGAGTCAGGTGCTGAAACTCCTACTTCTTGAACTTTCTCTGCTACTGAGGCATCCTTTGGTGATAGCTCATCACTCTGAACCTCTACTTCATCCACTTGTTGAGCAACTACTTCAACGACAGTGTAACACCCCAACTGCCAAACCTGAACCATCACGTAACGAACTTGCAACAATATTACAACACAGCGGAAGAAAGTACTAAAAGTTGGTGTTACCGCCGTTAGTCACCCACGTGACTAACTAGGCCTATTCCAGTCTCAAGCTACGTCTGACGGACCCGAGTGTACCGAACGTAAGTGCGTACAAAGTCTTAAAACAAAATACAATACCGAGTTCGAAGTATCTCTCCTATTATTACAAATTACTACCACAGTTTATATAACGAGTGTACAGGCACACTTCGTAAACAAATTAAACCCTTAGTGCTCTACCCACTCCTACTCTCAGGCTGGGTCCTCGTCTGGCACCTATCTGCAAAGTTTAAATCACAGGCCCCAAGGGGCTCAGCATATTGCTGGTATAGAAAACGTGCAGCCCACAAGCTATCAAGGCTACAACGACTACTTGTCGAATACATGCAGTTGATTATTCACACATCAATAATAAGAAGTACAATAACAACAATACATTTATGTGAAACATTCACAGCTCAAATAAATCGAACGTCGTAGTGGACGTCCATTAATGAGTAAGTTAGATTCCTAAATCCTGAGGCCTGAGAATTGTTTAGTTCTCGTGTTTGACCATACCTTATAAGTGTCAACCATTCTCCTAATGAATGTTGTTCTCTAACTGAATTGTTTATTTTTGTCGGGTCAAGTAACCCTAGCCAATGAGTTATTAGCTCCATTGGTTTAATAAACATTAATTCTTAAGTTATGAGGGGTGTAGGCTTGACCCTCCTGCGCCTCCTGATATTGCCTCCCATCTCGAACTGTTCACTCGAGATGGTCGGGTCAGTTTGTCGACCCTAGGCGGAAGACAGATCTGATACAGATGCCGACCTCCTAACCTGAACATGCATGACCGGAGTCAGTCCCGGATTCCTCTCAAGTTCCAGTTAGCTGAAGTTTCAATGACGAATTGTTAGTTAAACCTCTCTCGGTATTAACCAACTAACAACAGGGTGTACTTATAACCGTATACAATTGTTTATTAAACAAAGTTAATGAACAAGCTCTAAATCAAGTAATGTTAGTGTACAATGGACACAAAGTAACAATACAGTAGATCGGTTTCATGCTTAATCTTGGTTAGTCGTATCACAATAACACAAAGCACACAAACCGAGGTAGACCCCGTTAGCAAACAAGCTATAAGAATCCCATACCTTAGCCTATCGACGTTTGTCCACTCCTGGATGACATCTCGACTATTCCGGTCACCTACTCCGCTCCTATAGTTCATTAGGACGGCGTGGTTAAATAACTTAATTTTCGTATTTTCACTATTCACCGTATTTTACTATTCACCATGTTTTACTATTCACCGTATTTTACTATTCACGTATACGTATTTTACTATTCACGTATACGTATTTACTATTCACGTATACTTCTCGTATTTGACTATTCATATATACGTAGTTACTATTCATTTATACGTATTTACTATTCATGTATACATATTTACTATTCATTTATACGTATTTACTATTCATGTATACGTATTTACTATTCATTTATACGTATACTATTCACATATACGAGTACTATTCATGTACACTAAAATTTTTCGTATACGCCCGTATGATACTCCGTATCGTACGTATTTATTTATTTTCCCAATATAACTTGTATTTTTATTAAAAATACCTTAAGTAATAATTTCTCCTATACTTATTTAAATTACGGGTATACCCCTCGTATACCTTCAATTATATACGGGTCTCGTTTAATCCCGTCTTAACTCTGTTTCTTTTACAACTTGTTTCTAAATTCTTTATTTAATTTCCTTAACCTTCTAAACACATAAAAATGTGTCATTTACATTACTTACCCATAGTTTCCTATTAATCTCTATTTTTCTTATAATAAGTTCTAAACTTGTTACTTTTATTTCTAATCTCTTCCAAAGTCTTATTTAATTAATTCCTTTTATACTTTTGGTCAATTACCAAAATATACCCAAGTTTGACCAGCCTTTTATGGTCAAACCCCCTAACTTTCCATTATTTACAATATTACCCCTAAAGTTAATTTAACTTAACTTTTTATTCCTTTATCCTTTTAATATCTAATCTTTTGCTACAAATTTTATTTTAGCTTCTCTAAACATTTTACAAACTGTCATTGACCAAGTTTGACCACGTTTGACCAGGGAAATTACCATTTTACCCTTGTGGTTTTTTTCTTTTATCCTAACTCATTTATTAACCAAATTAACTCTAATTAATTTCTAATTTTCGTAACTAATTTTCCTACAGATTTTTGAACATCAAAAATCATTTTAAACATCAAAAATCATTTTAAACATCTCTAAATCACCAGATTTAATTATCTAATGTTGTAGTATATATATACTACCTTTTTATTAACTTTAAATACACCAAAAACCTTATAAATTCTTATAATACTTATAAACCCTTTATAAATTGTAAACTTAATTCTACAATTATTTTCCCATCATCTAAACTTTATAAATTTCATAATAACTCTCATTCATTTTCGGCAATGATAATATGTTACCAAAACTTCACAATTTTTACATATTACACTTAATTATACTAATTCCTTTAATTTAACTTAGTTATATAATTTTTCTAACTCACCTAAGTTCCTTTAATTTTCGGCCATACACTAAATTTTAGTATATGAACTTTTCTTATATATTATGATGGCTTATATTAAAGTTTATATCATAAGGGTTGTAAATCTAATTTTAGATTTACAAAATATTAACATTTTAGGTGCTAAAAATTAAATCTAACACCTACTAAATTCGGTAATAATAAACAAGGTATACTATATGTTAGATCAATATTTAGAACCATGAAATAGGTAGTTGTAGGATTTACCTTGTATATTAAACTTTTTGCTTAATATTTAAGCTCGAATTCCTTAGAAATTTCACCAGCAATTTGCTAAAGGAATTGTCCCAAAAATTATACAATAAGATGAAGAATAAGACGGGTTAGTATCCCATGCCAATCGGCTATAACAAAAACCAAAGAATAAGAAGTTTTCAAGAAGGCAATGTTTTACCTCAAGAATCAAAGGCACTTCTTAGTGGTTTTTCCTGCGAATCTTGGGGCTCATGAGCTATGGTTGTAAAGCTCTTGAAGAGAGGATTCCAACGAGCTATCAATCTTGTGATTTGGAGCTAGGACGAGAAAGTTATGATTTCTACAAGGAAGGGTGTTCTTTAAGATTCAAAACTAAGAACTTTGGCTTTGTTTTGTGTTGTTTCTTCAAAGAGAGGATGGGCTACGAATTTGGGAGCTCTCATTTCACAGGTAGAGTCTCAATAATGATTCACTAAGGGGACAAGATGATAAGGCAATACAAATAAGTCTTGGTAGTTGAAATAGTAAAGTTTAAAAGCATTTTTTTTCTTTGGTGAGTCCCCCTCATGTCGGCAGCCCCTAGTCCCATTTGATCTTATTTTTTTTTTTTTCCTTTATATTATGTAACATTTGATGAATTAAATTCGTTCATAATGACTTGTACCATGTGATAGGTATGTTACAAGGCCAAAAATGCCTTAAAACACATTTTATGTGCTTCCCAGTTCACATTGATTATGCAATTTGTTTTGGCTAGTTTAAATGTGTTCTTAGTACATTTACAACCTTTAGAAACTTTGTTCGTGAAATAGCATGTTTCTAATTCAAATGTAAACCAAGTCGTTTAGTGGTTTCTCCTTGACTTTCGTCAGTTTACTACCTGTTTTTGTGTGGACTTGTATACTTAATTTCTGTGTACACGTAATGGTTCCTATGACCATTTTATTGTTGTTTCCTTACTTATTAATGGTAGTTAGGCTCATTAGCCTTTTAGTTCCATGTACAAATGCCTAAAGCACATTTCTCCTTAAAGCACATTTTGTGCTCTAAGGTGTGTTTTCGGTTTTAAACGCTTAAGGTATGTTTTTGTGTACATTGTTGTTTAACTCTTTTCTAATGTTTCTGAGACATGTTATAGCCTTAGTTTATTATAATTAGGTAGTTCATCAATATATTAAGGTTTGGGGTATTTCAATCTACCCCCCTTAAAAGAACTTTGTCCCCAAAGTTCCTATGCATCTAATATCTCCTAGAATACACAGGTAACTTCACATACAAAATCACATAGATCACACAACATTATATACACTTTCTTACTCATAAGGTCTGTCACAAAGTATAATACATACTTAACACTAAGTAAGTAACAAACAACAATCAACACTATGTGATTGTTTGCTTACAAACTCAAAAGCACATACTTAACACTGAGTAATCAACAATCAACACTATGTGATTGTTTGCTTACCAACTTAAAAGCAAAGAGGCTCTACCCCCCCTTAAAAGGGGTACGCCCTGTACCCTTACAAGAAATCTAGTCTATAAAGAGTGAAGGGTACTTCGCTCACATCTTATCCTCTAATTCCCAAGTAGCCTCCTCGACGTCCTGGTTGGACCAGAGAACCTTCACCAGTCTCACTGACTTGTGGCGAGTGTCCCTAGTCTTCGTATCCAGAATCCTCTGAGGGTCTCTACTGATCTCATGGTTGGCTCTATGGTTAGCCGTTCGGCCTGCAAAACATGGGAGGGGTGGTGCATGTATTTCTTAAGCTGAGACGTGGAAAACATCATGCACTTTACCCAGCTCACCGGTAGGTTAACCTGTAAGCAACTGGGCCCACCCGCTCCGTAATGGTATAAGGACCTACAAACTTTGGGCTCAACTTGCCCTTTTCCAAATCTGAATATTCCCTTCATCGGCGAAACCCGCAGAAATACCTGGTCGTTCACAGAGAACTCTAAGTCTCGTCGTCGCGTCAGCATACGACTTCTGTCTATCCTGGGCTGCCTTCATATTCTCTCGAATCTGCTGAACCTCAGCCTGAACTTGCTCCAAGTACTCCGGTCCTATGATAACCGCTTCACTTGACTCATCCCAACAGAGTGGTGTGCGACATGGTCTGCCGTACAATGCTTGGAAAGGTGCCATCTTGATCGTAGCATGATAGCTATTGTTGTATGAGAACTCGATCAGATGCAACTTATCGATCCAACTGCTCTGGAAGTCCAAGGCACATGCTCGCAACATGTCCTCAAGTGTCTGAATCGTACGCTCAGTCTGACCATCTGTCTGAGGGTGGAACGCGGTACTTAGCTTCAATTCTGTACCCAGCGCTTCCCGTGTAGTTTTCCAGTATCTCGAAAGGAATCTGGTGTCTCTGTCAGATACTATGGTCTTAGGTACTCCGTGGTGTCTCATGATCTCCTTATCGAACAGTTCAGCAAGCTTCGTTACCTTCCAAGTGTCCTTCATCGGTATGAATCGGGCTACCTTGGTCAGGCGATCAACTACAACCCATATCATGTTCAGACCTCCCCTGGTAGGTGGGAGTCCAACCACGAAATCCATGGAGATATCATGAAACTTCCACTCTGGAACTGGCATTGATTGAACCATGCCTCCAGGTCGCCTGTGCTCGAACTTTACCTTCTGGCAAGTTAGGCACCTCACTACAAACTCAGTAACGTCACTCTTCATCCCAGTCCACCAGAAGTAACGCTTCATGTCTTTATACATTTTCGAAGCTCCCGGATGGATAGAAACAGAAGAACAGTGTGACTCTCGTAGAATGCGCTCCTCAGTTCAGTGCTGCTGCGAGGAATGCATAATCGGCCCTTCAATCTGATCAGATCGTCATCATGTAATTCGAAGTCATATTTCTGGCTCTCGAATGTACCCTCTATCAGCTTCTGCCTGATCTCCATCATATATGAATCGCTCTGCTGAGCCTCTCGCACCTCGTCAATCAAGCTAAACTAGCAACCATGCATGAAGCGAGTGTGCTCGTCGACTCAGAGCATCAGCTACAACATTAGCCTTCCCTTCTTTGTACTGGAGGTCAATGTCGTAGTCCTTCAGGAACTCTAACCATCTTCTCTGTCTCATATTCAACTCCTTCTGAGTGAATATGTACTTCAAGCTTTTATGGTCGGTGTAGACTGTCAAACTAACTCCGTATAAGTAATGGCGCCATATCTTCAAGGCGAAGACTACAGCTCCCAACTCAAGATCGTGTGGGGTAGTTTCCTCATGTTTCTTCAGCTGCGAGAGGCATAAGCAACTACCTTGCCATGCTGCATGAGTACACAACCCAATCCCCCCTGATGCGTCACAATATACCTCAAATCCCTCTGTACCGTCTGGGATAGTCAGAATAGGTGCAGAAGTCAATGAGTCCTTCAAGCTCTGAAATGAACTCTCACAGTCATCTGTCCATACAAACGGTGCATCTTCTTCATCAAACTGGTCATTGGCTTGCTGACCTTAGAAAAGTCCTTAACAAACCTCCTGTAATAACCTGCCAAGCCGAGGAAACTCCTGATGTCGGTAACTGACTTCGGCCTTGGCCAGGTGCGCACGGCGTCAATCTTTGCTGGATCCACTGAGATCCCAGCATCTGAGATGACATGACCTAGGAAAGAGACCTGGTCAAGCCAAAACTCACACTTGGAGAACTTAGCATAAAGCTGGTTCTCCCTTAGTATCTCTAAAACTTGTCTCAAGTGACTTTCATGTTCACCTCTCGACCCTGAATATATGAGTATATCATCGATGAAGACCACAACTGACTTGTCCAACTGTTCCCTGAACAAACGGTTCATCAAATCCATAAATATCGCCGGTGCGTTCGACAAACCAAACGGCATCACTGTAAACTCGTAGTGGCCATATCTCGTCCGGAATGCCGTCTTCTCAATATCTTTCTCTCTAACAGGAATCTGATGATACCCTGACCTGAGATCAATCTTGGAGAACACAGATGCCCCTTTCAATTGATCAAACAAATCATCTATGCGTGGTAGCGGATACTTGTTCTTTATTGTAACAGTATTCAACTCCCTGTAGTCGATGCAGAGGCGGAGACTGCCATCCTTCTTCTTCACGAAGAGTACTGGCGCTCCCCATGGTGATACACTAGGCCGCACAAACCCTTTGTCGAGCAGGTCTCTCAGCTGTTCTTTCAATTCATTCATCTCAGCTGGAGCCATGCGGTAAGGCGCCTTGGCTATCGGTCCGGTTCCTGGTAGCAGCTCGATGGTGAACTCTACCTCCCGTGGTGGTGGCATGCCGGGTAGTTCCCTTGGAAAGAGGTCGGGAAACTCCGACACCACTGGTACTTTGGGGTCGAACTCTGAATCTCTCTCTATATCCTGAACATAGCAGAGGTACACTTCTTTATTCTTCCTCAGCTCTCGATACATGGCCATAGCGGTGATGATCTTGGTTGAAGGCTCTCTAGGTCTCTGGCGGTATGATATAGTAACCCCAGACGGACTCCTGAGTAGCAGTCGGTGCTCGGCGCAGAGGATACGACCCTTGTGCCGCTCCAACCAGTTCATCCCAATATAACATCAAACCCTAAATCTCTGAACTCAATCAAGGTGATAGGAAAGTCTTCTCCTCTAATTCGGATAGTGGCTGCTCGGTAGTAGCGAGTGCATCGAACCTTCTCCTTAGACGGGAGCGTAACCGTAAAGTCTGGCAGCTCGTCAGCGTCTAGCCCCAACCTCCTTGCAAATGATGATGAGACGAAGGTATGCGAGGCCCCTGAGTTGAATAGTACTGATGCATCAACGCCATTGATCGGAAAGGTACCCGTGAGAATAGTGCCGCTCTTGTCGGCCTGTGCCTCTGTGAGTAAGCTTAACGCACCTTCCGAACCGAATCCACAACCTATGTATTTCATAAGGATCATAAGTACTGATGGTATAATATGAGTCGAAAATGAGTAATCAGCACTGATATTATTTAAACCATCCTTTTACATTATGAGTTTTCTATTACAATACTTCAGTGTATTACATGGCTAGTACTTCCTAAAGGTTAAGTTCAAGCGTCCAGGTCTCATGTGTGTGGCATTGATTACTGTCGATGGTGCCGTATTCAACTTAATCCTCTTGATACCGTGATACAGCATTCTCGATTTTCCACCCATGATTAGAATATCTCCTGACTTAAGTACCACTTTCTGGGCAAGGTCTACGCGCTTCTGCTCGCCATATAGGAATTCGGCGTCGTCTCCAATGGACCAAGACACTACGGGTATCCCTCGGTTAAGAGACTCCGTTGTCTCGTCCTTATCTTGGTGTAGTCCAAGTCGTCCCTCCTTTTCGTAGAAGTTGATAATGCAGAGGTCTGCTTCCAGGTTCGGGATTGGATCACTTCAAGTTGTTGAGCAATCCCTACGGCTTGTGTATTAACCGTATGATACTCCTCAGGTATCTCTGGTGATGTTGTTCCATCCAATTCTCTCGTCTTTTGGTAAGTGTTGGTGTAAGGGTTCCAGTTCTTACCCAAGCACATCATTCTTAGCTTCATTCTCGATCCTCCAGGGTATTCCGGTGTATAGAAACCTCCCGGTCCCACTCCTAGCTGGCTACATCTCTGATGATGGCGATTTGTGCATTTGGTGACAGGTATCCTTTTAATAAGATCATACCTGGCCGGATGACCTGACACTGCTTCCTTGGGAATTCGTGAATCTTTAGGTCGGTCTCTTCTAGGCTAGGTGTTGAAGGTATTGGATAACAAATGTTGAAGTTTCCAAAGGTGGTAATAATTTATCTTACATGAGTTCTAATTAACTAACTAGAAACTCGTTCAAAACATATAGTCACTGATTCATGCATGAAATGCGATAAGCATACAGTTTTCCCTAATAGGTTGTAGTGGTACCTGGTCTCGATGAGGGTTCAGCCTCGTCTTCCCGGTCCACCATATGTAGTGCAGGCGGCCCTGATCGCTGGACAACCCGGGGTCCCCTGTTAGCAGCTGGCTGTGTGTCGCCTTTGGACCGTCGGTTCCAGGATTCGGAGCGGCCACGCCCTTGCCCTTGGCCTTCCACCCAGGTCTATAGGCTTTACTCTCGGGTTTCTGAAACATTCGAAAGCTCGGTGTCCGAACACACCACAGAAATTGCACTCCACCTTATTGCCTTCACAATCAACTCCAGGGTGGTCTTGGTTGCACCTGCGACAGTTGTAGCGGCGCTTATATCCCCCGCCGGTCCCCTTGCCGGTCTCAGTACCTGTTTGCTTACAACATTAGTAATTGAATTTCAAGGTTGATATCTGACTGTTAACTCAATTTAAGGAGTTACTTGTTACCCTTTGGTGCAGGCGAGCGCTGAGGCTTCGCTGCTATGCCGTAGGTTTGCTTTTGTGGCTCTTCAGCAGCCTTAGGTTGGTTACCTTTG
>CM041778.1:5807545-5854810 GCA_023374045.1 Limonium bicolor | reverse complement strand
GACACTTTAGTCTTGATGAACTTACGAACATGTGAAGCTAAGAAGGTTAGAGGTCCTACCCGGATGGATGATATATGGAATCTTGAAAACGGGCAGCGCGTTGATGCCAAGCTTAATGAATTTGGCTACCAATTGGAGATGAAGGATGTGTACTAACAAGATTCTTGGCACACTCGTGAAAATGCCTCAGCATCTTCCTATACACTATTCTGATTGGCGAAAGGTTCCACAAGGTGGAAAAGATGACTTGTGGAGCATTGTTAATGTAATTTCATTTAATGGTTTTATAAAGTAAAATAATATATGTGAAAGATGACTTGAGGATCTCTGGATCATAAAGGTTGTGTACGCTTCTTCTTGGAAGAGAAGTTCAAATTTAGTAATGTCTTTTCTGATAGCAAGATATAACGTGAGCATATCTTATGTGAATGGTGTTGTGAGTTGAAAAGAATTGGTCTGCTGCTCTGATTTTTGTCCTTGCAAGCAGCTGCTCTGATTTTTTAATAATGTGTGATCTGCTGTTGTTATATCATTGTATTGCTGTTTAGTTTCCTTGCTGAATTGATCATTTGCTGCTATGATGTTAGTTGGTAGTGTTGTTATGATATTGTGTTGCTTGTCCAATCAGCGTAGCTATGATTTTTTAAAAATGTATGGTCTACTGCTGTATTTATATAATTTCATTCTATTGTTGCATATTTTCCTTGCTGAATTGATCGTTTGCTGATGTGATGCTGCTTGTTGCCGCTGTTTTGATGTTGTTTGATGGTTCCTTGCTGAATTGAGTCGTTAATTACAAGCCTATTGCTGATACAAAGATGTTAGAGTGGAGTTAAAAGTAGAGCTCTAACTCTTTGGTTGGTAGTATATATACTAGCTAGTATCTAGTAGTGTACCATCAACGTAAACGTGTGTACTATTTAATGACCAATAAATCCTTACAAAGACTACTGCTATTGGTGAATGAGTTATTTTAACTATGTACACATTACTAAAGTGCTTGAATACAATATTGCAGTTCCTCATGAACAATTGGGTGATCGGATGAAGCGTACGTAGCTGGAAAATCGTCCAAAAATGGATTTCATAGATTAGTTTTAGTTTTTGGATTATTCTAGATATTCTTTAATATGTAGTACTTTTATATTTTAATCTAGTTAGAGTACAAGGGCTTTTCTACATACTTTAGACATTGAAGTTAATATTAAGACCATCATTTGTTGATGGTTTTGTACCAGATCTTGCTTTTTTTGAAAAAAAATTAATTGTAGTGAAGAAGTTGAAACATGCATTTTTATTGACGTGTTCA
The DNA here is from genome assembly GCA_023374045.1 of Limonium bicolor. Taxonomy (NCBI): domain Eukaryota; kingdom Viridiplantae; phylum Streptophyta; class Magnoliopsida; order Caryophyllales; family Plumbaginaceae; genus Limonium; species Limonium bicolor. Next base: position 5,853,501 of record CM041778.1, on the reverse strand, counting down.
ATGAATATACTCTATTTAGTGTGATATAAATGTTAATAGCTGATGGAGAAAATTATATACATAATCTATATTGACATGTTAGTATGATCATCAATGGCACTTATTAGTCACAATAAAATTCAAAAGAATTTTCTATTGACATAAAAAAGTGTCAATTAAATTATAACTATGAGTCACCAAAGCTTATTAATAACACACAAAGAGTGTCACTAAACACCCAACTAAATGACCATTATATGTCACAATAGAATTCACTGACATAACAATAAGTGTCACTAATGTGTCAGTTTGACACTTGATCAATGTGTCATGAAAGGGTATACACTAACATTAAATAAAGTGTCAGTATAGGTAAAAACTTTTCATCGACTTTTCCGTTTTGTGTCAGTAAAACCCTTTAGTAACTGTGGTGCTACTGACACTTTTTTTGTGTGTCATTAAATCCCAATTGGTCCTATACTCACACTTTTTAAGGTTTTAGTGACACTTTTTTTGTGTCACTAAATGATGTTTTTTTTGTAGTGATTTAAAAACTTCAAAAACTGTTTGATTCTCTTCTCAATTACACTACTACATTACTACTACTCATTACTCAAATACACTACTCATTTTACTATTCAAAAACTGCTACAATACCATACCCAAACTAACACAAGGTAATAGCATTTACCTTGTCTTGCTAGTTTTCCTTTCTTTCTTTTCCTTCTCTTCCTTTCTTCTCCTTTGTTCTCGGTCCCAATGAGGTTCACACACACCAAGTGCTACAGCCCATATCACATACACAAATACTTAGAGAACTATCTTAACCAACCTAGGGTTTATGTTTGTTTTAGGTTTAGAATAAAGCATTACCTTTCAATGGATGGATGGAGTGGTGGACAGAAACCAAGGCAAGATTCCAACACCCAAAATGAAGCCAAAATCGGCTAGAGCAAAAGACACCAAACAAGGGTTTAGTTGAATTTTCGTTTTGCCCACAAGGGCTAGAAAAGATAGGTTTTTGAGTATATTCTTACCTCAAAAGAACGAGGAGGTGAAGGTGCTTCTAATGGTGGTACTCAAGCTTTGAATGCAGCACACCCATGGAAATGAAGTTGGTTGTTTTCGATTTTTGAAAGGAGGAGAGTGTTCTCCTTGGTGAGGGGATTTCAATGGTACTATTTTTGTTGGATTTGGACAAGGATTGAGCTAGAACAAGAAGAGAGAAGGTGGGAGCTCCATGGGGTTCATGAAATCGCCATTACTAGCTCAAGGAGGAAGAAGGAGTTCTGGTGGGGGTGAGTTCCAACGTGAGAGGAAGAGGGGGAGTAGGAGAGAGACTCCCTTTTTTTGCTTTTTACTAATTAGATTTGTCCTTTAGCTAATAAGAAAGAAATAAAGAGAGTGGGAGAGAGTGCTGGCCGCCCCCACACACACACACAATCAGATTTTTACTTTTTTATTTGTAAAGTGGACACACTAAGTTTCTTTATTTGCATTCTCACCCCACAACTTCCCGGTTGTTACAGTTTTTACTAACCGGAACCCGTTTTCCGGAATTTTCTCGTTTTATTAATTTTATTGGTTCTAAAGCTTCACTAATATTTATTAGTGACTATTTAGTTGACCAAAATTGTTAAGAGTCTATTTGACCGCTTAAAGTCACGTTTTCCCGGTTTCCTCGAAAAAACGTGCTTTAAGGTTCGTTTATGCTTTTAACCCATTTTAAAGGTCCGTTTTCTTCGGGATTTGTTCCCTCGTATTTATTTAAGTGTAATTAAGCCTTTAAAATTATAATTAGCCTAATTAATCACTGTTTTTAATTACGGTGTATTTCACTTATATGCTATCAAACTAATAATCTCAATAATTGGCCAGATCATAGAAGATTTAAGAATTCAAAAAAGAAAAGAACTTTATTCAATTGAATTGTAGAAAATCACAGAGGTACTGGAATAATCAATCTAGGGATACATAGTACACCGGAATTAAAAACAACTACTTAGTCATGCTAAATTCATAAAAAACAATAATAGATAGAGAGAAAGCCATCAAATCTGTAATGAAGAACTGATGTCGAAATCCTGATCTACTATGCTGTCCCTCTTCTCTGGCTCGAACTCGGCTGAATGGTTCGGCTCTGTGTCGTCTCCTCTCCTCCTTCGACGTTCCCAAAGTTCTTCTTTTTATAATCTTTAAATCTCCTCTTTCAGTAAAGATCCTAGGCGCATTTTATCACTTTGGTTCGGGACCTAGTCTAGGTCTAGGGTCCCAAACCATCCTTTAAAATCAGCCGCGAGTATGTCTTTGGTGTGGTCCGGGACTTAGGGTGCGTATAAAGCCCGGACCAATCCTTAAAATCGGTCGAGAGTCAAGCCCGATTATGGTCTGGGACTTAAGGTGTGTATGAAGTCCCAGACCAGTCTTCAAAGTTGGTCGTAAGTTCTGTCTGACTGTGGTCTGGGACTTAAGATGTGTATGAAGTCCCGGACCATGCTCAAAATAGGCCATGAGTCTGGCTAAGGGTTGGTCCCGTCTTGATTGTTAAGTTCTTGGCCCATGCATCTAGACCCTTTTTTTCAGTTTTTTTACCTGTTTTAGCATAAAACCACAAGTAAGGGAAGTTCTTTACGTATGACATAAAATAACATATAAGTGAAGATTTTATCATATAAATCAAGAAATTATTAACCAAATTAAGTGTAGAAATATAGATAAATTATGTACTTATCAAATGGCTTACAACCTTTATTTTTAAAGGAATGTCTGTATGCTTATTATATACAATTTTAGCTCATTAACTGTAGCTGGATCGAGTTGCATCTAGCTCTAGTTGCTGCGTCTAAGGATATGTGACGTACATAGCTTTTCAAGAACTTGAATTTTATTATAAATCTCATTGGTTCTTCTTGCAAGTGGAATGATCAACTACAAGCTGCCCAGCTTGCGGAGATTTCACACTAAACTGAAATTGAAGAACTTGAAAGTGGAAAGGGTGCAAATATGATAAGATTTTTGCACAGACCTGAGCATACTAGATGGGGTTCACATTATAAATCGATTTGTAGCTTGATGGAGTTGTTTGGCACAACTACAGTGGTGTTGGATGACATCGCCATTAAAGGTTCAACTAGATGATTCTGTAGTCATGGTTATTTGTAACCATTTCAATTAGATAATTCCGAGTAATATCAATAATTTCTTTATATTGAACTTTATATTGTAATTGTTTTGTACCATATCCTGGTAGTTGTTTTCTCTAGCTATGATGCAGCATAATTTGATGGCTGCTTTGTGGTGGCATATTTGTAGCTATTTTGAAACTGGTGTTTGGCAATGTGACATTTTTGTAGCATAAGTTAATTAAGTTAGTTACATGCGGTATATTTACCGTTTTCTGTACTATAACTATAAATATCATATTACAATTTAACACAATATTTTGTTAAAAAAAATAAAGTAACTACTAACAAAAGTTATAAGATAAGCTATTTATTACCGTCAAATGTTCGTACATGCCCAATTCTTGATAAATCCAGTACAACAAAAGTTAATACAACATAAACTACTATTTGATCTAAATTCAACATCGAATAATAGCAGTAATAGCATCAGCAATTTGATCACGCAGATTAGACATGCTCAATGTATCTGCTAGCTCATCCGGGTCGTCTTCGGGATGTGCTCCTCTTCTTCAGCATCAGTATAAATGGCTCTTCCTCCTATTCCTTCGGCTTCCACTTCATCTAGGTAGGCTAAGCTGCTTGAGTCTATTTAGTTCAACATAACATAGTTGTGCAACATGAAACACGCACTAATAATCCGACTTTGGTCATTCACATCATAGTGCGGTACCATAGCTACTATCTGCCATTTTTTTCAACGCTCCATAACAACTCTCATTAACGCCCCTTAGTGACGAGTATGCTCGGTTGAAGTACTCCTTGCAAGTCCTAGGTGGTGCTCTCCTAAAATGTGCAGGATGGTACGTGTTACTAAAGTATGGTGCCATCACACCATTATTGTAACACCCCAACTAACAACAACATACTTAACAACAAACTGCAGCGGAAAATGTACCTCATCACGTTACTTAACTTCGTGGGTTACACGCCGTTACCACCCGTGGCTAACAAGGCTAACATTTACACATTTGTATCGGTCGATGGACTAGCTCCCCGAGCAACTATCGCATCCGTTCCTTATCACTACCAACATCATTATACAAATACCTTCAACTGTACCGAGATATTACAACTAATGCCGAGAACAATTCGGTCTACTACGCCTACAGATTACAAGTAATTACATCATTTACCCGTACGCAACACACTACCCCGTCTACTCTCGAACGGCTCCAGCTCCTTGTACCTTGAATAGAAAAGGAGAAAGGGTGGCCCCCCAGGGGCTCAGCACCTTTGCTGGTTGGTAATCCCGCAGCCACATGCTACCGGGCCACTCACAAATATTTTTCGTCTTAGCATGCAGTTGATTACATTTAAATCAAATGTGAAACATAAACTCACGACACAATATAGTTCACCCCAATGGCTTAACCAACAAATAACTCAACCATACTAACCAATCACTCTTTGAGTTCTTCTTCACCCTACAGTATTTCTCCTCTAACGGAGCTATTTCCTCAATAGACGACACTTCCCACTATCGGGTTTTTCCACAACGCTCTTTTACATATGAAACCCCCTGATATTAAACGCATAAATCGTAACGTGTTTTATATATGGACATAAAATAACGTACGAACCATTTAAGCTAGTACATATATATATGTACGAACACGAAAATATATGTACGTAACGTTACAATACCGTAACGCTGTAATAAAAACAATAACGCTGCATAATTGCGTTACAAAAATATATAGAGTCACATGTTATAATATATAGTCGTACACACATAAATAATAATGTATGGCCTGTACAAAAACAAAGAGAAAGGAAAGAAAAAAAAGGAGCAAAGACGCTCCCGCTAGGTTTCGAACCCAGACCTCCCGTACTTCCCTGAGTGCTTAACCGGTTGAGCTGTGCTCGTATTCAGCTACTAACTCACGCTAATTGGCATTAGTACTGAATCATCTAAGGTAAATAAAGAAAAAACACAGATAGAAACAGACCGCACTCTCTGTAGCGCAGTCTTCCTCCTTACCAGTTTCAACACCCGATCAAACAACAAAATTACAGAGACCATGCCTTGCAAGCTCAACGACAGGAGCTTTTGTTTATTCAAGTGCCCATCATTCCTTGTAACTTGAGAAGACACAAATCTGTCCCCTGTAACATCGAGGAAAAAAAGAATAACTGGTCAGACCATGCAATATTCTCTAGCAATATCAGATTGCCAACAGACCTTGTGCATGCGGTAATATGAGGTACAACAAGTGAATTCAAAAAAAAATATACAATAAAACAGACAAGCCTTACCTGCCCATACCGATTTCCATGAAAACAAAAAAAAATAAAACAGAAAGCAACTTCAAGGCAGGAAAACAGTGAGAGAAGAAATGGAACAGTTCATTTCTTTTTCGGATAGTTCAGTTCTGAGATTGTTGTGTCTAACAATGCCAGCAACTTAAAGATGGGCAAGCCATACTCCCTAGGAAATCAGAGTCATGGACGTCATTAGCATAAATTCTGTTGTGATTAAAGTAACCCAGGGGACAAGTTTGGTGCATCAGAGATAGTGCTCCAAACTTCCACAAAATTCCTTATTGGAATCTCCACCCCTTTAGCAACTAATTAGCTCTGCATGCAGCCCTCCTCTGTCGCTGTCCTTTGACTTATATTCCCTGCTCCATCATTTCTTCCTCACCCTCTGATTCTCTCACGGGCATACAGTAAGGTAAGACTCCCAGAAACAACCTCCTTCAACCTTGTTTTCTCTCTGTCAATCCCTGTCCGAGAACCACTGCTTAAACTCTTTAACTTATTACATCTTTTAGCCATGCATCACTCCCTCTAACTCTCTTCTGTTTCTTCACAAGTCTTGTATGTTCACTGCTGATAAGGCCATGGAGTAGTTATACAACTAAATCCCCCTCCAGAATAACCCAGGTGAGACTATGAGTTCCAAGGAGAATCGTTTCAGTTTTCCCTTCCTCTTCTGTTTCGTGTCAAAAAAAAAACTTGAGGAGCTGACTTTTCCCCCTCTCTCCTCTGTGTGTATGAATTTCCTCGACAAGACCCTTCTGGATCGAGCCTAAGCTTTCGGGGAACCAACACCTAACCAAGGTTAGAAGAACTGTCACAAAGCTATTCTCCTCAGCACGTACTAACAAGCTGAAATAATTCATAACTGAACTTGTCATTTGGTCTCTGTCTATTTGTGAGAAGATACCAGGGAAAAGACCAAGGGATAACTCAAGAGGGACAAGTATGTACCACCCAAGGTAGTATTCCTAAATTCACACTCGATTCATGCTTTACTACATTGCGAAAAAAAACCGGAGCAACCTGATGTTAAAATCTCTGTCAAAACTGATAATCACCTCAAATTCTGTAACATGTATTCTTAGTATACTAGCTTTCCTGGAATGGTATCGACCTAATAAAGCACTTACCACACTGTAGATGTACCTGTGTAAGCTATCTAAACGTGAGGGGGCTGAAGAACAAGAAACAGAAAACGACTAGCAATTTAAAAGAACAGAAAACAAATACACCAGTTTATACTTTCTGTCTGTTACAACTACAGTAGTTAAACCTTGCTGTTTTGGTCCTGTTTCGAACTAAAACTGATGAGACACTTAACCAGGTGGGGAGAACAGAGAACAGACTTTGGAACAGAAAGAAAAACATAGGAGAGGAATAGAACAGTCCACACTTTCTGGTTTCTTTTTATGAGTGAGTTCAGTTTTAGAAATTTAGTATTACTGCTTACCAACTTCTCAGGGGTATAGCTATTGTGTTGTGGTTTACCTTGAGGATATAAACATAGTAATACAACTAGCTAAGAAATTAAGGAAACTGGAAAAAAAAAGAGAAACAAACTGTAGAACTCGATCAGTAATTTGTGATTTCAGATTTTCCAGTTTCAGGTTCCAGTTTTGGTTCAGTATATCACGTCTCAGTGTATTAATAAGCCTGCTTGGGTTGTTCTTAAGTTTAAAGTACTGATGAAACATTTACTAAGAGGGTACAAGTTGGGAGGAGTTGCAAGTCAACACACTAAAGCAGAAACTAGAAGTAGAAAGGGGCAGAAATGTAGCTCCTGTTCAGCAGCTTACAGTACTGCTAAAGGAACTTTAGAGTAATAATCCTCATAGTCTTGGGTCTGTGTTATAGTTAAAACGGTATTAATATCTTCTCTAAGCAGATTATTACCGGTTGTGTAGGATGAATTTTTCAGAGGTTAAAAATCTGATTAAACACTTCACGTAAGATGTAGACACTTTGGGAGAGATTTGAGAGATAAATTTGTAAGCAAACAGAAAAGAAAGGAAGAAACAGAAGGGAGGAAATCAGGTCTATACTGCAGGTTGGTGTTTTGGTCTCTGAAAATTGTGTTCTGTGTAGCTTGTTACAGAGAGCAGTAAAGGGGTTACACTGAGGGTTCTAGAAACTTAGAAATCCTATCAATCCATCTAACTAAGTGTGAGAACGTTTTAGGGAAAGGGAAAGTCCAAAATCAGGAGCAAAGGAAACAAAGGGAGGTGAGGATATCAGAATTTATGTTACAGTTTTGATAGATGTTGCCCCTGTATAACTGTCACAGCAGTCCTTTGTAGATTACACTAATTTATCCACGAACTTAAGATTCTGATAATACACTTAATGAGGTTAGAAAGCACTTGGAAGGTAAGGAAAACAACTCACTGCTGTGTAAAGACAAACTGAGAGAGAATGTTTGAGTTGGTGTCCAGCTTTTCTATATTTCGGTGTTCCAGTTCTACCCTATTTGGTGATTCAGTATGTCCAATCTCCCAAGGGGCTGAGAGGATGAAGATGGTTTAAGAATAAACACAAATCATGATTAGTAGTTACAGTTAGGCTAGTAAGGACATTTCTAGAGCTCAAACATCAGGTTTCTACACTAGAGATTCATGTATCAGATTAACAGAAAAAAAAAATTTCAGTTCTGTATAACTTTTACAGAGAGGTTGGAGGGAGTTGTGCTGAACTGTAAATGACTATAAAACGCCTCCAATATACCTTGGTAAGGTTATAAGTGCTTAGGGAAAATTAGGAGTCAGGATAACTCACTACACATAAGGATCAAACAATAATGCACCAGTTCTGTTTCAGTTCTTTCTTCTGAAAACCTTGCCTCTGTGTAACCGAAATGCAAGTGGTGCAAGGGTGTTGTGTTGGCCTGCTATTAAACCCAACATCTAGCTAATCAACCTAAGCAAACCTATACAAGAAAATTGAGTGAATTGGAAACTGATAAATGGACTACAAGGGGAGGAAGGGATGAGTATTTCACTGATTTCAGTTTCAGTCCTGATGGTGATTGTTTCGGTATAACTGAGATACAGCAGGAATTAAGAGTGTGGAAATGGCCTAGAAATGAGCTTATAACCTAGCTAACAACTGCAGCAAGATTAACAAAACTTTTAGGGAAGAATACACATCAATGGAGTTAACCAGAAATAAGAGTTAAGAGGAAAGATGTGGGTCGTGGTTTCAGATTTGGGGGAAACTTGTGGGTTCTGTATAAATACGTTCTAGGGGTATTTTAGGGACTATATTATTGTGATACGAGGTTTAAAACATTACTCCCCTATTTAGCTAAGAAGGGAATACACCTTAGACAAGTTATGTCTATTTTATACAAACTTGTTACATAATAACGCTTAAGATGCTTTAACACGAAGCTAAGGAAAAAGGACTTAGTTAACGTGTAACTAAAGGTATGAATATCCTAGGAGTAAGTTGATCCTAGGATTAAGGCATGTGGAGTTCTAAGAGTCAATATAAACTAAGCAGGTAACAACATACCTAAGGAATAACATACGACATAAAGTGTCGTCACATGAAATAACGAACTGACACATTGTTTTAATTAACTCTAGGATCGTAGCGTGCTCCGACCGGGACTCCGAGTGTGAGACAAGTCGTACTTGCGAAAAAGGTATGGACATGTGTGGTTCGTATGTTGCCGTGTTACACGGCTTGTGTGCTGTGTGCTCTGTGTGAAAAGACCCTAAGATCAATGCATGGAATTGGATTGCTTGTTTATTATGTTGTATGATTTTTATATCATTGTTGTGTATCATTGCGCGCACACAGTAGTTTAGTCCCTTTCGCGTTATGGAACTTTGAGATGAAACACAGCGAACTATGTAAACAAAGGAACTACATAAAGGGAAAACTAAACGAGAACCACAACGAGCTATGAAAACAAAGAAAATGCTATAAAGGGGAACTCCTCTCTAACGATGGAGGACGTACCATGACACCCACTATGGTGTCTATTCATTAATGTTAATGAAGAGCAAGTCTCCTTTGGTGAGACATGACGAACCACGTAGACAAAACAAAAAACTATACAAAGAGACGAATCCTCTCTAACTTTAGAGGACCGCTAATGACACCCACTATGGTGTCGAGATTATAATGATAATGAAACGAAAAGTATCAACTGTGAAACATGAGAATAACCCGGGAAGACAACAGCTCGGGCCGCGCGGTATGGATGATCGGGAGTTGGTATCTGCATCAGATCCTTCGACCGTCTATGATGGAATATATTTTGGTGAAGCACATCCCGGAGTCCAGAGGTGACTTCCGCTTCCTTGACCCTGGGTGTCGGGAATGGGGGAGTGACAAGTTGGTAAAGCACATCCCGGAGTCCAGAGGTGACTTCCGCTTCCTTGACCCTGGGTGTCGGGAATGGGGGAGTGACAAATTGGTGAAGCTTATCCTGGAGTCTAGAGGTGACTTCCGCTTCCTTGACCCTGGGTGTCGGGAATGGGGGACTAGCTATGGAGGAGACGTCCTCCAACGTGCGGTGATAAAAGAATTCACAAGTAACCCTTGAAGAAACAAGGAATGATTTGCACTACACAATAAAGCCTCGGGATCTAATCTATATCCCCTGACTCGGTGCCAGAGAATAGAGGAAAACATGTGTAACGAAACCAAGCAAATAAGAAAATTCACAAATGTGATCATTTAAGTAACAAGGAATGAATAGCACCTATATTATAAAGTCTCGGGATCTAACCTACATCCCCCGGACTCGGTGCAAGAGAAGAAAGGAAAACATATGTAATGAGAACAAGATAACAATACACAATCTCTTGAATGATCCCATAGCGAGGATTGACGGTATAATGTACCTACGCACACGTCCTATAATTACTTGACTGTTGTTGCTACACTAGCAGCTTATTATGCTGGACTGCGTGTTTGACATTGTTATGCTACTGGCAAGTTGTGCTTGGTTGCTTATTGATATTGCTGTGCTACTTGCGAGATGTGCTTGGTTGCTTGCTGATATTGCTATGCTACCGATGAGTGTGTATGATATCATGATGTACTGATGTGTGCTTTACTGCTTTATCATAGCATGTAAAATGGACTTAATAATATTCGACCAATTAGTCGTGTGGCCCGGTAACATGCGGGCTTCACACGTTCATACTCAGTAGTTTGCTGAGTCCTTTACACCCAATTTTTTTCAGGTCTTGTGCCAGACGATAACGGAGAGTAGGCAAGGGTGACTACCATAGGGGTAGTCCACATGGCAAGACTTTAAGTAGTATGCTTTCTTATGTATGAGTTATGTTGTTTAAGTTGTTAACTAAACTGTAGATGCTCGGTACTTGAGTTGTACTTTATATTGTATTTGGACTTCGTTAAGTTGGACTTCCAGTCATACAGACCGTAACTTGGAGTTAGTGATGTGGTCTGTCAACCACGTGGGTGGTTGGCGTCTGTAGCACCCGAATAGAGTTCGAAACCGCTGCGTAGACTTCTCCCGCTAACTTAGGCGCGTCGTATTATTGTTGGTCGTGATTCGGGGGTGTTACAGAAAGTGGTATCAGAGCGTAGTTGCGCTCTGATGACTGGAACAGAGGAGTACCGAGTATAGGAAAACCTAAATTTGAGAAACGGGGTTACGGGTTAGTTTGTGAGGCTCGTTAGTTAGGGTCCATTTCAATCCGTAGGAAAACGCTGGAGAGGTAGAAAGCCTCCTCACACTCGGGAAAATCCGATCTGGCGTTTACACAATGGCATATAATCAATCCGGTAAGGAAAACTATGTACCCCTATCTTTTCATCGATGTTTCGGCTTAGTGTAGGGTACGGGGGCGTACCCCTCTTTTAAGGGGGGTAAGCGCGTTTTGTTTTGGATTGTGTGTGAAAAGGTTATGTACGCTATGTATGAATGAATGTCGTGTGCCTTGGTTTGCATTGTAGCATGTTATATACTTTGCTAGCATCTTGGTCTACAATGAGAACTTGTGTGGAGCCACTGATGTGGCACGGTGCTTAGAAGCACCGAGCATTATAATTATGGACTTAATCTTTTTGGTATCGATAATGAATGTGGGACTGGATCCCTAAGATTACTAGGAGTGGAAAATATGAGTTAAGGAAGTAAGACTTCGGGACGAAGTCTCTTTTAAGGGGGGTAAGCTGAAATACCCCTGAATATTAAACGCATAAAATCGTAACGTGTTTTATAATATGGACATAAAATAACGTACGAACCATTTAAGCTAGTACATATATATATGTACGAACACGAAAATATATGTACGTAACGTTACAATACCGTAACGCTGTAATAAAAACAATAACGCTGCATAATTGCGTTACAAAAATATATAGAGTCACATGTTATAATATATAGTCGTACACACATAAATAATAATGTATGGCCTGTACAAAAACAAAGAGAAAGGAAAGAAAAAAAAAGGAGCAAAGACGCTCCCGCTAGGTTTCGAACCCGAGACCTCCCGTACTTCCCTTGAGTGCTTAACCGGTTGAGCTGTGCTCGTATTCAGCTACTAACTCACGCTAATTGGCATTAGTACTGAATCATCTAAGGTAAATAAAGAAAAAACAACACAGATAGAAACAGACCGCACTCTCTGTAGCGCAGTCTTCCTCCTTACCAGTTTCAACACCCGATCAAACAACAAAATTACAGAGACCATGCCTTGCAAGCTCAACGACAGGAGCTTTTGTTTATTCAAGTGCCCATCATTCCTTGTAACTTGAGAAGACACAAATCTGTCCCCTGTAACATCGAGGAAAAAAATTGAATAACTGGTCAGACCATGCAATATTCTCTAGCAATATCAGATTGCCAACAGACCTTGTGCATGCGGTAATATGAGGTACAACAAGGGAATTCAAAAAAAAAATACAATAAAACAGACAAGCCTTACCTGCCCATACCGATTTCCATGAAAACAAAAAGAAAAATAAAACAGAAAGCAACTTCAAGGCAGGAAAACAGTGAGAGAAGAAATGGAACAGTTCATTTTTTCGGATAGTTCAGTTCTGAGATTGTTGTGTCTAACAATGCCAGCAACTTAAAGATGGCAAGCCATACTCCCTAGGAAATCAGAGTCATGGACGTCATTAGCATAAATTCTGTTGTGATTAAAGTAACCCAGGGGACAAGTTTGGTGCATCAGAGATAGTGCTCCAAACTTCCACAAAATTCCTTATTGGAATCTCCACCCCTTTAGCAACTAATTAGCTCTGCATGCAGCCCTCCTCTGTCGTCTGTCCTTTGACTTATATTCCCTGCTCCATCATTTCTTCCTCACCCTCTGATTCTCTCACGGGCATACAGTAAGGTAAGACTCCCAGAAACAACCTCCTTCAACCTTGTTTTCTCTCTGTCAATCCCTGTCCGAGAACCACTGCTTAAACTCTTTAACTTATTACATCTTTTAGCCATGCATCACTCCCTCTAACTCTCTTCTGTTTCTTCACAAGTCTTGTATGTTCACTGCTGATAAGGCCATGGAGTAGTTATACAACTAAATCCCCCTCCAGAATAACCCAGGTGAGACTATGAGTTCCAAGGAGAATCGTTTCAGTTTTCCCTTCCTCTTCTGTTTCGTGTCAAAAAAAAACTTGAGGAGCTGACTTTTTCCCCCTGTCTCCTCTGTCCTAGTGTATGAATTTCCTCGACAAGACCCTTCTGGATCGAGCCTAAGCTTTCGGGGAACCAACACCTAACCAAGGTTAGAAGAACTGTCACAAAGCTATTCTCCTCAGCACGTACTAACAAGCTGAAATAATTCATAACTGAACTTGTCATTTGGTCTCTGTCTATTTGTGAGAAGATACCAGGGAAAAGACCAAGGGATAACTCAAGAGGGACAAGTATGTACCACCCAAGGTAGTATTCCTAAATTCACACTCGATTCATGCTTTACTACATTGCAAAAAAAACCGGAGCAACCTGATGTTGAAAAATCTCTGCCAAAACTGATAATCACCTCAAATTCTGTAACATGTATTCTTAGTATACTAGCTTTCCTGGAATGGTATCGACCTAATAAAGCACTTACCACACTGTAGATGTACCTGTGTAAGCTATCTAAACGTGAGGGGGCTGAAGAACAAGAAACAGAAAACGACTAGCAATTTAAAAGAACAGAAAACAAATACACCAGTTTATACTTTCTGTCCTGTTACAACTACAGTAGTTAAACCTTGCTGTTTTGGTCCTGTTTCGAACTAAAACTTGATGAGACACTTAACCAGGTGGGGAGAACAGAGAACAGACTTTGGAACAGAAAGAAAAACATAGGAGAGGAATAGAACAGTCCACACTTTCTGGTTTCTTTTTATGAGTGAGTTCAGTTTTAGAAATTTAGTATTACTGCTTACCAACTTCTCAGGGGTATAGCTATTGTGTTGTGGTTTACCTTGAGGATATAAACATAGTAATACAACTAGCTAAGAAATTAAGGAAACTGGAAAAAAAAAGAGAAACAAACTGTAGAACTCGATCAGTAATTTGTGATTTCAGATTTTCCAGTTTTGGTTCAGTATATCACGTCTCAGTGTATTAATAAGCCTGCTTGGGTTGTTCTTAAGTTTAAAGTACTGATGAAACATTTACTAAGAGGGTACAAGTTGGGAGGAGTTGCAAGTCAACACACTAAAGCAGAAACTAGAAGTAGAAAGGGGCAGAAATGTAGCTCCTGTTCAGCAGCTTACAGTACTGCTAAAGGAACTTTAGAGTAATAATCCTCATAGTCTTGGGTCTGTGTTATAGTTAAAACGGTATTAATATCTTCTCTAAGCAGATTATTACCGGTTGTGTAGGATGAATTTTTCAGAGGTTAAAAATCTGATTAAACACTTCACGTAAGATGTAGACACTTTGGGAGAGATTTGAGAGATAAATTTGTAAGCAAACAGAAAGAAAGGAAGAAACAGAAGGGAGGAAATCAGGTCTATACTGCAGGTTGGTGTTTTGGTCTCTGAAAATTGTGTTCTGTGTAGCTTGTTACAGAGAGCAGTAAAGGGGTTACACTGAGGGTTCTAGAAACTTAGAAATCCTATCAATCCATCTAACTAAGTGTGAGAACGTTTTAGGGAAAGGGAAAGTCCAAAATCAGGAGCAAAGGAAACAAAGGGAGGTGAGGATATCAGAATTTATGTTACAGTTTTGATAGATGTTGCCCCTGTATAACTGTCACAGCAGTCCTTTGTAGATTACACTAATTTATCCACGAACTTAAGATTCTGATAATACACTTAATGAGGTTAGAAAGCACTTGGAAGGTAAGGAAAACAACTCACTGCTGTGTAAAGACAAACTGAGAGAGAATGTTTGAGTTGGTGTCCAGCTTTTCTATATTTCGGTGTTCCAGTTCTACCCTATTTGGTGATTCAGTATGTCCAATCTCCCAAGGGGCTGAGAGGATGAAGATGGTTTAAGAATAAACACAAATCATGATTAGTAGTTACAGTTAGGCTAGTAAGGACATTTCTAGAGCTCAAACATCAGGTTTCTACACTAGAGATTCATGTATCAGATTAACAGAAAAAAAAATTTCAGTTCTGTATAACTTTTACAGAGAGGTTGGAGGGAGTTGTGCTGAACTGTAAATGACTATAAAACGCCTCCAATATACCTTGGTAAGGTTATAAGTGCTTAGGGAAAATTAGGAGTCAGGATAACTCACTACACATAAGGATCAAACAATAATGCACCAGTTCTGTTTCAGTTCTTTCTTCTGAAAACCTTGCCTCTGTGTAACCGAAATGCAAGTGGTGCAAGGGTGTTGTGTTGGCCTGCTATTAAACCCAACATCTAGCTAATCAACCTAAGCAAACCTATACAAGAAAATTGAGTGAATTGGAAACTGATAAATGGACTACAAGGGAGGAAGGGATGAGTATTTCACTGATTTCAGTTTCAGTCCTGATGGTGATTGTTTCGGTATAACTGAGATACAGCAGGAATTAAGAGTGTGGAAATGGCCTAGAAATGAGCTTATAACCTAGCTAACAACTGCAGCAAGATTAACAAAACTTTTAGGGAAGAATACACATCAATGGAGTTAACCAGAAATAAGAGTTAAGAGGAAAGATGTGGGTCGTGGTTTCAGATTTGGGGGAAACTTGTGGGTTCTGTATAAATACGTTCTAGGGGTATTTTAGGGACTATATTATTGTGATACGAGGTTTAAAACATTACTCCCCTATTTAGCTAAGAAGGGAATACACCTTAGACAAGTTATGTCTATTTTATACAAACTTGTTACATAATAACGCTTAAGATGCTTTAACACGAAGCTAAGGAAAAAGGACTTAGTTAACGTGTAACTAAAGGTATGAATATCCTAGGAGTAAGTTGATCCTAGGATTAAGGCATGTGGAGTTCTAAGAGTCAATATAAACTAAGCAGGTAACAACATACCTAAGGAATAACATACGACATAAAGTGTCGTCACATGAAATAACAACTGACACATTGTTTTAATTAACTCTAGGATCGTAGCGTGCTCCGACCGGGACTCCGAGTGTGAGACAAGTCGTACTTGCGAAAAAGGTATGGACATGTGTGGTTTATGTTGCCGTGTTACACGGCTTGTGTGTTGTGTGCTCTGTGTGAAAAGACCCTAAGATCAATGCATGGAATTGGATTGCTTGTTTATTATGTTGTATGATTTTTATATCATTGTTGTGTATCATTGCGCGCACACAGTAGTTTAGTCCCTTTCGCGTTATGGAACTTTGAGATGAAACACAGCGAACTATGTAAACAAAGGAACTACATAAAGGGAAAACTAAACGAGAACCACAACGAGCTATGAAAACAAAGAAAATGCTATAAAGGGGAACTCCTCTCTAACGATGGAGGACGTACCATGACACCCACTATGGTGTCTATTCATTAATGTTAATGAAGAGCAAGTCTCCTTTGGTGAGACATGACGAACCACGTAGACAAAACAAAAGAACTATACAAAGAGACGAATCCTCTCTAACTTTAGAGGACCGCTAATGACACCCACTATGGTGTCGAGATTATAATGATAATGAAACGAAAAGTATCAACTGTGAAACATGAGAATAACCCGGGAAGACAACAGCTCGGGCCGCGCGGTATGGATGATCGGGAGTTGGTATCTGCATCAGATCCTTCGACCGTCTATGATGGAATATATTTTGGTGAAGCACATCCCGGAGTCCAGAGGTGACTTCCGCTTCCTTGACCCTGGGTGTCGGGAATGGGGGAGTGACAAGTTGGTGAAGCACATCCCGGAGTCCAGAGGTGACTTCCGCTTCCTTGACCCTGGGTGTCGGGAATGGGGGAGTGACAAATTGGTGAAGCTTATCCTGGAGTCTAGAGGTGACTTCCGCTTCCTTGACCCTGGGTGTCGGGAATGGGGGACTAGCTATGGAGGAGACGTCCTCCAACGTGCGGTGATAAAAGAATTCACAAGTAACCCTTGAAGAAACAAGGAATGATTAGCACTACATAATAAAGCCTCGGGATCTAATCTATATCCCCTGACTCGGTGCCAGAGAATAGAGGAAAACATGTGTAACGAAACCAAGCAAATAAGAAAATTCACAAATGTGATCATTTAAGTAACAAGGAATGAATAGCACCTATATTATAAAGTCTCGGGATCTAACCTACATCCCCCGGACTCGGTGCAAGAGAAGAAAGGAAAACATATGTAATGAGAACAAGATAACAATACACAATCTCTTGAATGATCCCATAGCGAGGATTGACGGTATAATGTACCTACGCACACGTCCTATAATTACTTGACTGTTGTTGCTACACTAGCAGCTTATTATGCTGGACTGCGTGTTTGACATTGTTATGCTACTGGCAAGTTGTGCTTGGTTGCTTATTGATATTGCTGTGCTACTTGCGAGATGTGCTTGGTTGCTTGCTGATATTGCTATGCTACCGATGAGTGTGTATGATATCATGATGTACTGATGTGTGCTTTACTTGCTTTATCATAGCATGTAAAATGGACTTAATAATATTC
Source organism: Limonium bicolor (assembly GCA_023374045.1). NCBI lineage: Eukaryota > Viridiplantae > Streptophyta > Magnoliopsida > Caryophyllales > Plumbaginaceae > Limonium > Limonium bicolor. Next base: position 5,836,058 of record CM041778.1, on the reverse strand, counting down.
GACCAATTAGTCGTGTGGCCCGGTAACATGCGGGCTTCACACGTTCATACTCAGCGTAGTTTGCTGAGTCCTTTACACCCAATTTTTTTCAGGTCTTGTGCCAGACGATAACGGAGAGTAGGCAAGGGTGACTACCATAGGGGTAGTCCACATGGCAAGACTTTAAGTAGTATGCTTTCTTATGTATGAGTTATGTGTTTAAGTTGTTAACTAAACTGTAGATGCTCGGTACTTGAGTTGTACTTTATATTGTATTTGGATTTCGTTAAGTTGGACTTCCAGTCATACAGACCGTAACTTGGAGTTAGTGATGTGGTCTGTCAACCACGTGGGTGGTTGGCGTCTGTAGCACCCGAATAGAGTTCGAAACCGCTGCGTAGACTTCTCCCGCTAACTTAGGCGCGTCGTATTATTGTTGGCGTGATTCGGGGGTTGTTACAACATACTAGGAAATCATATCTATGATCCTCATATCACTTCTAAGCGACACATAACATCACATCACAATAACTTTGCAACATACAAATAACACATACATAACGGGTACGGATCTCTTAGGAACCGGCCCAAACATAGTTAATACACTGGTGAGCCTAGGGAATGATATCACCCCCATGTTAAGCTCGTTATAACAAAACTCATTACCGCCCTAATAGTCGGACGAGTAACTTACCTAAAGATGGATCGGATTTAGTGACCCGAACTCACCACACAAACACATGTTCCCCCTAAACCGATCATAAGTCAGAATAGCTAAGCTTTGGGATAAGCTAATGGGAGATCATAACCCGTGAGGGAAACAACCATAACAGAGAGAAGGGTAAAGCTAAAAAGGATACCCACTCCCAAACAACGCGCGACCGGCCAAACCGGATTCCTCACTACTGTTAGTACATACTTACTTTTAATTTTTCGTTAGAACTCCACTACGGAGTCTATCGTACCTACACACCATACAGTATTACTTTTGGGTTAAACATACAAGGGAGATCCCTACATTCACACACACAAATCACACAATTAACTCACGCATAGCCGTGGTTAGAACGCCCACGGTTCGGGTCGTTTAATCCGAACACCAAACTCTCTTGTGATCCTAGACTCAGTTAGCTAAGGTTTAACACTTTCGAGGTTAAATGGTATCGGAACTAAACACGCCACATATATGAATTACTGTAAACTCATTACATGTTTTATCTTACAACGTGGCAAACATACAGACAAACACATTGGCATACAAGCCGGTGTAATCCGGTAGGACACAGGTTGCAAGAAAACCATACCTGTCACCAACGTCCACTCTAATGTGTCGTCTTAAGTTCCTTGAACAGTTCTCGAACAACTGGCAACATTACATTTACTTTTATCAACATCGGGGTAACATGTTTGTTTAAGGTCTAACGCTCATAACTTACCCTCGTTAACTAGTTAAACAACTTGACATTTTTAACTTGTTTTACTTTCACATTTTATTACAACTTTCCACCCACTTGGTTGTCTTTATATCACATCTAACATGTCCTTAACATCCTTACAACATCATTACTTATCAATCCCCATCTTTACACATCATTTTTATACCTTAAACAACATTTTTAGAGTGGTCCGGGACTTGGTCCTTACCTTAAGTCCCGGATCAACACTTACACAAACTCACGGTATGTTTTGACAGGGTGGTCCGGGACCTTGTACTCATCCTAAGTCCCGGACCAAGACAGTCTTGTACTTTCGGCTACATTTAATCAGGGTGGTCCGGGACTTCATACAGGTCCTAAGTCCCGGACCATTCTAGGCAAAAACTCTCGGGTAATTTAAGGGGGTTGGTCCGGGTCCTTGTACAAGACCCAAGTCCCGGACCTAAAACTATGTAAAACTCTCGGCCTATTTTGCACCCCTGGTCCGGGACATGACCCATGACTTAGGTCCCGGACCCAACCTACAGAATTGACGTACTCGTATTTTTCAAGTCCTGTTGCATAAGTTCTTTACACCCATCATATGTATAAACTTCCCAACGATCTTAGGTACACTCTTATACTCAAAACTTCACCAAATATACACCACATTACAACATAGTGCACAATTTAAATTGCATAGCACTTAGGCTCTTAAAATGCATGAATCTTAAACACTGAATTTCCCACAGTATATTTGCCTTTGACCTGCAAATACACACAACAATACGTATGTCCTTTACTAGTCTCTTTGAGAACATTTTTCTAAGTCATTTACCATTGGCTCTTTAGGTAGTTTCAATAGACAACATAAGTTCATTTTCCAAAGGAATTATAAGCTATTTTTGGTTAGCATAATTACCTCCTTTCCTCACAACTACTTTCTTGTTTCAGAAATCGGTAAGGATATTTGCTTGCTTGTCAACTTAGAACTTGAAGAGAGTTTGGAAATGTGTCAAGAGAGGACTCCACCCAGTCCTTGAAAGGTTGGAATGAAGCTAGAACAAGGCAACGTAAGGACACCATTTAAGACAATTTTCGGACAACATAAAACATGAAGAAAACATCATTTTTCTTTGAGTTTCCTTACCTTGAAGCAAAGGAGAACAATAATATATGAAAAGATGAGCTCAAGCTCCTTCCATGGAGATTCCCCTTGGCACCAAAATGGAGCTCTTGAAGATTTGAAAGGACTAAGTTGAAGAGCTTGATGAGACTAAGAGATTGGTGGTCTTAGTTTTTGATTTGGACAAGTGAGCTAGAAGTTACAAGGATTTGAAGTTGTATGTTGGTGGTGTGCTGGTTCGATCGTGAAAGAGAGCAGGAAGGAAGATGGGATACGTTGAAATTGAGCAAATGAAGGAATGGAGGATTCACTGATTGCAAATGCTTTTGAAGATATTAATTGTTTACTAAAAGCAAATAGTAACTTAGCTATATTACTTATTTACTTGTTTGCTTATTAATTGATAAGAGTGGTGACTCACCACTATAAGAACCGGCCCCCATCTGTTATAAGGGGTTACCCAGTCTTAATTGATCAATTAAATTACATATGTTGACACATGTTACAAACTAGCTTATTTTAGTTACTATTCATAAAAGCAAGACACATAGAAGTGAAATTTTTGATTTCCCATTGATTTAAACTTCCAAATGTGATACTAAGTAGTACACATATTAATTAAAGAGTATTGATGGACATTTAGCCATTCAAAACTCATTTACAAGACAATTTTTCAAAAACGTGCTTTAAGACTCCTTTAAGCACATTTTGCGTTTTAACTTGTTTTCAAGCTTGGTTTTCTTTAGTAATTGATTTAATATATTCATTAATACATATATAAGGTCTTGGTAAGTTCATTAAGCCTTAACCAAGATTATCCCAAGCTTAGAGCATATTTTGTCCTTATTGCCTCTTAGGCAATTAATTGTATTTACTATTTATTAAATTGTTTACTACTGTTCCTAAGACTCTTTTTAGTCTTAATAATTTATTATTTAATGTTTAAACAACTTATTAAGGTTTGGGGTATTTCAATTATGATTTACGTATCACATTGTCACCTAGGCTATGCTTTCCAATTATCTGTAGTTACTGTTAGTAATTAGTAAATAAGTCCCGACAGAGTTCGAGGATGAATTCTGGGTTTCAAATTTCAGACTATGTCCGAATTGTAAGCATGGATATAAGTTTGGACACCCCCTATACATTTCTGTTTTTAACTCTTGGCATGTGTCCGAACATGTAAGTTCAGACACATGTCCGAACGTCACCACGAATGGTTTTCCAGACATCCGTTCGGACTTGCAAGCTCGTACGCAAGTCTGGACATCTCTCTGATTTGCTCTCGGCATGTGTCCGGACATGTAAGTTCACACACATGTCCGAACACAACCAAGTTTTTGCCTAAATTGCTCGTTTGAGCTCTGTTTTGACTTCCATTTGTGGGGTTATGATGTCCTAAGTGTGAATAAGAGTTTCGCACATGTGTTAGACTTATTTAAGCACTTATAATTATCAAGTTTGGCTATTTGGTTTTGGGACCTAGTTACTGAAACACCCTAGAAATTCTAGCTACAAAGTATATATTTCTTGTTGTACGCTTGTATTTACATGAAATAATTAGTTCATGTTATTCTTTTATTTCTAAGTATTATAAGATACTTAGCTAAAATATTAGCTAATACAATGTATTATTGTCGGACCATACAAGTCTTAAGGAAGAAAACAAAATCAATGTTAAAATGTGTCATTGTAATAGTGACATGTTAAGCTCATATTACCGGTTGTAAATGTATATAGTTGACTAGTTTATTCTCTTGTCAACACTATACGTCATCTTATAATTATTCCAAGACTAGCACTAATCTTATCCAGCTGATGTAGCCATATTTCCTTGATGAGTGTACGCATTTATGTGATAGTAAAGCAACAAAGCAATTCAGCCGAGTTGTATTGACATTACGGATGTCATGCGGTTACATTTAAGTTCCTTGTATTCATATGATCATTATTTTATTCAGCAGCTTATGTTACCGCCTCTTCTTTGCCTAGTCATAAAAATAAGTGGCCTCTTGGAAGCCAACCAACAAACTTAGCCAATGGAAACTAAACACCAATATAAAGTAGTTGTTATTACCGTAATATTTGCCATGCTGAATGGAAAAGGTTTGTTTCATTTTTTATTCATGTGTGTCGACAGCAATCCTCCCCATCCCTGAATTTCTTCTCCTGTTCTTTTCACTCACGTAAGTTCTGATAGTAGAAGGAATTAGTGGCTAGAAGAAATTAACACACAGCAAGGTAGACTAGTGCACAACCGAGAGCAAGATGTGTTGTTGCTGTTTGTTTCTACCTTGCTGAATGAAAAAAAAATGACTTCCCTCGCCAACACAAGTTTTGGTCGGCAGAAAATACTCTAGGCTGGAAACTCTTCTCCTGCCTCCCCACTCTTGTAAGGAAGGTAATAGGAAGAAAGTTGGAATTATAAGAGAAATAGCAGCACAAGTAGACTAGCGGAACCGAGTGCAAGGAGCTGGAAATAGTTGTTGTTTGCTGCTGCTTTTTGCGCAAGTTTGAAGAGGGAATTCAAGTTCAAGAGCTGGGTGAATTATGAAGAAGGAAGGAGGACCATTTAGCTGTATAAAACTCAAAGAATTAGAAATAAAATATCTAGAAGAAATCAGGTAACTACCTTGATCAACAACTTTTCAAAATCTGATTGTTTTGCGGTTTTAAGGAGCTGCTTTCATTATTGATTTTTCTTGGTTGTTAAGTCTGTATCTAGCTGATTTTTGGAGGTTTAACTCTCCTATTTAACTAGCAAAATTCGTGGGTATGCAAATGAAGTAAGCTAGATAAGTTATACAAGAAAAGTGACAAAACATGCTACAAGGAACTGCTGTAAAAACGGTTCTGTATAACTGGGTTTTGGATTGTTTTCCCTCTGTATTTTGGGTTGATTTTCTGGGAAAAGATGATACTTAAGTATGTGTAACGTCCATGAAGAAGTGGGGAGCAAAATAGATGGGTCCCATAGGCTAGAAAAGCAAGAGAATTCAGATCTGTCCAATTGTTGTACTGCTGATAACCGGTTCTGTATAACAGAATTTTAAGTTGTTTCTCTCTGTGTTTTTTAATAGAATTGCTGAGGAAAATATGCTACGTAGGTCTATTAACATCCATGTAAAAGTGGGAAGCAAGTTTGATGAGTTTCTTAGGCTAAAATGACAAGAAAACTTAAATCTATCCAAGAATGTTGTAATTTGTATTCTAGATGAAACCGGTTGGGTTGTGTGGATGTATAGGTTATTTTTCTTGGATTTTATAGACCAATGAGGTTAGTCTGTCTTATATTTAGCAAGGAGAACAATTATACTTGTTATATCTAATGTAATTACCATGATATGCTAAGATGTACAAAGCTGTCCGAAATGTAAAAGTTATGGTTGTTGTTGTAACTGAAATGAATGGTGGTGGTGGGAATTGTTTTCTTCTGAATTTAGTGAATAAATGAGGTTCATATAGTCTAAATAAGGTTATGTGACCACTTAGCTAAGGTAAACTAAGTTAGACGACATGGTTACACAAATTGTAAAATGGAAAGTTGTTAAAGTACAAGATTGTTGTTAAATAACAATGGATAATTTTATTGCTGTTTGGATCAGTAGCTTGGTGTATGTTATCCTTGATTAAAAGGTGGTTCATTAACATATATTAGGTGAGTATAAAAGGGAAGAAAGGATGGCTAAAAACCATAGGTAAATCACCTAAGAAAGTGACTGTTAATTGTCATTGTTATCGTTATCGTTGTTATTTTGTACAGTAAAGTGTAAAGGTATTTGTATGAGTTGAACCTCTTGTGTTTTAGAGATCATTGGGTGTTATGTTAATTATATGAAGCTGTTTAATAGCTTAGTTCAAGTTAACCTCAGTAAAATTTGTCGGATGCACATAAGTGCTCGAATTGTTACAATGGTTGTAAATTGTCATTGTCACTGTTGTTATTTGTACAGCCAAGTGTGGAAATGTTTATATAAGTTGATTCTTCTGTGTTTTTGAGATCAACTAAGTTTATATTGATTATAAGAAGCTGGTTGACATCTTAGTCCAAGTTTAACTTAGAGAAATTACTTGGATGCACATAAGTGCACAAATTGCTACAACGGTAAATTGTAAACGTTGTTTGGTGTTATTTATGTCCAGCAATTGCTATGTCTGATTATATTTATCTTGGTGATGCCATTTCTGTCCAGCAATTATTATAGTGATTATATTGACTTTATGTGTTGATTTATCTTGTGTTTATGGATATGGAAGTGAGGTGAAAGGCAAGGTTGTGCCTAAGCCAAGTGGTAATGTGTTTATGAAATATTACTCCTACCAATGTATTGGAGTTTACTGAGACTGCCCCTACTAGTGTATTGGGGTCTTTTATTATTGCTCCTACCAATGTATTAGAGCTAAGCCATCATGATCTACTCTATGAACTGATGATTCATAGGGGGTGTGCACACTTAAGGATATGGGGTGAGGTGAATTATCCGAGGGGTCGAGAGTGTTAGTGCTCTATGTTGAAAGACCGATTGCCCGAGGACAGGTGAAAATTGTATCATGGTGTTGAATGTTATACTCAGTGGATCTTGACATTGGTTATATTGTCTGCTGATTGATATTGCTTATTTTGATGAATGATACTTGGTAATATGTTTGAATGATCATTTATGCACCTTATGTTAAGGTAAGCAACAGGTGGTGCTAATTTGTGGTTTTATGTGTTAACCCTATTGTGGTTTTGCGACGCTATTATCTTGTTGTCATGGTTGTATTGCTCCACTACCTTTGTTGTTATGATTATGTATTCTTGGAGTTTTATAAGTAAAATGTACTTCACATGTTGTGATGGGAGTTACTCAACGTTGCTGATTTTGGCGTTATGCCCTGTGGTCTTTTCTCTGTGATTGTATGACTGACCACAGGTACAGGAAAGGATGGTTTTTCCCCTAGTCATGAAGTTGCATGAGAGAGTGGAGCTAAAGAGGAATATAGATTGAAGATGGGTGTTGTAATTATTCCCATTAAGTACTTATGTATTATGGTTATACAGTTTTGTATAAGCTAATAATGTTAGTGTAAGTTTGTATAAGTTGTGGCTATATTCTGAATATATGAAGGTTGAAAGTAAAATTTAATTTGGAAAAGATAGTGGTAGTTAGCCTTAGCACTCACTAGTAGGTGAGTGTGGCGGTAGCACCCCCGGGTTGAGTTTGTAGTAAGTCTTCCGCTGTGTCGTTCACAAAAAAAAATAAGGTCTGGAAAATCGGGGTGTTACAGTTACATAGCTTCTGAGCCATGGATGGTCTGGTCTGGCTATCTCGTAGCATGTGATAAGTGCAAAACATATAGACTTATTAAGGTTTAATCACCTTATTAATTGCAGCATTTTTTAGTAATGTTTCTCACTTATCTTGGTTTTTTCCTATATTTATGTTGTTATATTAACTGATGTATTATATGTGTTAAAATGTAGGAAAATGACAAACAAAGACATATATTAAAAGGATTAATCTAACTTGTCACGCGTGAAGCACGCGTCCGCCCTGTACCGCCACATAACATGCGGACGTGACACAGAGGAAACCGCTTCTTTACAGGCGGACGAGACAGAGCAGTACCGCCTCATAACAGGCGGACAAGAGAAGAGGCAACCGCTTGATAACATGCGGACAAGAGACAATGAAACAGAGAGGAGACCGCCTATTAACATGCGGACATGAGAGAACCGCCCCTTATCTAGCGGACACGTGTAAATGTCCAGGAAATCAACGGGTTATCTTCGCCGACTCCCTCTGCAAGTTGCCTCCGCCATATCCTTTAAGCAGTCGGCGCCTACCAGAAATCACGCACGCGTTGCAGCCCTGTCCCCTGCGCAATCAATGAGCTGCAATCAATGGGGAGCTGCAATCAACGAGCTCAATCAATGAAGCTGCTGCTCTGCTTATTCTTCCTCTATAAATACAACGCTCAAAACACCTTCTCCAGTGTCCTTCTAGAGGTTCCGTCCGTGGTTCCTCCTGGAGTTCCAATTCACACCATCATTCCATTTTCGTACCACTTCACCTTCACTCATTCGTTCATCTCATTTCTAATCTCCCGCTTCTCCATTTGTTTTCTTTTCATTTCATTAGTTTACGTATACTCTGGGAATAATTATTATGTATCTGTATTAATTATGCAATATGTCTCTGGTTTTAGTTTTAATAAAGTTTGTTACGGTTAAAGGTTTTCTCGCCATCTTTTTAATAAACCTCATGAATTTATTAAAATGCTTTACTAAGTCTGTTTTTGATTTCATCGGTTGGAAACAGATGGGTGATTAAGCCGTAAAACTGGGGGAAACTTATTTTCATCGTTTAAGTTAGTACTCAGTTGCAAATGTAATCCCTCAACACTCCTCTGCCGTTCGCAGGCTTTGCTTGAGTTTCATCGGACCTTGCATTACAGGTGAACGAGTTCTTATGAGTTTTCATCGGACCTTAAGAAAATATCAGGAATCTTGCCAAACAATTATAATTAAACCAGTAGACCTAGCATGAAAGAGCAGATATTATTAATCTGAACCAGAGTCCCGTTTAGTTTATCTGTTAATTTAGTTAATTTTACCTTTCCCTTTTATTTATAAAAACAAGTCAATTAATCCTTCCCCCTTTTGTGACACGCTTAGGTACTATAATATGTACATTAGTCCGTGGTTCGATATCCGGTCGCTTACATTTCACTATACTATTGCGACCGGGATTTGTTTGCAGCCCGACGTTTATTTTGAGTTTTAATTTCTTTTCTTTTAATTTTACACCAGTTTAACCACTCAGATTATAACTTCTGCAGCATGCGCATGACGTCTTTTTGTATTATGTTCCGTTGGGTTTCCCCAGGATATTTACTGACCGAAAAGTCCAATAGCTATCTTTACGGCTTCTGTTGTGGGATCTATTGATTTATAGGGCTTTCATATCCCTTCTAATGTGTTTGATGGTTATTAGTGTCTCACTTGTTATTTGATTCTGAAGTTTGGTTTGATTTTTTTACTAACACTTCTGCTATATTAGATATTATCAGTTTTGCTTCTTAAATCTTTTTATGGAAAGTTCTGCTATGTTATCCTTCTGATTTTGATTCATATTCCGTTTAAATTGTTTTGAGCATACTTCACTGATGAAGTTGTTGCTTACCAAGCTGTGATTTCTCACCCTTTCCATATATATATATATATAACATTACAGATTGAGCAGCGATGGATCTCGCTCCTATTAAAGCTTTTGTTATTAGTTTTTCTGAATTGTTTATGTACTAGTGCTAGACGCTTTGACTACTTGTAGCTTCGGGCCTTTGTTTCGGTTTTTTGTTTACTTTGGATGTTTGGATCATTTGTAAACCTTTGATTTCATTCATGCAAGTATTCTCATTTTAGGTTCGAGTTTGATATTAGTTTGAGCCTTACGTTTTTTAAGTAGTAATTACATGGCGTGTAATGGTCTCAGAACTAGCCCGTTTTAGGGTCGTTACAATTAGGGTACAACTAAGGTGGAGGGGGCTATTATAGGTAAGAGTAGTCTGAACTAACATAAGCGATAGTGTCATACACTAATCCATAATATATGGGCAACTTTTTAAATCTTAACATGGGTATTTAGTTCCTAATCAACACCGACACTGTAATCAACCAAAGTGGTATAAGTCTAGACTATTTAGACCAAATCAAATCAAAATCTAACCGCAAAGGCAATGCCTCGAAATAGGGCTATGTACCGATTCAAGTTTGAAACAAGGGACAATAACCACATACGAACCAACCCATTAAACATTGAATCAAACCTTGAATCCAACGATAAAGCGATTCAAATTCTAAGGGGATTGTAACTACATACTAACCAACAACTTAAAAGCCAATTCCACTTCATATGGCAAAGCCAGTTCAAGTTCAGATGGCAAATAAGATCTCGGGCAAGATAGAAAAGATACATATACAAATCTGGTTACCGAAACAGGCCACAATGAATAAAGCAACAAAATCACATTAGATCTAAAGCAAAAATCCCAAGCATTTAAACATGTACAGTTCTTGGTTGCAAGAACATAGTCGAAAATGGATGCCAAAGACAAAAAACAAAGCAAAGCAGTAGCGTGGGTACCGTAGCAAGAGTCCAAATGCAAGAGAATCGTGAGTCTAAATAATAGGGGCGTCATCAACCGACAGAGGAGCCAAGTTAAGGAAAATTTAATCATTACACAACAACACCCCAAACAGGCGAAATGAACGTAAATCCACCAGAAAATGGGTATAAACCCAATAAATCGTGAAGTATGATGAAGTCACAACCGTTGTACACTTACCAAACCCAGACACCTTGAACGAAGCTCGAACAAAAATGGGGACAAAGGGAGCAAGAGATGGTCCACAGTGGTCGAACTGAATTTGGGGGAGAAGAAGCTCAAAGAAGAGCAACCGGTGATGCAAGTGACCAATCAGTGAGCAATGGAGGAAGAAAAGATCAAAAGAGGAAGGGAACAAACTTTCAGTAACGTGGTGTGCAGTGTGTCTTCGTTCGAGAACGAAAATCAACTGAGGGAAGAACAGGACGGAGATCAACAGAGAGAAGGGCACAATAACCCGGGCAGATACGGGTGATAACAAAGATCAACCTTCAATCAACATCAAAGATCAACAGACAGAAGGAACCAGGGAGAAGGAAGAAGTTGAGCGAAGAAAGGTGCAACACATAAATTGGGTATAAACGAAACCTTAGAGCAAATTGCTGACGCTGAGCAGTCAACAAGGGACAAAAATGTCAATGTTTTCACCTATGCCAGGTGGTGAAAATACCACAAAATGCTAAGTGTGAAATAATAAGTGCCATTAGTGTAATATGAAATACCAAAGATGAATGATCTCTAGTTTGGTAATATTATATATATATTTCTTTCACTTATCAAATGATTGAAGTTTAAAAACAAAAATAATGATGGTAGAGTAAAATGTAGAATTAAAGGTGAATGTGAATGATCAATAATTTAGTAGTAGTATTTATAGCTTCAAAGAATTATAATATATAAATAAGTGGAAGTTATTTTCTGTATAAAACAGTATTAAAAATAAAAAGATACAATAGAAAAATTAACTAGATAGAATCCATGTGATAGCTAAATTGTATATTAAGATTGTACTGAAAAATCTTTCACATAGCTCTCCCGCAACTTGATGCTCGATATGCGGATTCGGAGATTTCATCCATCAAGTTTGAAGTAACTATTTACGAGTAAAGGGTTTAGCGCTATGGAAGGAATGTTTGGGCTGAAGAGGGAATACTTCAATACACTCCAGAGTTTGAACCAAAAGCTGAAAACCTATCATACAAAAACTGCACTGGAGCAGGAACTAATTGGTATAGCCGTATAGATGTAGAGGTTGCGAAAGAAGTAAATAGAGCTCAGCTTGCATAGGGTATAGTATAGTATAGTATGGGTTCAGATTGTAATGGAAGAGGAACACTATTTATTCGCCTGACTGCTGTATCATAGCCAGAGACGGTGGCAGAGGATCCTCTTCTTCCTTGCGGTGACGTATCCGCTCTGATGATCCTACAACCTCCTCCTGGTCACTCTCTTCCCCTACCTCCAAATCTTCTCCATCATCACCATCTTCAGCAGCAGGCTTTTCGAACCGTGAAAGCGACGCCAACTCCTCAACAGCCTCAGCTATCTTCTCCGTCAAGGATGCGGCGTCGAGAAGTAAAGAAGCCACCGTCACCGCTGAAACCACCGCTGACAAATCAAAGTCATCTTCCTCTTGACAATCGTCCCTTCCACCACCGACCCAGAGCGATCTCTCCTCTTGAAAAGGGTAGTTAGTTTCTTTGAGTTTGATCGTGATGACTCAATGTGGGTCCTAATGGTTGCTTTTCGGTAGGCCATCTTCATGGCTTTTGATAGCTCCTTGAGCGCATTACCTGATTCCATGCTTATCTTCGTACAGATGTCTTTGATTTGTGATTTCACTTCTACTGGCACCTGAATATCTACATATCAAAAACTAAATTCGAACTTTTCTTTTTCACTCAAGATTGATTCTTGATAGTATTAGTGATTGATGAAAATAACTAACTTGTTTGTCTGTCTGCATGAAGATGACGATTAAGGGAGTAGAGCGTGCAGGCACATTCTCGAGCCAAGTTTCCAATCTTTAGGTATTGATGCCATGGATGACGGTATCTGAATCGGCCATGGCGTGGCTCCCATTTTGCAAGATTAACCTGCAGTGATTATTTAATTCTGTTAAACATTATGTAATACAGACTGAGGATATACAGTCACCCGCCGGTAATTATGAAAATTTACCAGTGATTCTTCGTTGTTCTTTGAGTTCGCAATCGTTTTAAACCCTTCTATCCACGCTTTCTTCTCCAACGAAATCTCTGCCCCCACTGGTTCTCTAAAGTACAGTTGTCCAAATTCTGCTAAATGTAAAGAGTAATTAATTAGACCTGTATGACGCTGATAATCTTCATATATATGTAGTAGCTAGCACCACGTACTACACACCTTGTAAGAAATTGCCAAGCTTCTCCACGTTATCAGCCTCAAGATGATGAAGATCAGTTCCAGCCCAAACAGGGTATAAGAAAACACAAGTAGCCATAGCCACCAAGCTACCGATTAGTATGGTAGAGATCCTTTCTTGTGCCATGGCTATCACTTCGTCTTCCCGATAAGCAGAGACGCAGACCAATGCGAATGTCAATATGAAAATCATTAACCCATAATCGTATCTAGCCTTTAGTTTCGGGAAGAATCTCAAGAATGTCATTACAGCAGCTGTTGCGTAGACAGTAAACAAAAGAAGTTAATTTATCTATAAATAAATCCATTTCTGATTTTGACCATGTGAAAGAAAATTGATGATGATTGTACCAATAAGAAAAACGAATAGGCCAAGTAGAATAGGCTCAGCTTTCTCCCCACAAAGGGTGGCGATGCGATGAGCACCCACACCCAAAACCGCGGCTAAAAACGTGGCTACCATCCTGTTCAGACCTTTACCCAGCGTTGCACCTGGAAATCAGTTTCATAAAAAATGCAATGTAAACTAAAATTTCTTCAACTCCATTCATTTCTATTGCATACGGGAGTACTTTAAATGATTTTCCTTACCAACAGAGAATTCAAACACAACGACAACAGTTAATACCGCCCAGATAGCAGCAACACCAAACCCTTCAAAGAGTGGATCGAAGTAGTAGAACAGAGAGACTAAGGTGATGGCCAAACCCACTTTTACTGCATGGATGATTCGTCTTGGGTCGTCCGTCCCTATGGTCTTTGCGGTGTTGAAAAATTCACCCACTTTGTAACGAATTCGTCTTCCTATTGACTTGGGTCCGAACCACGGGGTCTTAGTTTCTTGACTCGCTCTTTGTGACTCCATCGTTCAAGGATATCACTAGTACTGGTGATTAACGACACGACGATGCCAGGGAGAATGTAAGTTAGCGATGTCCGAGCTCTAGATTTTACCTTAACGATCGAGGCTGAGCTTTCAAAGGGATTGGGATAGGGGAAAAGAATGATCGATATTGTCTTATAGGTATTCCATGGTACTATACTCACTTCCAACTAGCTAATGCTCTTTCCGAGAAACTACTGAAGAAATAGTTGGTCCATTTTTTAGCCGTCTTACATTCCCCCCTTCTTAAGTATGGCTATAATCGGTGATTGGGATTTGATAGGTCTAGTTAGAGTATCATTATCAAAGAACTCAAATTAGGGTTCTTAACCATCTCTTTCCTATTTCTCTCACTTCCACATCATTTTAAGAATCATGTTTATTTTTGTCAACATCAGATAACCTATATTTAGTTTTAAACTCTCTCTATTTGTCATATCATTTTATATTTTTTACTTATTAATTATTATAAGAATACTTTTTTTTTTAATCAAACAACAACATTCTAAGCATTGTATAATACAAACATTAATATTAATTATTATTAATACTATTTTTAATAATACACAAATAATTTTAACTTAATATTTTATAGATGATTAAAGTTTATTATATTTTTAAAACAAAAATAAAATAAAATTTATTCATATATATTATTAATATTATTTTTTATTATTTTTCACTCGATGTTTAGGATTAAAATATTATAATGAATAGATTAGTACATATTATATTTTTCAAATATATTTTAATATTACTTATATCACTAAAATATAAATATTAATTTACCTAAAATAAATATATATTTAAAATATGAAAAACATAATCAATATAGATTTCATTTTGTAGAGAATGAGATTTTAAGAATTTTGATATATTTGGTTTATTTATATATTTAGTAGTTTTTAAAAATTAAGATTTTAAAATATACAAGATTTAGTCATTTATATTTGACATATTATAATTAGAGGAAAAACATGGTGGGTCCCATTTTTGGGTTCTTAAAAAAGTTCTTCCACAAGAACCCATAATTAGAGTTCTTAACTCTCTCTCTCCACATCATATTTATTTATTTTTTTTACTTAAGAACCCAAAAGAACCATTGATAATCATGGTCTTAGGCATTCACAATGATAAAAGTGGGTTCCACCCACTAGAAAATATTATTTTAATTTCCATTCTTACATTCTCTCCCCATATATTAGGAGGAACCTTCCCTCTCCACAAGTTCTTAATTAACCAACTCTCTCGCACCTTTTCTACTTCACTTCATCATTTTTTTTCTGGGGTTTTTTGTTTTATGCGGGGAAATGGAATAGAATATGGAAAGGGAACCCTTCGATTATCACAATTGTTTTTTTATGCAGGATAAATTGAAATGAATAACCGGTCAACGATCGCTGATAAATGATCAACATCGTCATCTGTCGATCAGTGGCCATCAATTGTCGGTTAACATCCACCGGTCATTAATCAATAGTTGTTGGTCATCAATCAATGGTCATATGTCACCGATCAAAGTATCATAGGGGAAGGGAATCACATTCTCTAGTAGGGGTGGGGAATAAAGTTAGAGGGAGGTAATCCCATTCTCTTTCTCTTTCCTAAAAATAAGAAAATCTGGCTAAACAAGCAACGCGAAATGCATTTTTATTCCCCTTTCTGATTACCCAAAAACAAACGCACCCTCAATCAGCTACACAGGGAATGATATTAGACATAAACATCCAAAAATGAAGATTGTTTGCAGGGTAACAAGGATGTTTATTGATTTTCCAAAGGAGTGAGCAACCCTCAAAGAAGTTGGGATCTAGCGATTAAGAAATGAGAAGGTGGTATCAGAACTTCACCTAGAAAGTGTGTTCCTTAGAATACATTCCCATCTATTCTCCTGTCTTCCCTCGAGAGGAATTCTCAAATTTCTTTCACCCACATCCTCATTGAAATTTTTAGTTAATTTTGATAGGTTAAAGGAATGATCTATATGGTTGAAAATTCAAACCCCAAATTCTTGGTTCCTTGGAAGGGTGAAGGGGCATAAAGGGAGAAAAAGGAATATGTATATTCTTCCAAACACTGACATTTAGAATGAATTTTCTTATAGAGATCCATTCCATCCGTATGGAGAGAGACAAGATAGGACTTGGTTTCACATGTTTATGGCTTGAGCAACGCCATCTTTGGAATAGTATATGCCTTAAAGGACCATAGATACGAGAGTATCAAAGTGAGAAAGGACCCTCTATGTAACAGCCCAGCCTAATCAGCCTACATGTGTGATATTGTCCGCTTTGGCACGCAGGCCACACGGATTTGTTTCTGGGGTTTCCTAGCCCTAAAACGCGTCACACAAGGAAGAGGTATCCATGCACCTATAAGGCACACTTTGTTATCCCCTCTAATCGATGTGGGAGGTAAACCTTAAGGGTATTACACCCCACCCCCCCTTGGGAGCCCAGAGCCCTCGCGGGCCACACTGCCACACCGACCTGGGTCTGGCTCTGATACCATCTGTAACAGCCCAGCCTAATCAGCCCACATGTGTGATATTGTCCGCTTTGGCACGCAGACCGCACAGATTTGTTCCTGGGGTTTCCTAGCCCTAAAACGCATCACACAAGGAAGAGGTATCCATGCACCTATAAGGCACACTTTGTTCTCCCCACCAATCGATGTGGGAGGTAAACCTCAAGGGTATTACACCCCACCCCACACCCCATCTTAACCCAATCGTGGTTATCACATCTTAACAAACATATATAAACGTCGCAGCGGAATTCAACAAACACCAGGACCTAGCCACGGTCTGAACTAACAAAATATACCGAGCTTAAATATTTACAACCACTAATCCAAAACATATGCCAACCGAGTTTCCAAGTATCTCAAGCAACAACATAATTCTCCACAAGTTCTAATAATAATTGACGGGTGTACATGCACATCTCGTACTCAAAAATAAGTCCCGACCTAAGTCTACCCACTCCTACTCTCAAGGTGAGTCTTCTGTGGGCGCTTACCTGCAAAATATAAACAGTTGCCCCCGAGGGGGTCAGCACCTTTGCTGGTATGATTCTCTTATAGCCCCCAAGCTAACGAGACTATGACAACTAATTATCAATAGCATGAAGTTGATTAGATACACGACATAAGTAAAGAAGTGCAATAAACAACAAGCCACATATGAACAAACATAGTTCACACACAATGAATGACTTAAAAGCGTTCCCTTAATACGTGAGTTAATCATTTAACTCCTCAAGTTATAATTCCTCTTAATCTCAGTCCATTCTTATCTTATCTCAATCTTAATCCTTATCTCAATCTCATTGTACCAACCGTTCTTTAATTAGAATTGGTTGTTTCTTACCTCAATGTTTATTTTTGTCGGGTCAAAAGTAACCCTAGCCAATGAGCTGTTAACTCCATTGGTTGAATAAACAACTTATCTTAAATCTGGGATTTAGGTGATCCCACCGCACCATCTTAATCTGCCTCCCACCTTGAACTGTAACCCAAGGTGGCTGAGTCGACATTCGACTCTAAGAAACAAGTCCGAAGACAAGTCCTCAAGCGGAAGTCGGATCTGATTCAGATACCGACCCCCTTTCCTTAACATGCATGACCGGAGTCAGTCCTGGATTCCTCACTCCCCCCAAGTTCCAGTTAGTAGAAAGTCTTAAAGACGAAGTGTTAGTTAAACCTTTCTCGGGTATTAACCAACCAACAAATTTTCGGGAGTGAATTTTGTATCTCATCCAATGTTACTAAGTATTGTTAGTAACTAATCTCAAGGTCAAGTGTGTTAGTACAATGCAAACACACAAGAAGATAAATAGTCTGGTCATGCTTTATCTTGTTTTAGTCGAAGCAAATAAATAGATGGCACACAATTCGAGGGACACCTCGTTAGCAAGCAGGCTAAAAGAAAACCATACCGTACACCGTCGGTCGTTCGGTTGTTAAATTCCTCTTCTGGGTCCGAACTCTCAAATCCTAAACATTCTTCCAATTTAAGTTGTTAATTAACTTAACTCAGCCCAACTTACTTAACTTACTTAGTCATTAATGTTCCCCATCTAATACCCACTAAGTTCTTACGAACATAAGTTTAAACACTTAAACCATTCACTTAGCTTAACTTCTTAAGTTCTTACATACTCATCTTTCTAATCATCATTATCCTCCTAATGGTTGACTACTTATGCCACCCTTTCATTTCTGTTTTTTTATTAGGGTCGACCGACCCACCGACCGACCCAACCCCCTGGGTCGGTCCATTCCAGAAACATTCTGGTTCTCTGAATTTTGCCCGACCGACCCAAGCTCAGCCCGACCGACCCAAGACCCTCTGGGTCGGTCCGTTCCAGAAACAATCTCGGCTAGCATTTTACAGTCCGACCGACCGAGACAGGGTCGGGTCCCTGGGTCGGTCCACTGCAGAAACTTCTCCTTAAATGCTCAATCAATACCAAACTCTTTCACAAGTTCCCCATTATGTTCTAATACCATTTAGGCACTTAATATCCTCTTAAATCATCCATCAAATCATTGATATACCCTCCATTTAATCCGTTGACCATTTCCTCAACTTCTTACACCAATTTCATACACTTAACACTTAACCACTTACACTTCCAACTTGTAAATTGTTTGCCTAAGACTTCACTAACCAAAATGTTTTCTTTTCCACCAATGTAACCACTCCTCTAGCATCATTACTCATTCCCATTTCCTTCACTCAAACTTCTCAAGGCTATATACTCTAGCTCATGCTTAAGCCTTTACAAGACATAATACCTTATGTCCTTCAAACTTTGCACAAGTTTCATAACTTCTCTTATCATGGTCTTGGTGCCTTAAATTCACCATTTTAACGCCTAGTTCCTCTTACACATTCCTAGGTCATCTTAATACACAAAAACACTTTAGTTTATCCATTTTCACCAAAACAACCCTTAATGTTTACTAGTACATCCTTAGTCCTAAAATCTCCTTAGAACACCATAAACACCAAGTTTCACCACCAAATTTTAACATGGCTTCTCTAGTACTCCCTTCTATTCTAATTATAAGTCATTCTAGACTTTTTCACATTTTTTAAGAAAGAGTTTAAAAAGACTAGTATACCCTTACTTTTTGTATTGGAAGAATAAAAAAGTAAGTATACTTTATTGGTAAGATAAAAAGTAGAGTGCAATGATAATAATAATTAAAAAAGTAGAAAGGGTAAAAGTAGAAAGATAGATACAAAAAATCTAAAACGACTTATAATTTGAACATATTTCTAAAGCCTAAAACGACTTATATTTAGAATAGGAGGGAGTATATTACTACACCCAAACATTTAGTTTTTCCATCCTTAAACAACCAAGAACACTCAAATCCTTAATACACAATCTCTACACACAAACTACACCCAAACTACACTACATCATAATATAGTGCAAAAACTTAAATTGCTTGGCACTTAGGCCCTTAAATGACATGGCTCTTAGGCCCTTAAATTACATAAACTTAACCACTGAATTTCCCACATATAATAGCCTTCAACCTGCAATTACACACAAAAATGCTCAAATTGCAATATAAGTGTTCTTGTAATTCACCTTGTGATTGTTTTACTAACTCAATTTGCCATTTACTCCTTAGTCATAAGTTCTCAAGTATGATCATGTTCTTTCTCCTAGGTTTTATAGCCCTTACCTAATGTAAACTCTAAGCTACAGTTATCATCTATCTAAACCCATCCCTTAAAGCAATAAACCATCTTAAGGTAAGTGATTTACCTTGTTTTTCTCAAGTTTCTCTTACTCTCCTCCTTGGTTTCCTTAACTGATTTTCGGCAAGCACTATTGTTTCCCTTGCCAAATCTTCTAATCAACATTCAAATACTCTAATGAGTGCTAAGGAATGCACCTAAACTTAAAGAATCATTCCTATGTTAAAAAGAGTGCTTTAAGGTATTAAAGTGGATGATTACCTTTGAAGTCTCAAGGTAGACTTGGGCAATGAATCAAAGAGGACCTCCACTAGTCCTTGTAGAATGAAAACAAGCTAGTTCAAGGGATAAAACAAGACCCCATGAGAAGGTAATTTTCGGACATGGGTGAAAAATGAAGGAAAGTTGATTTTTCTTTAAGTTTTCTTACCTTGAATGAATGGAGAAGCAAATGAGCTCTTCAAACTTGATTTTCCTCCTTCAATGGAGTTTTCCCATGGCACAAAACTTGATCTTTTGGAGATTTGAAAAGAATGAAAGGAAGGGCTTGCTCTAACTAAGAGTTATCTATGCTTAGTTTTGGATTTGGAGCTAAAATGAAGATTTTGTGAGCAAGTGAAGGTGGAGGAAGAATGGGCTGGTTCTTGTGGTTTCTTAGAGAGGAATAAGATGAAGAAAAACGGTGAAGAAGAGAATGAATGAAGAAGAGAGGAGAGAGGCTACTAAAGGTAAGATATTTTAATTTAAAAGTAAATAGTATTTTACTTAATTTCCCTCTTCATTCCTTAAAAGGCTGAAGCCTTATGGTGAGTCATCACCTCTAAAAACTGGCCCCCTCCTCCTTAATGAGATATTTATGGGCTTTGTTGACCAACTAATTAAGTTAAGTTGACTAAAGCTTAAACTAGGTACTATTTGGCCACTATTCATAATTAGTGCACAAATTTGTGAATTTTTTGGTTTCCCATTGATTTAGGCTTCCTAATGTGATACTAAGTAGTACACAAGTTGATTAAGGTATAATCATAGGCATTTAGCCACTCAAAACCTCTTTCCAAGACAATTTTTCAAAAATGTGCTTTAAGAGTCCTTAAAACACAATTTGTGTTTTAACTTGTTTTTGAGCTTGGTTTTCTTTGGTAATTGATTCAACATGTCCATTAGCGTGTTGATAAGGTCTAAGAATGATATTTGGGTGTTAACCAAAGTTACTCCAAGCTTAGAGCATGTTTTTGCCTAAATTGCCCTTATGGTGTTTCCTTGTGTTTTATTTGGTTTAAATTATTTCCTAATGTTTCTAAGGCATATTTTAGCCTTTTATATCTTAGTTTAACATCTAAACACCATGGCTAGGTTTGGGGTATTTCACTCTATAGTTTCTTAGTCAACATGGCCTTATTAAAAGTTCAGAGTGCTATGGAGATGGACTCCAAGGGAACCATTACGCCAGTAAAAGAGCATATGATGACATATTTGTAGGAATTGACTAATGAAAACAATTTACAAGAACAAACCACCGCTTGTGATATAGGTCATGACCAAATTTTAACTGTTCTTTAAACTAAACCAATAAGATAGTTGAAAACCTCATTGTAGCTACATCTTAAATGAACACGCAACCCCAAATACTTGAAGAAATAGCTGACTTGAGACATACCAAGAATCTTAAGAGAAGATCTTTTGAGAACTAACTAAGCTTCTTGTTGAAAAGGATCTTAGACTTTGTTTACATTAAATTCATGGATTGGGGTCTTGTGTAACTCATTAAATGTTGCAATGGTCATGATCTCAAATTTTCAAAGAAAGTGATGATATCGGTAAAACAATATAAGTAATGGTTGAGTCACACAGCTTGTAATGAGTATAGAAAGTGGTGGGGTCACACTTGCAAATAAGAAAGTGATAAGTGTTAATTTCATCTTCTTAAGTTCCTATCATTATGGAAGAATCTTTGTATTGTCTTGTTGAGTAGGTTCTCATCAGTAATGAGTCACATAGCTTTGAAGAACTTGAAATGTAACCATCTGGCCCAAGGGTTTGTTATCACTAATAGATTGTAAGTTTCATTACTATCAACCTAGTTGATACAGAGAAATAGGTGTTCCCTTTTAAGTTTCTTTCATTTGCCTCAATGCAATGAGAGAGAACTAATAAGTTTCCGCACGTAGAATCAAAATTATTCTGTAAAGATGAGCACTTTTGTAGTTTTCCTTCTCCTCTTTGTGACTCTGGTGACCTATCATCTCCCCACGGTGGGAGTGCCTGTGAATTTTTACCGCTTTGACTTCACCTTTGCATTAGAAACACAAGGAAATGTTAAGCATTACTTGGAGAGAGACGAAAATCTCCTACACCTACACCTACTCTCGACATCGATTCCGTGGCACATCATTATTTCCCCTCGATACCCGTAGCATGAGTGCGACATACAGCTGTATACGCTCTTCTCCTCCTTTGCCTCCCGGTATCCCTAGCACTATATCAATTCACCCTAGATCTCTCGCTCTCGACCCACGGGCTAATCTCAGCTCTCTTATGCCAATTTCCTTTTTGACTTGCCCCTTGTTTCTAAAATTTGTCCTTGCCCATCACTAATTGTGGCCCCATCGATGGAAATTGTCAAAGTAAATGGGGTCCAATTTGTCACCCACTACTCCATAATTTCTCAACTCTTTTCCGTTACCCCTATTTATGCTACGCCCTCGTAGTTCACCTCAAAGACCACTAAAGTGAGCTTGGTGGTTTTCGTTTCACCATGACCTGCCACAATATCTTTGTTTTTAAGTTTGAAACAATCTTTGTTATGCAGACGATCCTGGTGAGAGGTTTGTGGACTATCAATGATAGACTTTTCGCCACCTAGTTTCTTGATCCCATGATACCCATTTCTCGACATGAGTTCACTTGGATTTCCTTCTAGGTCTGAGTGTATGATTTTCTAAGATCCCCCCATAATTGGGATTTTCCGAGATGTGCGGCTATGAAGATTGGGCAGTTTACAAGGATAGTTGAGGATGGAGCTTCCTTCAGCTTTCGGTACCTGTGTTTCAAAGTTTTGATGAATGATCAGCTTTCGGCTCTCAAATCTCTCTCTATGATGATTGGGGATGTCCAGTTGTTTTTACTATCTCACACGACAACATTCCCCTCATTTGCTCAAAATGCGGCCTTTTCCTCCATGCCTCTAAGGTTTGTTCAAAGCCTAATCAAGAGGATGTGCCTTACGGGATGTGGCTAAGCACGAAAAACTATTTGGCCAGGGTGCACTCAGACTTATCATTCACCCCCGGATGTCTGGCTCTGCCCACCGGCTCGTAAAGATCCAGCTAAGCATCCCTTCCCCTCACACATCTTGATATGGGCAGACAAATGAAAGAATGAAACAAATTTGGGATAGGCGAGTAGTATGGGATCATGTAATAAAGCCACAACCCTCTGGAATAGGTCGTGCAAATGGAAGTTCGATGACCTACTTCTGGAGGCATCGAGAATGGAGTTCAAGGACCTCTATTTGTGGAAGGTAGTGAGAAAAAAGCTGATGACAAAGTGGATGGGAGTTTTGAAGAAGATGATAGTGTTGATGGTGATGGTTTGGTGATCAATGACAAAGGAAGTCTATCCTAGGTTCCTCCCTGGATCGCCATGTCGACTAATGTGTTTTGGCTGGGAGCATAACCTATGTTGCTAGCCTTGATCATCTTTCAAATGTGCCCCTTTAGGTTACTGCCTCTTGGACTCTCATTCCCGATTTTGTTTCATTTTAGTGGATTACGTTCTTAGTTTCAGTAGTCCTACTTTGTCCCTGGATGTGTTGCCACTCATGTCTTTTGTTAGCAGACGTTGGTAGATAGTTATGTTTTTGGGTTTGAGGCATTAGTTGGAACCGGCATTAGTTGGACTTTTAGGGCTGTAATGCTCTAGTTAATCAAAAATCAACTATCTATGGTTTTTCAGCGAATACCCAATCAAATAGATAGATATTTCCTAGAGCTGCACTTAGACCTGGCAATTTTGACCCAACCCGAAACCCAACCCGAACCCAACCCATATTTTTGCGGGTTAGGGTTGATTATTGACCCATCTATTTTTTGGGTTGGGTTAGGGTAATAAGCTAATTTTGTGGGTTGGGTTAGGGTAGAGATCTTAACCCATGACCCAACCCGAAACCCGAAATATATTTATTAATAATGAAAAATAAAAATATTAATTCACAATTATATATATATATATATATTATTTTCAGATCAAGCTATACCTTAACCTTAAGCCCAAGTGTAGTTGGACTATTCCACCTTTAATATATCACATAATATTAACTAAACAAACGGCCTAACCTGCTGCATATCAAACAAAGGGCCTAACCAGACCTTAACATAATGTTGAAAACCTAAATGCTCTCGTCTTGTAGACTCGCATCCATTGTTCTTCTCTTTGTCGTTGTTCATGTCTATGTCGCTCTTCATCTCTGCCCAAGGTTTGTTTTTCTAATTCTCACTACCATAGTTGTTCTTGAGAACATATGTACGTTTAGATTATTTAGAAAGGTGAACAATAGTAGGTGATATGTATTTTTTGTAAGTAGGATCTTGATTGTAGACCTCTTAGTGAATTCTGAAGCCAACAATACAGATAGTGTGCTGCATAAAAATTCCTTAACTGTTGGTAACAATTAAGTTATTGATTGTACTTTTCTCAGGCATGAGCACTCAATTTTAACAAGTGTAATTATTTTAAAACTATCAGTCATAGTTTGAGGCTTTGAGCTCTCAGTTTATAAATTATTTCTAACTTTAGAAGATTTGTCTTTAGTTATTCTCTAATGCATAATGAAGATTTTCATTTTCATTCCCCCTTTTTATTAAGGGCAATAGGATCATGTGCATATCTAGATAAGATTCCTCCCCAACAGTGGTAGAGCTTTAGGCTCAGATTGATAAATATAAACTTATGGAAAAAGTACGTGTTATTCTATTCATGGAAATTAGTGCAGTACTTTTACATTCTTTGTAACATGGAGTTTGTTTAAAGTTGAGTCGATCAAGCAAGATTACTTCTCTTCCTTTTGTGTCATCCTAATTAGATTTTTTTATTAATTTCTACTCCTAATCCATCTAAATTATTGTATGCTTAAAAATGGGTTGGGTGGGTTGGGTTAGGGTTGAAGGATTTTAAACGGGTTGGGTTAGGGTCATGATTTACTGACCCATCCATTTTTGGGTTGGGTTGGGGTTGATGATATTTTAAATGGGTTGGGTTAGGGTTGATATCAACCCGACCCCCAGTGACCCAAATTGCCAGGTCTAGCTGCACTGACCCAGTCTGGTGGTCCAATCCGGCCCGGCCCGTAATAAAGCCAAAAAGCTCATCCAAAAAAAATTTCGGGCGGGCTTGGACAACAAATCAGGCCCGAATGAAAAACCAGGCTAGGCTTCGGCAAAATTTTAGTCCCGCAACTAAGTCCGGCCCGAACCGGTTTATTATCTTATATAGTTTTATGAATATAATATTATACTCCCTCTTGTTCTCAATATATGATTTTTGGGTCCTTTCACTATTTTCAAAATATAACGTATTCTAGTCTTTTTTGTCATCTACTTTTCAATACTATCCCTCATCTTTTATTTCACAACTCTACTTTTCAAATTATTTCAATTCCCAATGCAAAAACTAAGGACAAAATAGTCTAACTTTTTCATCTTAAATTCTTATGCCTATAGCTAAAAAATCAAGTGTTGATAACAAAAGGGAATACATATTTAATTTAACTTTATATAATATATTTTACTATTTAGTTAAATTATATATAATATCTATTAATATTACATACAACATATATACATATTATAATTAATATTATACATAATTTATATATTTTTTTTAAAAAAAATTATAAAACCAGGCCGGATGGGCCGGACAATGATTAAAATAAATTCGGGTCTAGTCCGGCTTGTCCTGAAAAAATTAAAATCGGGCTTGGACAAATATATAGGTCCATTCAGACCTAAAATTCAATGTCCGCCCGATCCGAACCCGACCTGCTGCCCGTTTGATCAGCTCTACTATATCCTCCTTTTAGAGAAAGGTTTCCCCTTGCTTCTCCGTATAGCTGGAGATAAAAGTCTAATTTCTTCTATAGTTGAGGAACGAACCAATTAACTAATAGATTAATGTAATCAATTCTCTTTCAGAATTAGTTCAAACACTGAATAAAAGAGTTGAGATTTTTTTTTTTGACGACGAAAAGACTTGACAATTCTTGATCACAAGTGCTTCAACAGTATCCTGTCTTCCGATCACTCGATAAATGACTTGAGAATTCTAGAACTGAATCGGACTAACGTACGCCACCTGGTGGTGAAGTAAAGTTTGCAGTGGGCTTTTTGTATTTTATTGTTTTGTGGGTGCGGATAATCTAGATGGGTCATAAATCTATGACTAGAGAAATGATGAGAAAAAGAAACCATATAGTATATTTCAGTCCTTTATTGTTCCAGTGGAATATCATATGATGTACCTACTTTCTTTAATCTTGAGTTAAAACGCCAGCACATGACCAACCAATTACTCCTTTTCTAGATACTTCATGAAACATAAATACTATTCAGTTAGCGATCGATCGCTACTTTTCTGAACGCTAATGGTGGTTTGGCGGAACCACAGCTAGCCGACATGCTCGAGAAAAGAGAGAAAAATGACACCTATTTGAAAGGATATACCTAAACATACTTGGCATGCATGTTCTTTCTATTTGATCAGTCAGTCCTAATTTGGTTTGTTATTGTAATAAAGTTA
Organism: Limonium bicolor; assembly: GCA_023374045.1. Lineage (NCBI taxonomy): Eukaryota > Viridiplantae > Streptophyta > Magnoliopsida > Caryophyllales > Plumbaginaceae > Limonium > Limonium bicolor. The sequence continues at coordinate 5,809,587 of CM041778.1, read as the reverse complement.
TAATAATGCAATGTACAAATATATTTACGGTGTGAAAATATATATAAGTAACGTGACAATTGTACGTGGAAAGTTTCTTTAATTTAATTAAGAGGAGAATTATGAATATAATGAGGGGATCCTCCACTATGACAGAAAGATTATAATACATCTATATTTATTTCATAACCTCTTAATAATGGGGGATAACTCAATACTCGACAACTATATAGAAGAGCCTCATTCTTATTTATTTATTTCTCTTCAAGACTATTTTCTAGCACTTGATATTAAATCTTTCTCTCACTAAGATGGGAGGGCCCTCACAGTTCTCTCTTTTGTTAGGCTTTTGTATGATGACATTTTCATGGAAATATTATCATTTCAATGAAATCTTCATCATTTCCTTCTGTATATGGATTTTACCTTCTTCCCAAAGGCGTTGCTGCTCTCTTTTTTTTTAGATAATTTGGGCTTAAAAGTCATTTTATTAATAAAGGATGGGAATAGAGGTGAGCCTCATTAAAACATCCTAAGCAAAACCACATGGGAAAAAGCTTAGGAAGGAAAAAAAGTACCCCTCTCCACACACACACATCCAATTACATGCCTAGCATCCACTAAGAACACAACTGAACAAAAACAACCATTACATTACATCTAGGAACAACGCAAGAAAAAGAACACCAAACTCCAGTAAGCCCCTAACTTCGATCTTCTACAAACACTCCTTGAGGGAGCTAGACCCAACAAACACTAGTAGAAAAAGGCCTATTTCGGCGGTTCCAAGGGGCCTATTTCGGCGGTTGTAAACCGCCAAAATGAGCACCGCCGAAATAGGTATACCTATCTCGGCGGTTGTAAATAAAACCGCCGATATAGGTGGGCTCCAAAATCAAATTCTGACGACGTCTATCTCGGTGGTTCTTAGCTCACAACCGCCGAGATAGACTCATGGTCGGTCTCAGCATCGGTCAATTCCAGAAGGCACTATGAGTCTATCTCGGCGGTTGTGAGCTAAAACCGCCGAGATAGGCCTATTTTTGTATCTATTTCGGCAATCTAAGCTAAGAACCGCCGAAATAGCCCCCCTTTTTTTCCATCCCAACATATATATATATCCCAGCATATATATATATTCACCGCATTTGGTTCATGAGACCTGTAATAAAGCTTCATCCACATAGGGAGCTCCAGCACACATTTAAAAAGTTATAAAAGCTCCCAATTAATATCAACGACGCGCACTTTGAGAGTTAACAAAAACCAATGCAATTACACTTATTTACACACTTTCATTACAAATAAAAAACCACATTACAATTCAAATATACCATTACCCCATCCACAAGTACAAAATTACAATTACATACTCGAAAAAGTTCACAAACATCTTCATGTCATCAACAATTCATTAAACTTGTGCAGACGAACTCCGACTTTAATACCCCGGATCTAAAATGGTGATTTAATTACTCTAATAGATATTAAGGGCCTAATTGTGCCTAGAGAGTATTGGTAAAAAGAATAAAACAAAAGAAGAGAAAAACGCTTGACAAGCGAAAAACGCTAAAACACGTATTAAATGAATAAAGGGAAAATATGATCTCGTTAGGGTCCGAGATGGATTCCTAAGGCTTAATTACGCCTAATTATTATGGGGAAATAATTCCCGAGGAAACGGATCCAAATAATGGATTAAAAATGCTAACGGAGTTTTAAGCACGTTTTCGAGAAAACCCGAAAACGTGACTTTAAGTGGTCAAACGGACCCGTAAAAATTATAGTTGATTAAATAACTATAAATAAGTATTAATGGAAGCTTAATAACCATTAAAATTAATTAAACGAGAAAATTCCGAAAAAAACGGGCCCGGTGAGTGAATGTGACGAAACCGGGAGAGAAGCGTATAATTCGAAAAGTCGAAAAACGACCCGGGCTATTAATTAATGTGGGCCGGTTTTAATTAGTGTGTACACACACATAATAGCTTACTCGCTATTAGAAATAAAAAGACAAATAATAAATAAGAAAGCAAATAGTATAAAGCTAAAAGTAAGTA
>CM041778.1:5755764-5807045 GCA_023374045.1 Limonium bicolor | reverse complement strand
TACCCACAAACTTCATTTAATGGTCGAGTCACGAGTGTTACAAACACAAACTTCCTTGCGTTCCACAATGGTTTCGATTGAATCAGTAACCAATTTGAAAGAGGTGCATACTTGAAGGAAAAGCCGCAGTAGTCTGGAAATTATTTTTGCTTTCCTTTCTGTTTTATTTTTTTGTTTAGGTTCTGTGTGTGAGATAGACTTGTGTGTATTCCGGTTTCCGGCTGTGGGATAGCAGTTTACGTATGCATTGTATAGCACCCGGTCTGTGACTGTGACCACCTAATCTAAAAAAATATCGTGAGTGATCATATTTGATACGCAAGCAGGAAGGGTAACAAAATGAAACTCCATATTGTATAACTCCATATTGTTTTTCATATTTGGCATCGGAGGAATTAATTAAGTAATGTTCAAAAGTGATGTCCTCTACTGGGATGGCCCCTCTAGGGTAAACCACAAGCAACCTGTCGCACTGGTATAGAATAGTCTCTATCTCCCATCCTTTACTACTGCTCATGTGTATCTCTTGTTTTTCTTGTCGTGTAATGTATTACTACACTACTGTAATTTGTAACAACGCCAAGTAATAATAAAATTGTATTTGCATGTATTGCTAATTTAATACAGTACACTCATAAGACAAGTGAGATGATGAAATGGGGAGCTCTGTTTTCCGCCATTTGAGATCTGAGAAGAAAAGAAAGAGACTGTTTTTATGGTCTTCTCATCTCCCGCGGTCAACTCTTTCCCTGACCCTTTACTGGAAAACCCAGTTTGGTGGTTTCATTGACATGAATGATGAACTGATATATGTCTCTGCTCCTGTGCATCAATTTCACGAGAGGGATGGACAGAAAGACTAGCCGTTAGAAACAAAAAATAGCCATTTTTTTATTACAGGGGCATTTCATGTACTTCATAAAATCTGTAGTGGCATTTCATGTACTTCGTAAAGGTAGTAGTGGCATTTCAAGTACTTTCATAAAAGTGGTAGTGGCATTTCATGTACTTCGTAAAATTTTCAGAAAAGTGACCGTTGGAACCCAAAAGTAGCCATTGAACAGTGACATAAATTTTTAGGGGCAAAAAGGTCATTTTACAAAAAAAAATCTGACATTTGACAGAAAGTTAACGTCTGTTAGGGCGGAGGGGCATTTCATGAACTTTTCAGAAAATATAGTGGCATTTCGTGACTTTCTTTTTTTTAGTGGCATTTCATGAATTAGGCAAAAATATAGTGGCATTTCATGAAATTTCCCAATTTTTTATTTTAGTTCGGTTTTCACTCAATTTGTTTTTGAATTTTGAATAATTTGGATAACGATTAATTCGGTTTTGATCTTTATTTGGATAATTTGGGTTTTAATCGAAATAACTGAAATCCAATTTCTTTTTTACAATTTGGATTTCGGTTAACCAAATTATCCAAATACTTACCCTAAATGTTACCTTCATGGTTGACAAAAGGATAGTCTTCATCACTATTCACTTTCTTCCAATTGTTGAATCATTTTGTAATAAATGTATTTGACCCACTAGGGAAAAGATAACGCGGAAAGCAAAATGAAGCATCTTTTACCTTAGAGTCTCCAACCAAAAGAAACTTTTAATTCAAGCTGCTTGAAACTTGCGTTGACGACCAACAAAACCACAAAATGGATAATTTGTTTTTCAAAGTTTATAAGGTCCAATTTTCATGTAAGCTCGATGTATCTCATCCCTTTGGTTACTAGGATAATCATAAATTGAAGGTCGTAAGCTTGAATCACAAATCAAGGAATCAATGTTGAACTTTGTAGCTAGCTCTAACAATTTAATATTTTTCACATCGAGCTGATTTGAAAGGTGGCTCTCCCTCATGAAAAGGATAGGATGACTAGATGTATCATTTGGCTCATCATCTCATCGTAAAGTTGTGTGTCGTTTTCAAGACCGTTTTTGGCTTAATAAAAAACATCAATTTTTCTTACATCCTTTATAGTGAATTTGAAAAACTCATAAACATAAACAATGTTTACACAATAAGGAAATACGTACTTTTGTTTACACAATTAGAAAATGTGTAACTTTTACAAGGATGATAAATTTTCATCATATAAACATACTACGGAAGTATTTTACAACCAATAAACCAATCAATTCACACAAAATGATATACACACAATATTATCAACAATATAATCAATTACTAAAAGAGGTTATAATATTCGTTGATAATACTTAAATTCAATCTCTAAATTTAAAGAAGAAAACCAGTCAAAATTAACTTCTAAATTCTACAGAAATAAAAAACAAAATTCTAAGACTAGAAAAAAAACTAAATCTAAAATATTTTAATCGTTCAATCAAATCAATTAATCAATGCTCCCTACTTCAGTTCCTTTAAAGGCGATACCTTATTGCTTTGTAGAATCCAAGACTCTAAATCAAATTTTTAAGAGGAGGTCAGTCATGTTAGTTTTGGAAGAAAAAGAAAAAGAGAAGTCTTCTCTACTGAATTAAGCCCTCTTGTTTTTCTGGAGCTGGAAACCAAGTTCACGAATAAGAAACCTAGTGCAACTAGAAATTTACTGCTCCAGGGACAAACACCTACCTAACTCCCCCTCTGGGCTTAGCCAAAAGCTTCAACCCCTGTAATGTCTCCCATCAATGGCCTTAGTTGCCTTAGTCATTTGCTTCTGCTACTTAAATTTTACCAAAGCAATATTGAAATCATTGTTTGCTCGTTAGTTCCTAGAGATGAAAATCTCTTTAGACCTTCCCCTGGTATCAACAAACTTTGGATGTCTACCACTCTAAGGTCGTTGTATGACAAGCAAATTGAAGTTGAGCAGCCAATTAATGACTTTGCCAAGGAGCATTCACAATTTCCACATAGCTAAGGGATTATCTTGTTCAAAACGTGAACTATATGTGTATATACATTTACATATATACTTTAACATTGACTCACATGATCGAATGTACTCAAATACAATAATAAAGATACTAGGAATATTAGGTGTAATATATAATGTTATATACATATAGCATATTCTTTTATCTCCTTTAGTACATTAGTGCTAGTTCTCAGACTTATATTAGCTACCTTGCACTCGGTAGTCTATCCTATCCTCATTGTAATACAATAGCATACAGAGACTCACTCTGAGCCTTTCTTCTCCTGTTCTCTCTATTAAATGAAAGTCACTTTCGTTTCTTCCCTGTCTCACATGGTATCAGAGCGTTGAGTACAAGGATTAAGCTTCAAAAATGAAGAACGATCAACACAATCACAATCAAGATCCAAAAGATGAAAATCCAGGCAATCAAAGTGAAGTCATAGAATCAGTCACTCAAGAAATCATAACAACAAATACCCAAGATTTCAATGATCCCTTGTACCTCCATTCATCAGAAAATCCATCACTCAGCTTCGGGTCAAAATTCAAAGGTACTGATTTTGAATCCTGGAAAAGAGCCGTTGTAATCTCTTTGAAAACAAAAAACAAATATGGTCTCATCACTGGGCAGGTCGAATCACCAGACTTTGCATCAGAAAGCTATCAGTGTGGGAAGATGCAACCGTATAGTCATGGCATGGATTTTGAACTCAGTCGACCAAGAAATCAGAAACAACATATTATATTGTTAGAATGCACTCCGGATGTGGGCAAGCCTCTACAAACGATTCGATCTTACAAATGGACCGGAGGTTTATGGAATTCAGCGTGAACTCATGCAATTGTAATAGGGAGATGACTCCGTTAGCGCATATTTTTTGAAATTAGAAATCTCTAGAATTGTCTTGACGCAGCAAGGAAACACTAAATGCATATACGATTGCAAAAGTATAGCGAAAAATGTGATACAAGAAAACAAAGATCAGGACCAGCTAATGAAGTTTCTTGACGGCCTGAACGACAATTTTAAAGTAGTGAAAGGTACTCTTCTGCTTATGAAACCCCTTTCCGACGTAGAACATGCTTTCTCCGTCATAAGCCAAGATGACAAGCAGAGGAAACTTCATAAAAATTGAAGAAGTGAGCCGGAAGATTATGTTGCCCTCGCTAGAAGAACTTATTCAAGCAATAGAAAACCCTTTACAAAAGTAACGAGCAGGAAAAATCAGTCGAACACCTCCGCCGAGAAGAAGACTTAATTGAAATGCACAAACTATGCAAAGCTTGGTCACTCGAGGTCCAACTGCTAGTGGAGGGTGGGTTTCCTAGACCAAGATTCCACCCACTCCAATAGCCCACAAAGAAATCAGCAGCGCATAGCAGAACCAGTTCTTGGGCCATATTCCTAAAGAATAAGGAAGTCAAATGACTAAAGTACGCCAGTTGTTGGCTTCACCGGAGAAAATCAACCAGCGTACAAAATATTTTGAGCAACAAAGCTCGGACAACAAAGAACAAACTGTTAGGGATTTTGGTAGTTTTTCAGTTAAGTTTCCAAAATCTCACACTTTTCAGTTGCAAGTAGCGAATTCCATGTATGTTGGTGATATTAGTTCTTTATGGACTATAGCAGCTGGCACCTCAGAACATGTCTCAGGAAATAAAAACTTGTTTTATACTATAAACCCTGATGTTATTAACAAAACTATTACTCTGCCTGACGGTTAACAATGTAATGTTAGCAACATAGGGAAGATCTGTCTTGACAAAGATTTAATCTTGACTGATGTTTTGTATGTGTCAACATTCATTTAATCTAATTTCAGTCAATAAATTAACCGAACATACAAACTATGTTGTCACCTTTTCAAATGATTGTTGTACATTACAGGATAATAGTAGTCAAATGCAAGCCGTATTAGGTTTCAAGGGATATGGTTGCCTTAAAAGCTTATATGGATAGAACTAGGAAAGTTTGTATTTCTCTCTGTCCTTCAAGAATTAGTAGAAAACATAACTTTTGTATTGAAGATTTCCTCTTTTGGCATAGCAAACTGGGACACATCCCATCTAGCAAAATGTCTAGGATAGATCTTGGTAAGGGCTTTCCCTCTTTTGATTGGATTCTTTGTACAGTGTGTTTCCAGGGTAAGGCCAAGAGATTAAAATTCCAAAGATCAGAAATAAAAACTCTAGAACCCTATGATATGTTACATGTTGATGTTTGTAGTCCAATGAGGGTTGAAACCCTCAAAGGACAGCGTTATATTATATAACAGTTGATGACTTTAGCAGATTGACATGGGTTAAATTACTAAAAGTTAAATCAGAAGCCATTGATGCTATAAAGGATTTCATCCAGCTTGTTGAAAATCAATTTCATAAGCAAATAAAGGTGCTCCAAAGTGATAATGCTTAGGAATTAGGGACTTCTAATGAAGGATCTGAATTTTAAAGCAAGGACATCTTTTCAAGTAACAAGATCACTTTTTTATTTGAATCTGGCCTTAGATATGAATATTAGGGACATTACTAAACATACAACTTACATAATAAATAGACTTTCATTCAAAGCCATAAACAATTCTTCACCCTTTGAAAAGCTGTATGGTTCCTATCCTAATAAGGAAATCAAAAATTTTGGGTGTATGTTTCGGTACAAACATAACTTCTACCAGAAGTAAACTTGATCCCAGGTCGGTTGCATCTGTTTACCTTGGAAATTGCACGAACACTAAGGCATATATTCTTCTTAATATTGACACAAATGAGATCCAAAACAGCAAAGATGTCACATTTTTTAGAACATATATCCCTTATTAAACAAAGACTGGAGAGAAATCTGGCATGACTAACACCTCACACATAATAATAATGATATTAACTAACTCAACCCTAAAGAATCTTATTTTGAGGAAGACAATAACTATACTGAGAGGAATTACTCTATCAATATTATAACCTTAGCATTGAGTACTTAGGTGACTAACAATATTAGATTCACCAACTTTTAGGGCAAAGTTCTTTAAGAGGGGTAGATTGAAATACCCTGAATTTAATTAGGGTGATTAAATTACTCTAATATGATATTTTAGGGCCTATTAGTGCCTAAAGAGTATTGGTGAAGAAAATAAAACCAAAATAAAAGAGAAAACACCTACAAAGCGAAAAACGCAAAAACAAGCGTTATGTGACCACAACAGGAAAACGACCTCGACAAGGGTCTTAGATGGATTTCCAAGGCTTAATAATTCCTAAATAACATACGGGAACAATTCCGGAAGAAAACGGATCCATAAAACAAATTAAAAACGCTAACAAAGCTTTAGCGCATGTTTTTCGAGAAAACCCGAAAACGAGACTTTGAGTGGTCAAACGGACCCATAAAAATTATAGTCAATCAAATACCTATAATTAAACATTAATGGAAGCTTAAAAACAATTAAAATTAATTAAACAAGAAAATTCCATAAAACGGGCTCCGGTGAGTGAATAGTGTAAAAACGGGAACTTTTGGGGCGTTAATTGTAATAAGACCAAAATTCTCCTCTTCCCTTGTAATTAAAAAGCTGGAACTCTTATTGTGGGTGAGGGGGCACATTTTTCTCAGCCTCCCAACTCCCTCTCACACACACCTAATAAACTAGAAAAGAAAAAGGGGAAAAGTGAAAAAGTGCAAAAGTAAAAGCACTCCCCTCTTCTCTCTCCTCTCATTTTCCCTCTTTGCTTTATTCTTCCCCTCCCCACCGTCTTCTTCCTCCTCCCTTCTGGCTGGAACTATATTGAAGGAGCTCCCATGGCTACACTCACTTCCTCCTCTTGAACAAGACTCATTTAAGCTCCAAGTGAGAAAATAACCACATATTCTTCCTCCTCTCACCAAGCTCTATCTTTCTCTCTTTTAAAAATCCCAAAAGGATGAACTTCATCTCCATGGGTTTTGCCCATTTTAAGAGAAAATGGCATCAACTTGAAGCTTGGAGTCTTCCCTTTCATTTAAGATAAAAAAATTCATGGAAAAACTCATTTTTCTCCACCTCCTTGTGTTGGCTGATTTTCCCCCCTTTGTAATGCCTTGATTTCTCTATTTGTTTGAGCATTGTTTAAAATTCTCAATGGTGGTGGAACCATCCTCTTGATTCAAGGGTTAAAACCCTTCCTAGAATTCCAAAGGTAAAACCTAACTTTTGTACCTTAAGCCATCCATTGAATTAGAGTGATTCTAAGGGTTTAAAAGTTTTATTAATATTATTTTTGTGTTCTTGGATGTTGGGTTGGGGTTTGGCAACCCCATTGCCCAATTTTACCAAAAATGAAGAGAAGGAAGGGAGCAAAAGTGGAACCTATGAGAATTTAAGGTAAGAAAATCACCTTAATGCTAATCCTATATGTTTTAGAATTGTCAAAATACGTTAATTAGAAGAATGAACTTAAAAGATAATGTGTTGATAGTTAGGTGAGGAAATGGTGAATTAATTGTTTAAACTAAGGGCCTTGGAGCCTAGTGAAATGTGATTGTGTTATATTGTTGATTTATGAGATTTTGATTGAAATGTGCTGGTAGGACCCATCATGGGTGTGGCTAGTTTAGGATTGAAAAAGGTGAGTATTGATGAATTTGGGTATGCTAGATTAGTGGGGAGACTATGGCAAAATTTTAGTAGAAAATAAATGTTTTAGGTGACTTTGACAATGGGAGAACTTAGGTGTTCATTTGGATTGAGTTAGGTTGATTAATAACCATGGAATGGTAGCTGGATGAGAGATAGGTGAGTGTGCAAAATTTGTAGCAAAGGGGTTGTTAAAGTGCCTTGGAAATTGTAGAAAAGGGTAAGGATTTAAGGCTTTAATAATAAGGCATGGACTTAGGTATAGTTAATGCATTTGTTTAGAAAGGATTTGGAATGGTCAATAAGTGATCTGGTAAGGTTGGTAGAAGGTTGTAACTATCAAGAAGAAGTTTGAAGTGCACAAGAGTACAAAATGCAAATGTGAGAATGAAAGTTGGTGGAAATTAAGCAAGGATTTGGGTAAGGATTGGACCAATGATTTAAGGAGGTTTAAGGATTGTTTTAGGGAGTCTAAGCATGTAGAAAACATGTGGAAATAATTTGGAAAAGATTGAGTGAGAATTGAGGTGAATTCGAAGTTCAAAGTGAGTAATTAAAATGGGTACTGGGCTGGACCGACCTTAGGACAAACATTGGTAGGGTCGGTCGGCCTGAAATTTGCTAATCCGGAGCATTCTAACTTTGACTGACCTTAGGACAGGCCTTGGTAAGTTCGGTCGGGATGAAATTTTGTAAAACCATGACCTACTGACTCTGATCGACCTTGCGACCGACCTTGCAAGGTAGGTCGGCCAAAAAAATCGGCATTAGTAATAAGCCATTAGGAGTGTAATGATGGTAAGGACAATATGCACCTAAGACCTAAATAAAGAAGTTGGAGAAGTGATTGAGAAAGTTGAAAACTTAAGTAAACCTAAGGTAATGGGGTGACGGGGTTAATTATGGGAGTATTAGTGTTACATACTGTGATATCTTGATACTAATATAACCACTTGAAATGTTATCAATGGTTCGAGAACAACCTGAGGATTGTAAGGTGACATGGTAAAGTTAATCCATTGGTATAAAGTATGATTTTCTCATGCCCTGTATGCTAATGGTGTTACTCTGATTTGTGTGCTTGTATGCTTTGTGTTATCACCTAAACAAGATAAATGCATGAATCGGATTGATTGCACCTGCTTGTGCTTGTATTGTATTGTTCCCTGTTGGACTGTACTTTGAATTTGAAGTTTGTATAATTCATGAAATGTGTGATTGTGGATGAGGTGCTTGGATGTAGAATGTGTGCTATAGTTTGACTCATAGTTGAGTCTTGTTAGATTAGTGACTCGTAGAAAGAGTCGTTCCGCTAAGTAACTAAAACGTGGGAACACATGAAAACTATCGAATTAAGAACAACGATAATGTAAACCTATGAACTCACTAGAACGTGAGAGAATTGTATGGGAATAGTAAGCTCCTGATAACGATTAGAGAACTGAAATGAACAATCCATGAAATAATGAATAGTGGAAAGAATTGATGAAACCCCTATTAAGAGATTGAGGATAGTTCAAGATATGAACTTTTGAGAGAAGTAAAGAATGGTAAGGGATCACCAAACCCCTTAGAAAGATAGTCGACCCACAATGAGAGGATCAGACTAATATGAACAATGTCCCGAACATGAGAGTATTCGATATGTTGGGGAACCCTTAAATCTGAGAATACTAGACATTGGAAATTCTCTAAGCTAATAGATGATATCTAGAGAGATACTTCTAGGCTAATCCAAGAGATTATAAAATAACTCCGAGAGAGGAGTTTTGGGAATTTGAGTAGTCCGGTAGAGAAACTGACATTTGAGAATTTGAAGAACTAGGTGTATAGTTTCGTTTGACTGTAAGCCCGGTGGTGAGTCTTGTGTATGACTCTGCCTGGAGGTCATGGGCAATGACTTAAAAGATGCCCTTGAGAATTTGATTGAGAACTTGATTTGAGAATTGAGAACTGAGGTTGAGTTGAGAATTTGTGAATTGAGATTGTGGTTGAGATTTGAGTTCAGTGTGAGATTGAGAACTTGAGAAGTTGAGTCGTGATTTAGAATAAGAGAACTTGATTACGAGTAACCCAAAAGAGTGGGTAAGACAATGAAGAATTGAGTAAGGCATAGTGAGGTAAAAACCCTCGAGGCCTATGTGTAGGATAATATAAACTAACCCTTGATATGAGCGTTAGTGTTTGTATTCGATGTCGAATTGATTGCTAATGTTACATATATAATATATGTTGCCTTGCATGTTGATTGAATTAAAACGAATCGCATGTTCTCGACTAAATAGTCGGCGTACCCCCGTTAGCACGCGGGGTATGCGAATTTCATTTGCAGCAATTTGCTGAGCCCCTAGAGGCACCGTTTTTATTTTACCGGTACATTGAAGCCGATCACCTTCCGAGAGTGTAAGACAAGGTTGCTGTATAAGCATGGGTAGTTGGCTTAGGAATGTTGTATTCGTTTTTATTGTGGAATTGTCAGACTGAATTGTCATCGGAAGACTTAAGAATTGTAGATACTCGGTATAGATCAGAATTGAGGTTGTATTTGTATAATATGGAATTGAAGTTATATTGGATTGAGTTTTGATTAAGGAATGGAATGTATCGTTTGCATAGAGTACTCGGTATAATAATCCATCAGACCGATATTGTATTTGAATTGTTGTATTGGATTTGGCCTTGTTAGTCACGTGGGTGACTAACGGCATTGTAATACCCACCGTTGGTAGTTTGAATTCCGCTGCTTGATGTTGGTAATTGTTAGGGGTTAAGAGTTAATGACTGGATTAGCAGTAGGGGTGTTACAAAAGTGGTATCATACTTCGCTCTGATGGTGGAAATACCGAGTTTAGGAAAATACCGAGTTAGGAATTAGAGACTTAGGGCTAAGGGTTGAGTGTTAGCGTGGGAGGTATGCTAGTTAGGAACTTCCGGGTGAACCGGAAACCTAAGACAACCAATCCCACCCACCGCAACCCATGGTATAAGGTTGAGAAAAGAATTCCAGAGAGATGGAAAGACCTCTCACACTTGAGTAAAGACCAATCATACCGTAGATTCCAAGAATTGGAAATCCCGAAGATGGTTCCCGTTTGAACAACAACAACCGTACTTAACGGCAGAAGATTGAAGATCCTAAATGTAGGATAGTGAAATTTGTGGGACCATGGGGCGACGTGCTTCGCAGTCACGAGAACCATGACTAGCCGGCAAGAAAGGAAGCATAACCGCTTAATGAAGCAAAAATGCGGAGTAACAAGACCGAGACAAAAGAGTCTACGGACTGCCAGCTCTTGATGACACCATCAACGGTATACCAACCGACTAAGGGATTAGTCAAAATTGGATAACTCCAAACCTATAACGCCAAATGGCAGTTATACCCGTATAACATAGTTCAGACGACTATGAGAGTATTCATGAAACATGCACCAAAAGGACTACGATGTAGTTCCTAAGGATAAGTTAAACCTCGGTAACCACTACACAAGCGTGGGAACGAGCAACGAGGATAGACCCAGAACTAAACGAACATGGATCCTCAATAATCGAAGAACACCCGGATTAATGACAATCATGTCAAGAACACTGAGTAATACTCAGGAGATTGATCAATAAGATCAAAAGAGCAAAGAAAGAGTCAATAAAACCACTAAATACGGATAGAGACAACACCGTAACCAATATATGCTAACCGAACAACTGAACTACCCGCGCACTTGTCAGGGCAAGTGCAGCAACAACAGGGCTATTTGGTAAACTTTTAACGACCAACAAGTACTTACTAAAGTACCATCATGACGATTGAAGCAGACATAGGATCACTAATCCTAAGAACTTAAAGAACGGAACCTTGGAAAGGCCAAACGGCCTGACCATTGTATTAAGAACATACTAGTCAGCGAGAAGCTGAACTTGGCCAGGACCTCAGACGCAGTAACACCATGAAATTTTTCTTTCAAACCAAGATTTTTCTTTCAAACACACTTTTCTTTTAAACCTCATTTTTTTAAAACCAAAACAGAGAATGATACAAGAGGAGTTGACAATAGAATACTTCACCAAGGCGTGTGACAAGCACTACGAGTGTACCAAAACCGGGATGTGGGACAACCGCACTCTGAAGGAGCTTGCGGGCTTGACATACCCTTTTTGAGTTAGTCAGGTAAGTGGCAATGTGCCAATAAGGTACCCCACGTATGTATACAAGTGGTGTACGAAACACGGGAAGTAGTCAACTCCGTTCTACAGACCATAAGATAAATTCTAACCAGAACAGTCATACACCTTGAACGATCGAAAGAGCTCAGATAAGCTCACAAGCAAAAGGAGTCAAGAACTCACTCTAGGAGAATGATTAAGAGTTAAGAAGAGAGAGAAGCACTAACAATTGAGTAAATACATTGGATATGTCTTCAAAAATCTTGAAGTAAATGCATGAAATAGCCGGAATGAACACCCGGTCTAAACCCGGTAAGGCAAATGCCTAACATGAACGCGCCAATGTTCAATGGAAAAGGTAAAATACACAAAGTGATCATATAAGGTACTGGAGAATACCATTCATCACTGAAGAGGATATCATACCGGTCAAAAACATAAGAGAGTATCCATGGTCTACCTTGAGAACAGGAGACATTATAACTTTAAATGGGACAATTTGAAGTCCAGAACCGCAATGCAAAGTGAATTGAACATACTCAAAATGTTAACGAGATGTAATGGCATAACTTGATAACACCCAAGAGCAATCCTTAAAGGGTATCGAACTAAATGTCGTGATAAAAACACAAGAGTTGGAGAGAACACTCGGTAAGAACCCTAAAGGGATCCCACTTGACAGGGAATACCCTAAATTGACAATTGGCACCGATAGTATCAAATATCTGAAGGGCCATTAATAACGGAAGCGTGACACGAAGATCTTATCATGAAGCCCAATATTACCTCCAAACCATTTGATGGTATACAGGAAGCAAGCTTGCAAATAGCCTATGATGAGCAGAGCACTAGGCAACGTGGCTAGTAAGCCATGGACCCGCTACAATAAATAGACCCAACGGTTGCAAAACCTATCGAGAACTATAAGGAGATTTGCCGGTAATGGCACAAGTAAGATTGTTTGATAACTAACAAGCATAGATACCCCTCCTTAATGTGAGACCGCGAGAGCAGTGAACACATAGAGGATGCCATCAGTGAATGTCTGAAAATACAACTCTTTCAGTACTACTAATGTAGTGAAGCTTGAGCATACAATTATTGCCAAGCAACTTGGGAATCAACTGGTATAGCAATTTTTGACAACCGAGGGGTAACAGGTTTAGAAGAAACACTTTATGTGTATGACGTGAAGTAGGAATTAAATAATGCTCAAGCAGATAAAGAATAACACATTCTGTAATCAGCCCAAATAAAAGACAAACCATTATACATATGGTAGAAATACATGAGCAGAAGCTAATGTAATAGCGGATGCCATGGAAACCACAGTCGTGGAAATACGAACATGGTGCGCAGCAAGCGACCAATGTATGTGGATAATCACACAATGATACATAGATGTTAAATAAGAAATAGTATACAGATCGGGAAATAAGCCAGGAGTCTACACCATATTATGAAGGACCTCGTAGAAGAGGTAATGCTCATTCCTATTGCAGTTGCATAAGGAGCTGGAAGTACATCCCAAGAGGATCAAGAGATTAATGAAGTAATACACTACAGGATAAGAATACCCGATTGATGAATAATTAATCGTACTGAGTACGGAAAGTGTACAAAAACACCAATGAGCATGGCACAAGCCAATTAAGCGAAACATAGAAACAAACCGTGCGGCCTCAAGCTAAAGAAGCACGAAGGGTGTGAAACACAACAACAATCATAAGATGTGAATTCTACCGGAATAAAGTGGAAGAAAACCTGTGAACATTTAGAGGACCGATGCACAGAAAGTGCAGGGTTATACAAGTAAAGAACACTTGTATCGAAAAAGATAAGTGGACATAATTCAGATGCCACTAATAATAGAGGAAGGACTACATGCTACGTAGTGGCTCAACCTCAACCGACAGTACGTCGGAAGAATCAATTGAATGATCACAAAGGTATGCAACAGCATGCACAATAAATTCCCAAAGAGCTGGATAGAAAATCTATAACTCATCGAGTTCGCGTATGGTAAGCAATACCACGGTTGATTGAGAAACCTTAATTCCATGATAAAAAGGCATAAAAGGCTAACGTATAACACATTAAGAATAAAGAGAAGGGTAAATAAACCCTAAGTTATCAGGGTCACGCTGCAGAAGCTAGTAGGCCAAGAATTCTAAGGCTAGAACTGAATCCGGTTAATTATCAATGCCTCAAAGCCTTTTAGGCTAGAACCGAACCTGGTTAAGAGTTGAATAACTCTGATGAAAATTCTTGATGCAGGGACTAACCGATAATACGGTTAAGACCATTTGATCAAGAACATTATATAATAGACCGCATGGAAGCTGAACCACTCCATGATTACCGAATGCCTTCGACTAATGTCCAATGTTGACACATGGTAGATTACGTGGGCGTAATCCCTTTTTAAGGGGGTAGAGTGAAATCCGCAAAGTGTATGTTTTACGTAATAAGCCCGTAAACTACAATGCGCATAACGCAAAAGATTTTGTTTGGATGATTGATACTTATGTTACATAAACATTCGTATTCACTCATCGGGTAAATATGGTCATTTATGAGATTAAAAGTGGGAAGGAGTAGAGAAACTCTTGGGGAATGAGAACCTCGATTGGTAATAGTATGAGATATGAGCCGGTATGAAATCGGTATTGAGAATTAAGTATGTTTGGGAGGTGGGATGAGTATAAATTGGTATGAAACCGATGTTGAACCTAGTGAGAATCGAGTCCCCTAGGTGACTTTAGTTAATTTTATTTGTAAACAATTAGAGATAGAAAATTAATTGGAATTATGCTTTTGAATTTCTTAGGTATGATAATTGGAGAAAATTTGGTAATGATTGACGACATGAGTAGTAAGTGAGTAAATGAATTCTAGAAACTGGAAATGTATTGCTTTGGTGATTATGACTAGAAAGATTAAGAAGACAGAAAATGGAATGTTGATTGACTAGTTGATTGTGTGAATTGAGGTAGGAGGTGGAACTTGATTTGCTAGCGATCAAGGGAAACCGAACATAAATTGGGGTGAAAGGATAGTTCAACACCAATGCTGATCACATTAGGGTTGAATAACTCTTGAAGCTCCCTATAAGTGGCCACAAGTAATAACATTAGTAATAGGTGTAATTATCATAAATTAGAATTTGGAGTTGTAATGAGTTTTCAAAATAAATTTCCAAGTGATTTTGGTACAAATGAGTTTCTTTAAATCGAGAATGAGGATCGGTTTTGAAACCGCTCCCACGGGTGCTAGTTGGACCATCTCAAGGCTAGGCATCGGTATCGGGTTGAACCTGGGAAGTAAGGCTAGTTGTGAGCCGGTGGGAGTGATGATTAGTTTTGAAACTACTGTCACCTGCCTTGGCTGCGGCCTTAAGTCTTGATGACCGGTTGAATGGTGGGCGTGCATTTTGTATTTTCCCAAGGGCAGTAGGATATAAGTAGTCTTATGTGGGAAAAAAACTCAATTTGTAGCCTGAGGATCTCTAGATGTGCAAATGAATTTGATTAGAACCAAAGGACGTAAGGCTAGAGAGCGTAAGTGCCCGAAGTCATGACAGCCGTGAACCAGAAAGCATAAGTGTTCAAACGTGACCGGTACCTGAGGGATCACTCGATATGAGAGAGGACTGGTGTGCCTTCTTTATCTGCGGATGGACCCCATTTGGAAACGGATATTTTTGATTGCTATGCATGCAGTGACATGTTGTTTGGATGTGTGGTATACATCGAGTCATACTTTTGGAGTCTGACAGGTTATATAGAGATTATAACCTTAGCATTGAGTACTTAGGTGACTAACAATATAGATTCACCAACTTTGAGGGCAAAGTTCTTTAAAGGGGGTAGATTGAAATACCCCAAAATTAATTAGGGTGATTAAATTACTCTAATATGATCTATGAGGGCCTATTAGCACCTAAAGAGTATTGGTGAAGAAAATAAAACCAAAAGAAAAGAGAAAACGCTTAAAAAGCGAAAAACGTAAAAACAAGCGTTATGTGACCACAGGAGGAATAGGACCTCGACAAGGGCTTAGATGGATTTCCAAGGCTTAATAATGCCTAAATAACATACGGGAAGAATTTTCGAAGAAAACGGATCCATAAAATAAATTAAAAACACTAATAAAGCTTTAGCGCATGTTTTTTGAAAAAACCTGAAAACGTGACTTTGAGAGGTCAAACGGAACCGTAAAAATTATAGTCATCAAATAACTATGATTAAACATTAATGGAAGCTTAAGAACCATTAAAATTAATTAAACAAGAAATTTCCAGAAACGGGCTCCGGTGAGTGAATAGTGTAAAAACGGGAACTTTTGGGGCGTTAATTGTAAGACCAAAATTCTCCTCTTCCCTTGTAATTAAAAAGCTGGCACTCTTATTGTGGGTGAGGGGGCACATTTTTATCAGCCTCCCAACTCCCTCACACACACCTAATAAACTAGAAAATAAAAAGGGGAAAAGTGAAAAAGTATGAAAGTAAAAGCACTCCCCCTCTTCTCTCTCCTCTCATTTTTCCTATTTCCTTTCTTCTTCCCCTCCCCACCATCCTCTTCCTCCTCCCTTCTGGCGGATGGAATGAAATTGAAGGAGCTCCCATGGCTACACTCACTTCCTTCTGTTGCCCAAGCCTCATTTAAGCTCTAAGTTAGAAAATAACCACATATTCTTGCTCCTCTCACCAAGCTCTATCTTTATCTCTTTTAAAAATCCCAAAAAGATGCATTTTACCTCCATGGGTATAGCCAATTATAAGAGAAAATGGCATCAACTTGAAGCTTAGAGTCTCCCCTTTCATTGGAGGTTAAAAGATTCATGGAAAAACTCATTTTTCTCCACCTCCTTGTGTTGGCCGATTTTCCCCCTTTGTAATGCCTTGTTTTCTATCTTTGTTTGAGCATTGTTTCAACTTCCCAATTGTGGTGGAACCATCTTCGTGATTCAAGGGTTAAAACCCCTCATAGAATTCCAAAGGTAAAACCTAACTTTGGTACCTTAAGCCCATCCATTGAATTAGAGTGATTCTAAGGGTTTAAGAGTTTTATTAATATTCATTTTATGTTCTTGGATATTGGGTTGGGGTTTGTAAAACCTATTGCCCAATTTGACATAAAATGAAGAGAGAAGAAGGGAAGGAGCAAAAGAGGAACCTATGAGAATTTAAGGTAAGAGAATCACCTTAATGCTAATCCTATATGTTTTAGAATTGTGGGAATGGGTTAATTAGAAGAATGAAATTAAAAGGAATTGATAATGTGTTGATGGTTAGGTGAGGAAATGGTGAATTGATTGTTTGAACTAAGGGCCTTGGAGCCTAGTGAATTGAGATTGTGTTATATTGTTGATTTATGAGATTTTGATTGAGTTTGTGTGCTGGTAGCGCCCTTCTTGGGTGTGGCTAGTTTAGGATTGAAAAAGGTGAGAATTGATGAATTTGGGTATGCTAAATTAGAAGGGAGACTATAGTATCATTTTAGTAGAAAATAAGTGTTTTAGGTGACTTTGACAATGGGAAAACATAGGTGTTCATTTGGATTGAGTTGGGTTGATTAATAACCATGGAATGGTAGCTGGACGAGAGATAGGTGAGTGTGCAAAATCTGTAGCAAAGGGGTTGTTAAAGTGCCTTGGAAGTTGTTGAAAAGGATGAGGATTTAAGGCTCTAAGAATAAGGCATGAACTTGGGTATAGTTATTGCATTTGTCTAGGAAGGATTTGGAATGGTCAATAAGTGACTTGGTAAGGTTGGTAGAAGGTTGTAACTATCAAGAAGAAGTTAGAAATGTACAAGAGTGCAAAATACAAATGTGAGAATGAAAGTAGGTGGAAATTAAGCAAGGATTTGGGTAAGGACTGGACCAATGATTTAAGGAGGTTTAAGGAGTGTTTTAGGGTGTCTAAACATGTAGAAACCATGTGGAAATGAATAAGAAAAGATTGGGAGAGAATTGAGGTGAATTTGGAGTTCAAAGTGAGTAATTAAAATGGGTACTGGCCTGGACTGACCTTGGTAGGGTCGGTCGGCCTAAAATTTACAATTCCGGAGCATTCTAACTTCGACTGACCTTAGGACCGGCCTTGGTAAGTTCGGTCAGGCTGAAATTTTTTAAAACCATGACCAACTGACTCCAATCGACCTTGCGACCGACCTTGCAAGGTAGGTCGGCCAAAAAAATTGGCATTAGTAATAAGCCATTAGGAGTGTAATGATGGTATGGACAATATGCACCTAAGACCTAGATAAAGAAGTTGGAGAAGTGATTGAGAAAATTGAAAACTTAAGTAAACCTAAGGTAACGGGGTGACGGGGTTAATTATGGGAGTATTAGTTTTACATACCGTGATATCTTGATACTAATAGAACCTTTTGAAATGTTATCAGTGGTTCGAGAACAACCCAAGGACTGTAAGGTGATATGGTAAAGTTAATCCATTGGTGTAAGGTATAATTTTCTCATGCCCTGTATGCTAACGATGTTACTCTGATTTGTGTGCTTGTATACTTTGTGTTATCACCTACACAAGATATATTCACAAATCGAATTGATTGCACCTGCTTGTGCTTGTATTGTATTGTTCCCTGTTGGACTGTACTTTGAATTTGAAGTTTGTATAATTCATGAAATGTGTGATTGTGGATGAGGTTCTTGGATGTAGAACGTTTACTATAGTTCGACTCGTAGTAGGGTCTTGTTTGATTAGTGACTCATAGATAGAGTCGTTCCGCTAAGTAACTAAAACGTCAGAACACACAAAAACTATCGAATTAAGAACAACAATAATGTAAAAATATGAACTCACTAGAATGTGAGAGAATTGTACGGGAATTAGTAAACTTTTGATAACGGTTAGAGAACCGAAATGCACAATCCACGAAATAATCAATAGTAGAAAGAATTGATGAAACCTCTATTTATAGATTGATGATAGTTCAAGATATGAACTTTTGAGAGAAGTAAAGAATGGTAAGGGATCACCAAACCCCTTAGAAAGATAGTCGACCCACAATGAGAGGATCCGACTAATATGAACAATGTCCCGAACATGAGAGTATTTGATACGTTGGGGGAACCCTTAAATCTGAGAATACTAGACATTGAAAATTCCCTAAGATAATAGATGATATCGAGAGAGATACTTCTAGGCTAATCCAAGAGATTATGAAATAACTCCGAGAGAGGAGTTTTGGGAATTCGAGTAGTCTGGTAGAGAAACAGACGTTTGAGAATTTGAAGAACTAGGTGTGTAGTTTCATTTGATTGTAAGCCCGGTGGTGAGTCTTGTGTATGACTCTACCCGGAGGTCATGGGCAATGACTTAATAGATGCCCTTGAGAATTTGATTGAGGACTTGATTTGAGAATTGAGAACCGAGGTTGAGTTAAGAATTTGAGAATTGAGATTGTGGTTGAGATTTGAGTTGAGTGTGAGATTGAGAACTTGAGAAGTTGAGTCGAGATTGAGAATAAGAGAACTTGATTAAGAGTAACCCATGAGAGTGGGTAAGACAATGAAGAATTGAGTAAGGCATAGTGAGGTAGAAACCCTCGAGGCCTATGTGTAGGATAATATAAACTAAACGTTGATGTGAGAGTTAGTGTTTGTATTCGATGTCGAATATTGATTATGCTAATGTACATATATAATATATTGTTGCCTTGCATGTTGATAGAATTAAAACGAGTCACATGTTCTCGACCAAATAGTCGGCGTACCCCGGTTAGCACGCGGTGTATGTTAATTTCATATGCAGCAATTTGCTAAGCCCATAGGGGCATAGTTTTTATTTTCCAGGTACATTGAAGCCGATCACCGTCTGAGAGTGTAAGACGGGGTTGCTGTATAAGCATGGGTAGTTGGTTTATGAATGCTATATTCGTTTGTATTGTGGAATTGTAAGACCGAATTGTCATCGACAGAGTTGAGAATTGTATATACTCGGTATAGATCAGAATTGATGTTGTATTTGTATAATATGGAATTTGTATTGGTTTGACTTTTGACTAAGGAATGGAATGTATCATTTGCATAGAGTACTCGGTATAATAATCCGTCAGACCGATATTGTATTTGAATTGTTGTATTGGATTTGGCCTTTGTAGTCACGTGGGTGACTAACGGCATTGTAATACCCACCTTTGGTAGTTTGATTTCCGCTGCTTGATGTTGGTAATTAAGACGGGTTAGGAGTTAATGATTGGATTAGCGGTAGGGGTGTTACAGAAGCTGTCTCTGATCACATTCCACTCGATCACACGACAAGTTAAAACTAGATCTGAAACTTCTTAGAGCCCACTACAAACCATCCTATTCTTGACCACCTGAGAAGATCCACACAGATCCATAGGGTTCCAGGAAAGTTCAATGATTATATAGTATCCTCCTTCTCCACTTAACAAGGCCCATTTTAAGATATTTTTAAAAACAAATTGCATAAAACTAACTTTGCTCTCATGACCTCCAACATGCTTCCCCTTTACACCCGCACAAATTTGATACCAAACAGAAGCATCACCTCCCTGTCTCTTCCATACACATCCAGTATCTTTTTAAACCAAGTGTTATCTATGCATGTACCCACCACTTATACCGAAACCATTAAGGGTCCTAGATGGATTGAGGCCTTGAACATTGAATTCCAAGCCCTCAAAGACAACAAAACCTGGCCTATTGTAAACTTACCCCATGATAAGAAACCAGTCAGTTGTAAGTGGGTCTAAACTAAAAGCTGGTGGCAGCCTAGAATGTTTTAAGGCTAGGCTAGTTGTAAAGAGCTTTACCCAACGATTTGGATTGGACTGATGGCTGATATTAGATATATTTTTACTATCAAAGTCTCTTTTCTTTATTGTCATTTTCTCCTGATATAGTACTTAATTGAATTCTATTCTTATAACTAAAAGAAACTTTCGAAAAATAGGCTATAGAATGGATATGTGAGGAATTTGACATTTTCACGGAGCAGTTAAATAAATTAAAGTGCCTACACTAACTATCTAATTATGTGCAGGTAACTCTGGAGTCTTCCAAGCATTGATGAAATAATTGAAGAGCGTATAAGATAAAGAATTTAAAAGGTCTTTATTTAATTCATGAAACTGGAGGAAACTGAAAAGAATACATCAATGAACAAGCGAAGAGCCTTGAGTTTAACTTATAAATAATGAAGACTTTGGTAGAGAAAATAGCCTTCTAACAATCCATCTATCCACACGACATCACTTTCACAAGACACAAACCACGCAGAAGAACCCTAGCCTGTCGCATCAAGAGTTCTTCATCATCCCCTTCAACCTTCTAGTCCCGTGTTCTACAGATCTGGTAAGTACAACTAGTGTACGAGTCTTCTCTACCAAATGATTTTTACTCTGTCGTTGTACGTTATTTCTTGTAACAAGCTAGGCTAAGGAGGATTTACTCTGGGTGATGGCTATTTGTAGCTAGTTGATTTTGCAAGTATTTCTACAATTATGATTTGAGATTTTATTTTTGGATTGTTTCAAATTAATGTAAAAGTTACGCTTTTTAATTAATCTCGTGAATTTCTTTAAAAAGCCTTACAAATCCTGTTATGATCAGATAGATGATTAACTGGAAGGTCATATTAATCTGTTAGCCTGTGGAAAATTAGATCGGATTGATTTTTTTTCCTGAGGTGCGTCGTAATCTTTTAAGCATCATCCATCTATAAGTGCTTCGCTAGGTTCTGGATTAGACCATGTGAGTTCTGCTAGTTGAGCTTTCTTGAGATTATGATTTAATTCTAGAAAGATATTGAAGAGTTAGCCAATCTGTATCTCTTATCGATTTGTAGAAGTAGGCATAAACCAACTAGTGAAAAAATAGTTTGAACCCAGAGTTCCACTCATCCATATCACCTTTACAATTTTTATTTAATTTTTGTCTTTTTATTTTATATTTGTTTATTAAATTTCTAAAAAAAAACACCTCCTTGATTTCCAGTTTTCTAAGATTAGACATATTTTCTTCAAGGCCAGCAGATTGATACACAGCTGCTTTTATTTTCTATACTACTATTACTGAGATTTTGCAACCCGATAGACTTTTTGACTTACTATTTTCTAGGTTTATTTCTTAGTTTTTAGTCGATCAAAAATCTTGTTTGCAAGATGGCACCGTTGCCGGGGACTTGACTTTGTCTAGCTATTATCCTAAGTTGTTCATTGTCATGTTTCCTTTATTTTGTTTTGTTTTACTTTATTTTATTTTCAATTTATTTGTTAGTTAATTTATTTTATTTTATCTTATGTTAATTTAATTTATTTTTACTTTATTTTGTTTTTATCAATTTTAGTATTTTTTGTTAATTGATTTCTTTCTTGTTTTAATTTTAATTATGTTTCTTAGTTTGTTTATACTTAATTTATTTTATCTTGTTTTGTTTCGATATTTTCTTAATTTTATATTACTCTACTTTTATTTTAGTTTATTTAGTTTTTAGTTATTTAGTTTTTTTTTGCATTAAATTTGATTCTATTTATATTCTATAGTTAGTTTACTTTGTTTTTATTTTATTATATTCTAATCTATTTTATTCTCACTTTATTTTGTATTTTGTATTTTGTATTCTAACTATTATTGGATAATGGCATCTGAGTTGGATAGGTTGGTGGCAGAAATGAGGATGACATTTGTGTCAACTTATGGTACACCCATAAATCCACAATCCTTTCAATGTAATACCGACAATCTGAAGGATATGTTGTCAGAAATGAAAGCGACCCATGATCATTTATGTCTGATTTTCTCTATCAGTATGCCAATCTAGGGATAACAAACCAGGACGATAGGTTACAGCTCGAGCCCAGTGATGTCAAAGAGATTGGACGGATTGAGGAGCAATTCGATAGTGAATAATTTTATTCTCAGGATATATATTGCTCGAATTGTGGGGGACCTCATGAGCTTGAACATTGTCTCAAATTTTAAGAGCAGTTGTGGTTAGAGGATCAACCAGACTACCTACAGAAAATCTCTCTTCAACAACAGACTTCAATCTTGAACAATATAGTGGAGCAGCCTGTTAAATTCTCAAGTTGCCCTCCGTCTCTACCCTTAGCTCTAGACAAAGAGGATGTCCACATCTTAGATTTTGTAAGAGATGAGCCACCACAACTGTGCTATTATCACATTTTCTTTAAGCCTTACCCATAGAAAGAGAATGTTTATATCCTCCAGATTAAGGAAGAGAAGCCATCAACACCTTGTCTCCTGCTCGAGACCCATTGCCATCATTACCTCCTCAAGCAAGAGGTTTTATGGAATCTTTATTTTCTTGTTCTATTTTTTGAGGTAACATTTTGTTTTGATCCAGGTGGTTTAATGCTGAAAGTTGACCACTTTGTATTCTCGTTGACGCCATTATCAACTTTTAGTTTTGATCCGGGATGACAAAGTGAGAGTCTAGCCAAAGACTATAAAGACAGACAGCTAATTGGGAGGCAACCCAGTGGTAATGTTTATGTTTTTATATATATTTTTTATTTGCTAAGTTTATTTTTGTTTTATTTCAGTCAGAAGTGGTGATGGTGCTCATGCTACTAATGCAATGCTTTTAGCGTTATTTGTATTTTATAATGTGTGTGTAGGTGCAATCTTTTTATCTCCATATTTCTCCAAGGCTGGACACTTACTTGAACGCAAGTGTGAGGAACATTTCTACCCCTCTGTTTGAGCTTAAGTGTGAGGAAGGGAACCTTCCTAAGTCTAAAGATATCAAAGGAGTTTCTGTTTCTCAATCTTTATTGCGTGTGTTCATCATATTATGCTTTTAATGTTAAATGTATGTGGAGTCTTGAATGTATCCTTCGTGAGTCTGGCATATTTTGAAAGGTCTTTTCCTTGATTTTATTTTGTGAACAATGAGGACATTACACCTCTTAAGTGTGAGGAAGTGAAGACCTTTTCCTTAAAATATGCCAGTTGTACTTAATGACATACTAGTTTTTGATTGATCTCTCGCAATTTGGGATAAACTTCTTTTAGTGCCAATAAATGTTGAACTTTTGGGTGACAATTTTTGTGGAAGTTTTAAAATCAAGCCTGATGACAACCTTTAGAATCTTTTTTCTCAAAGCTGCTCGTGTGTACAATTTTCTTTAAATTAAATCCGTTTTCACTGAAATTTGGTGGATTAGTTGATTGCATAAACTAAATTAGTTTAGCTTGGAGAATTTGGGAATGATGTGAAAGTTAGGATGAAAAGGATAAGGCAAGGTACTCCTCTGATAATGAAGTTTTTGAACCAAAACATGCCTCTTTTTTCTGGTTTTTATGTCCTTGAGGTGCTTCATCACACATCTACCTAAGGTCTCGCAATCTGGGAGAGAAGGCCTAACACCGTTACATGGATAAAGAGAAAAGTTTAGGGGATGAAACAATGGTGTGAAATGAGAAATTAGTTATGCAGAGAAAGGAAGCTCTTAATGTCGATTGTTATTGGAAATTTCCTATACTGATCATGAGTGCGTGGTGTTGAAATGTATTATGGAATAAGGCATTACTTCACCCCCCTCGTCATCCACAGGTTCAAGGAAAGAAACGGGTGGAAGGTCCCAGGCTAATCTATGTTTAGTTTCTACAATTAATCTTTTCCATGCTTTTATAAAATTATTCTTTTTCACTCTTTGCTAAAACATACAGCTAAGAGAAAGATTATTCTTTTGATTGTCATTTTGCTTGATTTCCTTCTATGCTTGATTAATCCTGAGGTTTGATACTACTGCATTTGAGATAGTTTTATTCTTTATAGGTTAAGTGTGAGGAAATTTGATAGGTTAATATTAGACATATTTTTACTATCAAAATCTCGTATTGTCGATTTCTCCTGATATAGTACTTAATTGAATTCTATTCCTTTAACTAAAAGAAACTTTTAGAAAATAAGTTATAGAATGGATATGTACGGAATTTGACATTTTCACAGTGGAGTTCAATAAATTAAAGTGCCTACACTAACTCTCTATTTATGTGCTCGTAACTCTAGAGTCTTCCAAGTGATGATGAATCAATTGAAGAGAGTATAAGTTAAAGAAATTCAAAGGTTTCTGTTTAATTCATGAAACCGGAGGAAATCGAAAAGAATACATCAATGAACAAGCGAAGAGACTTGAGTTTAACTTATAAATAATGAAGACTTTGACAGAGAAAATATCCTTCTAACAATTTATCCATCTTCCCAACACCACTTTCACTAAACACAAACTACACAGAAGAACACTAGCCTGTAGCAGCAGCAGTTCTTCATCATCCCCTTTAACCTTCTAGTCCGGTGTTTTGCAGATCTGGCAAGCACAACAAGAGCAGGAGTCTTCTCTACCAAATGATTTCTATTCTATCTCTATTCGTTATTTCTTGTAACAAGCTAGGCTAGGAAGGATTTACTCTGGGTGATGGTTATTTGTAGCTAGTTGATTTTGCAAGTACTTCTACCATTATGATTTGAGATTTAATTTTTGGATTGTTTCAGATTAATGTAAAAGTTATGTTTTTTTAATCAATCTCGTGAATTTCTTAAAAATCCTTCTGAATCTTGTTATGATCAGATCGGTGATTAACAAGAAGGTCATATTAATCTGTTAGCCTATGGAAAATTAGATCGGATTGATTATGTTTTTCCTAAGGTGCGTTGTAATTCTTTAAGCTTCATCCATCTATGTGTGTTTCGGTAGGTTCTTGATTAGACCTTGTGAGTTCTGCTAGGTGAGCTTTCTTGAGATTATGATTTTATACTAGAAAGATATTGAAGAGTTAGCCAATCTGTATCTATTATCAATTCGTAGAAGTTTGCATAATCCGACTAGTGAAAGTAGTTTGAACATAAAGTTCCACTCATCCATGTCACCTTTACAGTTTTTATTTAATTTTTATTTTTCTTTTATTTTTGTTTATTAAATTTATAAAACAAAACACCCACCCCTAGATTTCAAGTTTTCTAGGATTAGGCTTATTTTCTTCAAGTTTCGCGTATTGATACCCGGTTGCTTTTGTTTTCTATACTACTATGACCGGGATTTCGTAACCCGACAGACTTGTTGATTTACTATTTTCTAGGTTTATTTCTTATTTTTTAGTAGATCAAAAATCTTGTTTGTATAGACTACGAGGAGACTATTTCTCTTATAAGTAGGTTATCCACAGTTAGAGCCTTAATTATCTTGAGCATTAAAAGGGGTTGGAAGAAGACATTGTAAATGACAACGTTTTTGACTGGTCAAACTCTATCTAGGTTACAAACACAAAACTCTGAGTCTTAACTCATCCTAGAAGACGTGCCTTGCTGCTCAAGCAATCTACTGAAGAAAAATAATATCTTTTCACGAATTTTATCCTTGGGCAAGAATATATTTTATCTTTAAGTAATTCTCGATTAAGTTTAGATTATATTCATTGGCTTGGATTTAATGTCAAGTATGGATTTTATCTTTTTATCTTTAAGTGATAAAAGAGGATAAAATCTTAGAGATTTGTTTAATTGATTATGTATTTATAAAGGGAAGTTGTTAGAAAACGTGTAGAGATTTTGAGAGAAACAAAAATCTGAGAGAGCTACAGTAGGTTGAGAAGAGAAATTTCCTGTGAAATTGTAATTCAACGAGAGGGGAATTACGTGTCTTCTATATGAGAAGTTGTTCTCTTGAGTGTGTGGGTATTGTAATCAATATGAGTAATACAAAGTGAGAATTAACGTGATATTGATTGTCTACTGTCTAAATACCATACTTTGTTATTCTTGTTCTTGGTGAGTTTGTAACACGGTCACTGAGTTCTTCGTGGGTAACTAACTCAAGAAGAAGAGTTAAGGAATTTTTAATTGGTATCAAAGCAGGTTCCCCTTCAGCAATCGAAGAGAAATCTTCAGAGGAGATCGAAGATGAGTTCCTACAATGTCAAGGCGTCAAAGCTCACCAAATTCAACTTTGCTTGCTGGTGTGAACAGATGGGAGACCAGCTGATGTCAATCGACTATGATCATTGGATGATAGTCACTGAAGGTGATTTTGTTCCACAAGTTACAGTAGGTGGTGTGATGAAACCAAAAGAGAAAAAATACTGGACTAAAAGTGACAAAAACAGTTGAGCAAGAATAAACAAGCGTTGCGTGTAATAGTGTCATCACTTTCTGAGGGAGACCAGCAGAGAGTGTTAGGTATTCATTCTGCAAAGGAGGTTTAGAGTTTTCTCAATAGCTTATGAGGAACTGACTTAATTAGAAAGGCTAAAGGAAAATAGTACAAGAAGCAATTCGACAATTTCAAGATGCAAGATGGTGAGTCTGCTACGTTGAATTTATTGAAATTTAGCAAGATACTCAATGACATGAAGACTGTTGGAGTAACACTAGATAGTCTCACAATCAATGAGAGATGTGTTGACAGTATAGGTAAAGAATGGCTCAACTATACTACACTGTTGGGAACCACAAAAGATCTATCCAAGATATGTTTGGAGGAGTTGAGTTCTGAAATCATGGTCTATGAGGGAAAGATGAAAGGAGAAACTTCAACCGCGTCAGCTCTAGTCGAGGATCTGGCCTTAAAAGCATATGACACTGCAATAAAGTCAGAGCATGAGGATTTTGATGTTGACGAGGAAATCACTTCAATAGTAAATTAAATTCGGAGGCTACATGGTAGACAACAGGGGTTGAAACGACAACATGATCGGTACAAGTCAAAGAAAGAACCACTCATATGTTTTAAGTCTAACAAGCCAAGTCATATCATCAAGAATTGTCCTCTATAACAGAAAGAAAATTCACCTACGTGGGTTAAAAACTCCCACACACAGCGGAAGCAACATGGAAATATGACATCTCAGTTATAGACTCAGAACCAGAGGAGGAAACTCAGCTGTGCATGATGGCAGTTGCTCATGAAGACAATGGAGTCAGTACTGAGTACTTCATAAAGGAGAAGGATAATTGGAAGGACACTCGAGAAAGAAGAGATGCTTACTAAATTAACATCTACACTCTCTGAGATAAATGTCGTGAAGCATCAATATGTTACTGAGATCAGGGAACTCAAAGCTAAAGGGGAAGATTTGAGTAAGTCATCAACTGAAAATGAAAATTGTATCATAAAGAGTTTGGATAAGCCAAGGATCAAGTTTGTTAGTCCTTTGGAGACACGAATTCTCATTCTTCCATGTTGGGCACAAGAAGAGGTAAATTCCCTTTTAGATCATAATAAATTAATTAAAAGGGAATGTGATACTCTCTCAGGTATGCTAGCTGATGCAAATCGAAAGTTAGAGCTTCTGACATAGACAAATCCTACTTGGTATGCTGGAAAGGCTAATATGAATCAGATGTTGTTAAAGAAAAACTCAGATAAGTGTGGATTGAGATTTCAACCAGAGAAACCCCCTCAGTCTAAGACAAGAAATTTGAAGATTCAACCTGGGCATTCTAAGTTAAGACTAAACTCATGTTGATACTGCCATCAACTAGGACACAAGATAAGCTGGTGTCCCAAATTGTTGAGGAAACAATTACGTGACAAATCATCAAGATGGAGTTCATATAGAGCGAGTAGGTTATACACTAAAAGATGGGTTCCTATAAATCAGTCTAAGTCTGTGTCTACAGGTAAGCCCAAACAAATCTGGGTACCGAAGTCTAATCAGCCCTATCAGACTCATCAAGAAGGTATCTCACCTCTTTAAGATTTTTCATCAAGTTCCCAGTGATCAGTCCGTGACACATGCTTGCCCCCTACTTATGAGGTTCATGACTTAGTTTCTTTTTGGATTTGGCAAAAGGGGGAAGATGTCTTGAACATATATGTGTATGTGTTTACGTCTAAATCTCTCTGACTATGAAGAAAGATGAAACAACTCAAGGGGAACTTTTAATTCAGTGGGAACTTTCTCAGTTCCTGGCACAAGCTTTTGAGTGACGACAATGGATGAATACACAAAGCAATGAAGCAACGAGTAAGGGGGAGCATACATCAGTTCAAGACTCAGAGTTTGCCAAACAAAAAGGGGGAAAATGAAAATGTCAAAGTTTTTGATTAGTCAAACTGGATTACAAACACATAACTCCAAGTCTTATCTCATCCAAGAAGACGTGCCTTGCTGCTCAAGCACTCTACTGAAGAAAAATAATATCTTTGCATGACTTTTATCCTTGGGCAAGAATATATTTTGTCTTTAAGTAATTATCGATTCAGTTGAGATTATATTCATTGCCTAGGGTTTTATGTCAAGTATGGATTTTATCCTTTTATCTTTAAAAGATAAAATCATAGAGATTTGTTTAATTGATTATGTATTTATACAAGAAAGCTGTTAGAAAATGTGTAGAGATTTTGACAGAAGCAAAAATCTGAGAGAGCTACATTTGGTTGAGAAGAGAAATTTCTTGTGAAATTGTAATTCAACGAGAGAAGAATTACGTGTCTACTCTAGAGAGGTTGTTCTCTTGAGTGTGAGGGTATTGTAATCAATACAAGTAATACAAAGTGAGAATTCACATGATGTTGATTGTCTACTATCTAAATACCATACTTTGTTATTTTTTTTCTTGGTGAGTCTGTAACACGGTCACTGAATTCTTTGGGGTAACTTACTCAAGAAGAACAGTTAAGGAACTTTCAGGCGTCTATATGACTATTCCTCAAGGGTTGAATATTTAGGCACCAAACAAAGTTTGTAAACTACACAAACTTTTGTATGGGCGGAAACAATTCTAGACAATGGTATGAAAAACTAGGGAATTTTCTAAAGAACCTTGGTTATACACAATCCATCAATGACTATTCCCTCTTCACAAAGAAAACAAGTGGAAAACTCACATTTCTTGGTATATATGTCGATGATATTATCATTACAGGAAATGATAATAATGAAACCTGTAAATTAAAATGAAAACTGCATCGATAATTAAAAATCAAAGATATTAGAGCTTTGAATTATTTCTTAGTCATGGAATTTATCAAAACTGATGATAGACTAATCATGAGCTAGAGAAAGTATGCTTCACAGATTCTTGCAGATTACAACATAGAAGATTGTCGAGCCTTGTCCTCATTACCGTTGATCCAGAAACTACACAAAGATCTAGGCTAGCTTCTCAAAGATCCAACAGTTTACCATCGGTTAATAGGGAAGTTAAATTTCGTGACAAATACTCGACTTGATTTATCATTTACTGTCCAGCATCTTAGTCAGTTTTTATAGCATCCTACAGAAATACACTTTAATGCCGCATTGCACACTTTATCATACAACAAATGCACCATAGGATTTGGCATTTCTTTCCATAAAAATGAATCATATAATCTTTTAGCTCCTTGTGACTGTGACTGGGCTTCATGTTCTATGACTAAAAAATCTATTTCAGGATATTATATCCTTCTAGGAGGTTATTTACTCAGCTGAAGCCGAATACCAAGCAATATGGCAAGTGACGAGTGAGCTGAGCTAGTTAACATGCCTCCTATCAAAACTGGAAGTCCAAAATATCAAGCCAGTACCACTGAGATGCGACAACATTTCAGCCATCAATACAGCAAAGAACCCGGTATCTCACAAAAGGACCAAGCACATCAAGCTTTGTTGCCATTACGTGAGAGAACAACTGCAAGACGGTCTCATACAAATACAACACATACCTGGAACTCGATAGCTAGCTGATATCCTTACAAAGCTTCTCACAAGGAAGGTTTATAAGGCCACACTTCCACGACTGGGCATACACTCTTCTTAATGCAACATGACTTCTTATGAAACTAAATATGTCTTTGGGGGTATTAGGAATAATAGGTGTAATATATAACGTTATTTACATATATCATATTCTTTTTTTCTCCTATATTACTTTAGTGCTAGTTCTCAGACTTATATTAGCTACCTTGCACTCGGTAGTCTATCCTATTCTCAATTTAATACAATAACATATAGAGACTCACTCTGAGCCTCTCTTCTCTTCTCCTCTCTATTAATGAAAGACACATTCATTTCTTCTTGTCTCACAAAAGATGACACTTTTTACCTTGAAAACACATGAATCAACCAACCACTACAAAAAATCTCATCAATTTTTTATTAAGTTTTTGGACGTCATTGTTGTCACGTTAGAAAATCTGAAGCAACTTATGATCCATACGTCTCTAATAAAATGTAGGTTGGAAGAGACTTGAAGTTCCACTATCTTGATTTTAGGAGTTGTTGTCGCTTTCCAACCTACATTTTATTAGAGACGTAGGGATTGCAGTCTGTTGAAGACTGAAGTTTTGCAGATGATTGCCTCCTCAGTCAAAGTAGCGATGCAGAGAGACTTGGCGCGATAAAGAAAGACGTTTCACTGTCACAGCTCGAGTACCTCTGCAGAAGCATCTGACCGCAAATTCCTATATGCCAAGTAGCGGGACGCTACTGAAGTGGCAGCGAAAATCTCGGTTAGTTGGGAGGGTAAGCAAACGTGAGAACGTGTTGCACAAGGAGCTCCATAACTCCGATACTTGCGGAACCAACCCAACGAGCCGTTTTACATGAAGACTTCACCGAAGATTTAGGATATAGTTGACAAGTATATAAGCATACGGGTGTAATTAGTTAAGGTGTGCATTCGAGATTATCTAGAGAGAAACACTGCCTTTGAGAGAGAAAATATTCTTGAGAGATCTTAGTGAGATAGTGTCAATTAGCTTAGGTATTTATTACCTAGAGAGCACACATAGAACATTCCCCTTACTCCTTGTTACGCATTGATCAAAGCCGAGAGTAGAGCGAGTGTTGGATGAGACAGAGTACCTCTGTCGAATCCCAATATAGAAAGCTAGGTTGTAATTCGCATTGAATTTCAATAAAAGAAAAGTCCTATCTTGTCAGTTTAAAACAAAAGCTTCCGCGTTATTAGTTTCTGCACACATTTATTCTTCAAGCAGAGTTGGTCTGAGACTAACATCTCAGACCTACTCGGTCAGCACCCCGATCCCATCAAGTGGTATCAGAGCCTGCGTTGGCTGACAAATCTCTCAAAATGGCGGAAATCTCAAACACCAACAACAACAACAGAATGCAAGTGGAGAATCCAAAGTTAACTTCCACAAACTACAACATGTGGAAAAACGAGATGGAGTCACACCTCCAGCCCTTGAATCAACAACTCTGGACGGTAGTGACGAAAGGCAATTTCCCAGTACCTGAAGGGAAAGATCCCAGCTCCTATACTGCTGAGGAGCGCAGATGCGTTGAGCTAAATGCCCAAGCTGTCGTGTCAGCTACACTAGTCTCTCTCCACCCGAAAGAAGAAGGGTGCATCACATCAAAGTAGCAAAAGACATCTGGGATCACCTTCGAGCTGTTCACGAAGGAAATACTGAGCTTCGAAAGTCAAAAATACAAGAACTAAAGATGGACTACGAAAACTTCGTAGGAAAGCCTGGCGAATCCCTCAATGACATGCTTGCACGATTCACTAAACTCACTGCTACTATGGAAGAGCTGCAGATTGGAGAGTCAAATGAAAATATCAACAACAAATTTCTGGATAGTCTGGGTGAGGAATGGACCGAGAGCGTTATCTCTACGAAGGCGTCCAAAAGTCTAGAGAAATGGACTTTGACGGACTTGGGATCCTATCTTCAGTCCATCAACAAATACAAGATGAATATCAAAAATAGAGGTAATACTTCTCACTCAAACCATGCTGTTTCGTTTTCCAACGTGAATCAAGCTTTTGCAGGTAAAGACTACACCCAGCGAGACAGCAGCTCACCAGAATGAATCATTCCACTATGACACTACCTCTCCAAACCAGGATTTAATCCAGCAGCTTCGGGACACTCTGATTGATGGCATAATAGAGGAAGGATCAGCGAACATCTTCGAAGATATGGCCATGCTGGTCAAGAACTTTAAGAGATTCATGCGAGATCGATCACAAGGAACATCCAAACAGGTTCAGCCAAAATCAAAACCGACAATATCAATCCTACAACCGTAATCAGCAAGGTACTACGGGAACTGGAGACCGAGTATGCTTCAAATGCCTGAAGCCGGGGCACTACACCAACAACTGTCCTCTCAAGAAGAAAGATGATCGTGAGCAATCATCACTGATAGCAAATTCAGCATGGGGAGACTCTGACTCAGAAGAACCTGAGATGGGAACGTCAAGCCTAATCTGCCTCATGGCTCACAAAAGTCAGGTATGCAAGAGTCCCTCTTCAGAGGTAACTGAATATTTCTCACACTCATGTGCTATTCCCTCTTTAGATTTATCTACTTACTACATCGACCTAAATCATCCTGAATTTGAATTAACTGAAGAACAAGAAAGAATAGCCTCTCTTTATGAAGAAATTCATGTGCTAAAAGGTCATGTCAACAAAGATCGTCTTAAATTGCAAAAATCTGAAGAAAAGGCCGAAAAACTTGAAAAAGAGTTAAGAGATGCTCACAACCTCATCAACCCCTTACAAACCCAAGTTTCTTCCCTATAGAAAATCGTTCCAAAATTCCACAAAAATTTTTCAAACCAATCACTTTTGTTCGTGAGGTTGCTGCAATGCAAAAGCCAAAATTCTTTGAAAACGAACTCCGTGAGTCAAAAGAAAGACAAGTTCGACTTGAGAAAGAGGTCGATTCTCTGAATATCGCTCTTAAAAAGGCACGGATAGAATCGGTCTCATCATCTAATCCTTCTCATTGGCTGAGAAATAAAGGCAAAGTTAATCTGCCAAAAATAGCCACAAAACCCAATGATCTTCAAAGAAGGAAACTCCAAAAGAAAAATTTGAAAACAAATTCCGTTGGCAAAAGAAGTACGTTCGTCTACCTTCTTTACTAATTTGTGGTTACTGTGGCTACGACGGACATATTCACTCATCGTGTCATAATCTTGGGAAAGATTTATCTTTTAATATGCAACATTTACATACTCTGTCTAAAGCACGACATGATTATAGCTCTCTTTCAAAGAGGGAACCCAAGTTCGCCTGGGTTCCCAAGTCTAACTTTTGATTATCTTGTAGGGAGAGACCGTGGACAATGACTCTTGGTTTCTAGATAGTGGATGCTCACGACATATGACAGGAGACCCTGACAAGTTCACGACGCTCTCTCAACACCACGGGGGAAAGGTCACTTTCGGCGACAATGCTCATGGTGAAATCATTGGTATTGGAACCGTCGGTAATCCCTCTCTCTTTAAAATAGAAAATGTTAATTTAGTAAATGGACTTGGACACAGCCTTCTAAGTATCTCTCAAATATGTGATCTCTCTAATGTTGTTTCTCTTCTCGGCCTCTGACTGCAAAATCTTTGACGAGCAAACAGGTCTTCTGAAAGCCACTGGTATAAGGGTGAACAATCTTTACAAGTTATCTCTTGAAAACCCTAACCTAGATGGTACTCTTGTCTTAGTGTACAGGACAAGAATATCTCCTTATGGCACTTTCGCCTAGGTCATGCACACGGCAAACTACTAAACAAAATCAAAAACAGAAATCTTGTAGTGGGACTTCCTCAGACAAACTTCTTCCAGACCGACATCCTCTGTCCTGCATGCGTACAAGGGAAACATTCTAGAGCAAGCTTTCCAAGTAAAACAAATATGTCTACATCATCTCCACTGGACATGCTACACATGGATCTATGTGGACCAATGCGTGTTCAAAGCAAGAGTGGTAAGAAGTACATTCTAGTCATCGTCGATGACTATTCGCGCTGGACATGGGTACTCTTTCTTAAGAACAAGTCGGAAACATTTTCTGAATTCGAAACCCTATTCAAACTGATTACTAACAAAATGTCCACCACTGTCAAGACAATTCGATCTGACAACGGTACAGAATTTTGCAATATTCAGTTTTCAGAATTCTGCAGGGAAAAAGGAATCATGCATCAAACATCAGCTGCTCGTACTCCACAACAAAATGGAGTTGTAGAACGAAAGAATCGCACCCTAGTAGAAATGGCAAGAACAATGCTCATTGATAGTAACCTTCCAGCCACATACTGGGCAGAAGCTATCAACACTGCAGCATACATCCTAAATCGAGCATCAATTCATCCATTCATCGGCAAAACCCCATATGAAATTATCAAAGGCCGTCCACCTTCAGTCACACATCTACGGCGCTTTGGATGCAAGTGTTTCATACACAACAATGGAAAAGACAATCTCGGCAAGTTTGCTTCTAAGAGTGATGAAGGAATCTTCCTTGGCTACTCATCACAAAGTCGAGCTTACAGAGTACTCAATAAACGTACATCCTGTCTTGAAGAAAGTCCTCATATTCGTTTTGAAGAGCTCTCTAACTCTAGCGACTGTGAACACAACAAAATGAACCACACGAAGATGCCGCAGATACTACCTTCATTGAAATACCAGTAGCTACTATCCCTGCACCACAAACACCTCTTGCAACAGACTCATCCTCTGACAGCGATGACGACCCTGATGACTCATTCAAGGATGCCTCACCACTCCCACACAGGAACCACTACCTCCTCCACAAACACAACGACACCCACACCTAACAATCCCAAACACCAGATCTCCACTAGTCTTCCATCAACCTCCGCAAGAAAATTTCAACAAGCCTCCGCTCACCCATTACTCAAATCCTGAGTGATCCATCCAAAGGCGTTCAAACACGTAGTGAGCTCCATCAGTCTGTGCCTTCAATGCCTTTCTATCCAAAATCGAACCTAAGAATGTCAACCAAGCTCTACAGGATCATGACTGGATACTCGCCATGCAAGAAGAACTACATTCTCTGCAAAGACACTCTGTCTGGCGACTTGTTCCGTGTCCAACCAACCATAAACCAATTGGTACAAATGGGTGTTTCGCAACAAGTTAGATGATCAAGGAAATATCTCTCGCAACAAAGCCAGACTGGTAGTTCAGGGATACGCTCAAGCTGAAGGAATTGATTACGATGAAACTTATGCTCCAGTAGCTCGAATTGAGGCAATTCGAATACTCGTGGCCTACGCAGCATCGAGGTATAAAACTCTACCAAATGGATGTAAAAACTGCATTTCTACATGGATACATCGACAGAGATGTATATGTTGCTCAACCACCGGGTTCGAAGATCCACATCACCCGGAGTATGTCTACAAGTTAGATAAAGTTATATGGCCTGAAGCAGGCACCTCGGGCATGGTATGAGCGTCTTTCATCTTACTTATTGTCCCATGGATTCATTCGAGGTAAAGTTGACAAAACTCTTTTCACTCTCACCAAAGGTGAAGACATACTCATTGTGCAAATATACGTGGATGACATAATTTATGGATCCACTATTCCTGAACTATGTTCATTCTTTTCTGATCTCATGAGTAAAGAATTTGAAATGAGTGCTCTTGGAGAATTGAAATTCTTTTTAGGTCTACAAGTCATTCAACAGGAAAACGGGACTCAAATTCATCAACAGAAATACATTCACGAGCTATTAATCAAATACAAGATGCAGGATTCAAAAGCCACACCCACTCCAATGACAGCAACAGAGAAGCTACATCTGGATGAAAAAGGAATTGCGTTGATGCTACACTATACAGAGGTATGATAGGTTCCCTCCTTTATCTAACAGCAAGTAGGCCTGACATTCTCTATGCTGTATGTCTCTGTGCAAGATTTCAGGCAAACCCAAAAGAATCACACCTACAAGCGTAAAGCGAATTTTTCGCTATCTGAAAAGCACCCAAGACCTGTACCTCTGGTACCCAAGTACTCCTGATTTCACTCTAATGGGTTATAGTGATTCTGATTTTGCAAGCTCCTTATTAGACAGGAAAAGCACGTCTGGTACTGCACAATTTTTAGGACTTGTCTTGTCGCCTGGAGTTCAAAGAAGCAAAACACGGTAGCCTGTCATCCGCCGAGGCCGAATATGTCTCCGCCGCTGCTTGCTGTGCACAGATTCTCTGGATACAACAACAACTACAGGATTATCTCATTCCTCCGACTTGTACTACAATTTTTGTGACAATAATAGTGCTATTGATTTATCTAAAAACCCTGTTCATCATTCCAGGACAAAGCACATTGAAATTCGTCACCATTTCTTAAGGGATTGCGTTGAAAAAGGACAGATACAACTAGAATATGTTCCTACTTCAGATCAACTTGCAGACATATTCACCAAACCATTGCAACGAGGTCCTTTTGAAGCACTACGTTCACAACTAGGTATGACCCGTATGACTTAGCTAAGGTCGTATCTCCTTCTCGTGTTTTGTAATATCTGGGTGAAATGTATGAATATGTCTGATGACCTAGTCTGTCTGTAAAGAAACAAAACACCGGCGTAAAAACAAGAGTTTATTTCTGATAAACCTCCCGCGAAATTCTCGCCCAACAATCCGCAACACCCCAGCTCAACCAATCAGCCCACACTACCCTGACACACGACGTCTGCCTATATTCCGACGTCATAACTTCACTCCCACGTCCAATCCTACAACCGATTTCTTTGCCTCTCTTCCTTCTACACCTTTTGCCTACTACGATCAAACTCCGATCACCATGGCTTCCAACCCTAACCCTAACACCATGTTTTCCGACGCCGAATTACCTAATGACCCTCTGCTCCTCCAAGCTCTAATCAACAAACTCACCAACCTCCAAGCCAAACAAACCCCTACTTCCACCTCCGACTCAACCGCCGTAGCCCCGCAATGTCCATCGACACTCACCCATCAACACCCCTTTACCCACCGTCTCAACTGAACCCACCGCCATAGTCCACACTACGGCATCCACCCGATCAGAAGACACCCATCCCCAACCAAACAATCAACACCTCCCACCACCCCGATCATACCCCCCCTGATACCATAACCAAATCTCCGACCAAACTCCAGTTCGGATCCCTTCCACCCTGATGAAGAAACACAGAACCCACAACCCAACTCTCCTGCTAAAGAACCCACTGAGGTACTTGACCTCGAAGCCCAGCCAGCTGCTCCTGAATGTTCACCCCACCCAAGAAAACGCCGTGCTAAATCACCCCCCACCCAGCACCGTCAAGCTACACGAACCCTTCGATCAGAGCCAAAAATCCCAGTCATCTTCAAACCACCAGTTCTGAAGTTCATGTTCCTGCACATCCCCTGTAGTCACGCACCAACAACTGAAGAAAAGACGCGCAGCACAACCAACTCGTCAACCCAGGCGAACTCCGACAACAACGACTTTACTAGAAAGCGGACTCCGTCCTCGCTCCGAGTCAATCCCACCATCTCCTGCTCAACGTCTAGGTCTGATCGACACACACTCTGCGGTCTACTCCCTACCAGCTGACGATTCTGCTGAATCCCAAAACCTGGTCAAAGGAAAGCTACTCGACCTGGAATGGCTCCTCGATGGAGTTCGACATGTTCGAGGAAGATGCTCGCTTTCAAAAATGGATCCATCTCTTCCACGACATTCAGACCTATCATGAAGCAGAGGCGTATCAGTTCTACCAAAATTGCGTCATCCGCAAGGGGAAGATAATGACAGAGGTACATGACAAAGCTATCCTTCTTGATTCGAACTCAATAGCAACCCATCTAGCAATTCCAACTAGCGGACTAGAATTTTATGATAGGGCTTGTTTTCCTGATCTAGGGTTTATAAGTGCAAAAGAGGTCTATGACTTCTTCCTACCAAACAGCTGCGTCGGTCACTCTTTAGACCGACCAGCTTACCCACCAAATGCTTTATACCTTGGTGATAAAAAACTTAGTACCTAGAAAGGAAGGAAACCAGTTTGTCCGCCCGCTGGATCTTGCTATCATGTACTGTCTGATCCACCAGCAAAAGATAAACCTCCCAAAATTAATCCTCAACCACATTGCATTAACCATCTCCTCACCCCGACATAGCCTGGGGTACATATTCTGGCTCCCAAAAATTCTTACCCACTGTGGTGTTGTCCTTGATCCCTCCAAAGCCAGTCGCATAATGGACACTGACATCCTTGGTCAGATCCTGTACAACAAAACCCCTTCATTCCAAATCAAACCGGTCTCCAAGCCAAACCCTCCCTCCAAAAAGCTAGCCCCACCAAAACCCGCATCACCCCCTGAAACAGCCTCTTTATCTGAAAGGGTAGCAACGATTGAGAACAACCTCGTCACTCTATCCAAGAAGATTGACATGCTCATCGACGTTCTCAAAAAGAACCATAAACAGACGATGAACATCTTTGCAGGGGGAGTGGAGAAGCTGGCAGAGGAGTTCTGGGAGACATTTGCTGAAACTCTGGAAGTGGCTAAGCGGTTGGATGGCGCTGGGACTTCGGGGGAAGATGGAGCAAGGGATGAGGACACAGGAATGGATGGAGGAGATGACTAACTCTAAACCCCACCCCTTTTAACCCCTAAGAAATACTGACTCTCGAATACTCTTGATTTACGCTGGTGGTTTGTTTTTTCTGACTGTTTCGGATTATGTTTTTTGGATATTTTGTGCGCTTCCCCTGATGTTGGCAAACGGGGGAAGCGGTGTATCTTGCGGCTGGTATCTGCGGATAACTATGTGTGGATACTGAGTGCCTCTGAAGGCCTCATCTGTTTTGATTTGGGTTTTTTTCTGCAACGTGGTATTTGAAGTAGTTTACGTATTATGGTTTTTATATGTTCCAATCAACTGCATTACCTTAAGGGGGAATTTGTGTTTAAGGGGGAACAAACAACAAGTTCTTTTCCCGTGATAGTTGCTCTGCCTTGTTGTCTGTTTTGTTTGCAGGTACATTCTACACAAAACCTCAAGTCCACGCTGGATACACTGAGTTTGCCATCATTAGCAAAAAGGGGGAATTTGTTGAAGACTGAAGTTTTGCAGATGATTGCCTACTCAGTCAAAGTAGCGATGCAGAGAGACTTGGCGCGATACAGAAAGACGTTTCACTGTCACAGCTCGAGTACCTCTGTAGAAGCGTCTGACCGCAAATTCCTATATGCCAAGAAGCGGGACGCTACTGAAGTGGCTGCGGAAATCTCGGTTAGTTGGGAGCGCAAGCATACGTGAGAACGTGTTGCACAAGGAGCTCCATAACTCAGATACTTGCGGAACTAACCCAATGACCGTTTTACATGAAGACTTCACCGAATATTTAGGATATAGTTGACAAGTATATAAGCATACGGGTGTAATTAGTTAAGGTGTGCATTCGAGATT
Source organism: Limonium bicolor (assembly GCA_023374045.1). NCBI lineage: Eukaryota > Viridiplantae > Streptophyta > Magnoliopsida > Caryophyllales > Plumbaginaceae > Limonium > Limonium bicolor. The sequence continues at coordinate 5,767,208 of CM041778.1, read as the reverse complement.
ATCGAGAAACACCGCCTTTGAGAGAGAAATATTCTGAGAGATCTTAGTGAGATGTGTCAATTAGCTTAGGTATTTATTACCTAGAGAGCACACATAGAACATTCCCCTTTACTCCTTGTTACACATTGATCAAAGCCGAGAGTAGAGCGAGTGTTGGATGAGACAGAGTACCTCTGTCGAATCCCAAGATAGGAAGCTAGGTTGTAATTCGCATTGAATTTCAATAAAAGCAAAGTCCTATCTTGTCAATTTAAAACAAAAGCTTCCGCGTTATTAGTTTCTGCACACATTTATTCTTCAAGCAGAGTTGGTCTGAGACTAACATCTCAGACCTACTCGGTCAGCACCCCGATCCCATCACGGTCTGAATTCAAGGGGTGAGAAACTTCAAGTCTCTTCACAAAATTGAACATCTCTAGGGTTGAATAGGATGTAGGTGAGGATCTCACCAATAATTCATTGACTTTCATTCATAATAACTATCAAGTAAGGGTAATCAGGTAATGTTAAACTATGATTTAATTCGTTCTACGTCACCAAATGATATTTGTTTTGATGTCCTCTACTATATAATAGATGCTTCCTCCATTTTGATTGTCGTATATCTCAATGATGTAGACGACTCTATGTGAGGAACTACGCTTGAGAGGTTTCCATTTTCGATTCTTCGATGTTGTAGGAACCCCCATTTTCAGAGTTTCATTTTGGGATGAATGATCATCAAAGGAAGGTATTAATCGGTGTTTGCACACAATACAGTCAAAGGTCTTGATATGTTAAGGTATGACTTTGAACTACCATGCTCTTTTACAAAATTTTATTTGTATCATCATGTAAAAGTTAGTCTCTCCGATGAATTTCTTCACTGCAAGTTAGATGGGACGGAATCCTCTTGTAACACCCTAACTGTAAACTTAATAAATAACGATAACTGCAGCCGAATTGCGTAACGTAAATATTAACTAAGACGGGTCGGTGTTACACGCCGTTAGCCACCCACGTGGCTAACAAGGCTGAATACATACATTTGTATCGGTCTGATGCACAGACTCCTGAGCATAGTTACTAACATCCATAAATACAACCAACTATACCGAGTATACACTTGCAACCATTACTGTAAAATCCGTTACAACCAGAATATATCACCACGGGAGCACAGGCGCATCCCGGGTCCAACATCCGAAAACTACCAAAATATATCATTATACTTAGGATTAAAGCCACTCCGCTTCCTCGATCCTCATCCTGCAAAATAAAATATGGTGCCCCGATGGGGCAAAGTAACCCATGGCTGGTATGATTAACGTGCAACCCGTTGGCTACCGGGATACACACAACCAATTGTCATGATAACATGGCATTCATTCAACATACTACGTACAAGGCATAACATCAAGCATAGCAACCACACATATAACATAATAGGAATGTTTCACTTTAGGAAACAAACCGAACATTAGTTAGTCAGCTTGGTAAGCCAAGAGAATGGTCTCACTCTCATGTTAAGCTCGTTACATAACTCGTTACCGTTTTGTTTGTCGAACAAATAACTTAACCCAAAAATGTGTCGGATATAGTGATCCAAGCACACCATACATATAATCCCCCTAGTCCGATCAATTGTCAGATAGGTAAGTCTTGGTTAAGCTTGTGGGTGACTGTAATCCAAGAAGGAGAACAACCATAAACTTAAAGAGGGTCGAATCTGATTCAGATATCAACTCCCGTACATACACGCGTGGCCGGAACGACCGAATTCCTCACTCCCCGGTTAATCACTTGTTAGCAGTTCCATTGTTGGAACTTAATCACAATAAGTCACAAGTAAGTGTTTAGGCCCAGTTAGGCATACAAGGGAGATGGGATACACTTTAATAACACAAACCACAACCAACTCATACACAACCGTAGTTAGAACGTTCCTTAGGTTGAAATGTTAAAACCGGGTACCGCTCTCTTACGTTTCCTAGTTGGTCATCTAGCGGGTCAGCACGTATTCAAGGTTAACAGTACCGGTACACACACGCCACAATAACAACAATGGCTGTAAACTTATTTCATGATTTAAGTCTTACAAAGTCATAAACATTCAGAAAATCAACGAACACACAAGCCGGTGTAAACCGGTAGCAAACAGACTGCAATAAAACCATACCTTGGTCCCTGCTGCGTTCGAGTTCCACCGAAAGCAACTCCTATACATGATTATTAATGTCGGTTAATTACCTTATTCTACTTACAATTTACTAAGTGTTTTACATGATTATGTTACATCTTTTTACACTTAAACTTACACTTGATTATCCTCTTTATACCCACTAGGGTTTACTACTTAAGTCACATTTTTTTTACAAGGCCGACCGACCTTGCAAGGTAGGTCCCAAGGTCGGTCGGAACCAGAACACTTTACCGTTTGAAATTTTTTACCCCGACCAGTCCATTCCATAAACATTTCCATTTACTAGATTTAAGCTCGACCGACCTTGCTAAGGTCGGTCCTTTGGTCGGTCTATTCCAAAAGGTTTCCTAGGCTTGTAATTTAGGCCTGACCGACCTTGCTAAGGTCGGTCCTAAGGTAGGTCGGAACCAGAAACTTGTTTTAACTTGCTTATTTCACTCCAAACCTCACCTTACATGTCCTAGTATGTTCTAACATCATTAGGCACTCTTAAACCTACATAAATCATCTTCCAAACTCATTAATTCACCCACCAACAAACTTCTTAACCATTACCCAAATCCTTACTAAATCCTTAACACTTAGAACATTTTTCCTTACATTTTTAACTTGTATTTTTGCTTAAGGTTTCAACTAACCAAAGTATTGCTTGTCCACCACTACAACTACTTCATAAGTACTACTTTTCACCAACACCTCCCTTACACAAACTCCATAATATTTCTCCACAAGTTCATACCTAATACTTTACAAGCCATTATTCTTGTCTTATTTACTAAAATTTGCACAAGTCTTAACCACACTCTCACCATGACTTTGTGTATCTCAAATTCTCCCATTTGATCTCTAAACTTCCATGAACCACGCCTAGGTAATTCTAACACATAAGAACCTCTTAATTCCCTTTCTTACACCAAATCAACCCTTAACAATTCCAAGTACAACCTAGGTCACCAAACTTCATTTAAAACACCTAGAACTTCTTGTTTACTAACCAAATTTTGACATAGTTTCACTAACACTTTCTTACACCAAAACACATCGCTTTTCACCTTTAAACAATCAAAGACATTCATCCACACAAGAAATGTTCTTTACACACAACCAAACCTTAAACTACACTACATCACAATATAGTGCAATTTAAATTGCTGTGCACTTAGGCCGTTAAATTGTATTAGCCATAAACACTGAATTTCCACATATTAAATGCCTTTGACCTGCAAATACACACACATCACATATGCCCTTAATAACCTCCTTGAGAATAGTTTTCTAACTGATTTTCCATAGGCTCCTTAGGTAGTTTATTAAGCATTTTAAAGCTCAATTTCCTAAGACACAAACACTACATTAGGTTAGGTTATTTACCTCTTTCCTTCAAGATTTCTTTCTTGTTTTCTTGGATTGAAAATCAGCAAGGAACTTGATCACTTGTCAATCTTCTAACCAACACACATATAAGGGTAATGAGCTTTAAGCTTCATACTTAAACTCATATATAAACCCTAGATTTACATAAGTGTCTTTAACATTAAAATTTAAGTTTACCTTGGAATTGAATGAGAGCTGGATTAAGTAGCAAGATAGGACTCCTCCTAATCCTTTGAAGTTTGAATCAAGCGAAGAAAAGAGCAAGAGAAGACACCATCAGGAGGCGATTCTCGGTCATGAACTAAAATGAGAAGAAATGTAATTTTATTTGGTTTTCCTTACCTTGATGCAACGGTGATCAACAAGGTGAAAAGAGATGAGTTCTTGCTCCTTCAATGGTGAATCTCCATGGCACCGAAATGGAGTTCTTGAAGATTTGAAAAGACATGATGGTAGAGCTTGCTCTATCTAGACAAATGGTGGTCTTGAAATTAATTTTAGAGCACGGAGCTAGAAGCTACAAGGAAATGATGATGAAGAATGGTAGAGGTGTTGTAGCATAACCGGTGGAGAAGGGAGGATGAAGGTTGGAGACAGTGTAAAACAAGAGGGAAAGAAGAGAATGAGGTGAGAGGTTTTAATTTGGAAGATATTTATGCATAAAGCAAATAGTTAACTTACTTGTCATCTTTCCTTCCTTATTAAACTAGCTTAGTGTGATGAGTCACACTTATTAAACTAGCTTATGTTGACTTATGTCTTAAACTAGCACTATTTGAGCACTATTCACAAATTAGTGCACATAATTGTGAAATTTTTTATTTCCCATTGATTTAGACTTCCTAATGTGATACTAAGTAGTACAAATGTTGGTTAAAGAGTAATGATGGGCATTTAGCCACTCAAAAACCATTTCTAAGACAATTTTTCAAAAATGTGCTTTAAGACTCCTTAAAGCACATTTTGTGTTTTAACTTGTTTTCAAGCTTGGTTTTCTTTAGTAACTGGTTTAACATGCCTATTAGCATGTTAATAAATTTTTGGTATGCCGTTTGAGTCTTAACCAAGGTTATCCCGAGCTTAGAGCATGTTTTTGCTCAAATTGTCTTTATGGTATTTTATTGTGTTTTCTATGGTTTAAATTGTTCACTAATGTTTCTAAGGCACTTTTTAGTCTTAAAATACCATAGTTTAATATTTAAACAACATACCAAGGTTTGGGATATTTTAATCTACCCCCCTTAAAAGAACTTTGACCCCAAAGTTCACACTTCCCACGCATCATTTAAAATTGAACATGGGGATTACTTACGAATCAACACTTCCATAACAAACATATTTACATATCAACCCTCGGACTCAAGTTCCGGGTAACATAATCACATTCAGACTCAAAGATCCGTAACATAACAACATAGACAATGTATTTCAATACATGACATACATACATAACCGAAACGGCTCTACCCCCCTTGAAAAGGGGTACGCCCCGTACCCTACACATACAAAAACTAGTGAGTAAACAATGACGGGTACTTCACCCTCATTTTATCTTCCAGCTCCCAAGGGGCCTCCTTGACTTCCTGGTTAGACCAGAGGACCTTCACCAGTCGAATAGACTTATGGCGAGTGTCTCGAGTCTTATTGTCCAAATCCATAAGGGAGTCTCCACTGATCGCATGGTTGGATCTAACGTTAGCCTTTCGGGCTGAAGTACATGAGACGGATGAGCATATATTTCTTCAACTGCGATACATGAAATACGTCATGTACCTTGCCCAGCACAGTAGGTAAATCAAGCATGTAAGCTACCGGGCCTATCCTCTCCATCACAACATAAGACCCCACATATTTTGGGCTTAACTTGCCTTTCTGGCCGAAACGAAACACACCCTTCATGGGGGAAGCCCTAAGAAATACCTTGTCACCCACGGCGAACTCCAGGTCACGTCGGCGCACATCGGCATATGACTTCTGTCTATCTTGAGCTACCTTCATGTTAGCTCGTATCTGGCGTACTTCTGCTTGTACTTGCTCCAGATATTCAGGTCCTATAATGACCACCTCACTTGACTTATCCCAGCATAAAGGCGTGCGGCATGGTCTACCATACAAAGCCTGAAAGGGAGACATCTTGATCGAAGCATGTTAACTGTTGATGTAGCTAAACTCGATCAAGTGCAACTTATCAATCCACCTGGTCTGAAAGTTAAGTGCACATGCACGTAACATATCTTTGAGCGTCTGGATGGTGCGCTCACTCTGACCATCTGTTTGAGGGTGGAACACCGTACTTAGCTTCAGCTCGGTACCATGCGCTTCCCGTGTAGATCTCCAGTACCTCGATAGGAATCTGGTAACCCTATCAGACACAATAGTCTTCGGTACCCCTTGATGCCGTATAATCTCTCGGTCAAAGAGCTCTGCTGGCTTTGCCACTTTCCAAGTGTCCTTCACCGGTATGAATCGGGCCACCTTGGTCAGTCGGTCAACAACGACCCAAATCATGTTCAAACCTCCCTTGTAGGCAGAAGCCCTACTACGAAGTCCATGCAAATGTAATGGAACTTCCACTCTGGCACTGGCATTGGCTGCACCATACCACCAGGCCGTCGGTGCTCAAACTTGACCTTCTAACAAGTGAGACACCTAACTACATAGTCATTGACATCCTTTTTCATTCCATTCCACCAAAAATACCGTTTCATGCCCTTATACATCTTTGAAGCTCCGGGGTGAATCGAAGTAGTAGAACAGTGAGATTCATTCAGTAGCGCTCTTTCAGCTCGGCCCCACTTCTCGGAATACACAATCGGCCGTTAAAGCTAATTAGGTCATCGTCATGGAGTAGGAAGTGTAACTTCTGACCCTCGAATGTGCCATCAATAAGCTTCTGCCTAATCTCTTGCATATTTTGATCCGAAATCTAAGCACTCCGCACCGCTTCAACCAAGCTAGAGTGAGAGACTAGCGAATAGAGAGAGTGTGCTCGGTGACTCAATGCGTCAGCTACCACATTTGCCTTACCCTCTTTGTACTGAAGGTTGATGTCATAGTCGTTTAGGAACTTGACCCACCTTCTTTGCCTCATGTTCAACTCTTTCTGAGTGAACAAGTACTTCAAACATTTAGGATCCAAATAAATTGTCACGCATACCCCATACAAATAATGTCGCCATATCTTCAAGGCGAAGACAATAGCACCCAATTCTAAGTCGTGGGTAGGGTAGTTCTCATTATGCTTCTTCAGCTATCGGGAGGCGTATGCCACGACCTTCCCGTGTTGCATCAACACACAACCCATACCTCTTCAGGATGCGTCATAGTAGACCTCAAAACTATCTGTATCGTCTGGTATTGTCAGGACTGGTGCAGAGGTAAGAGCATCCTTGAGACTTTGGAAGGAACTCTCACAGTCATCTGTCCACTCAAATGGTGCATCCTTCTTCATTAAGGAAGTCATCGGCTTCGAGACATTGGAGAAGTTCTTCACAAATCTTCTATAATATCCTGCCCGACCGAGGAAGCTCCGAATGTCGGTAACTGTCTTCGGTCTAGGCCAGGTGTGCACTGCATCAATCTTGGCCGGAACAACAGCGATCCCGGCCTCAGAAATAACATGACCAAGGAATGAAACTTGGTTCAACCAGAATTCACACTTGGAAAATTTTGCATACAACTGGTTCTCTCTCAACGTTTGCAACACACTTCTCAGGTGACTTTCATGCTCACCCTTCGACTTTGAATATACAAGAATATCGTCGACGAAGACTACCACTGACTTGTTCAACTGATCTTGGAACAAGCTATTCATTAAGTACATAAACTTGGATGGTGCATTGGATAAACCAAACGGCATGACTGTGAACTCGTAGTGCCCATATCTGGTTCGGAACGCGGTCTTCTCAATGTCACCTTCTTGGATAGCGATTTGGTGGCAACGGATCACAAGTCGATCTTGGAGAATACTAATGCTTCTTTCAACTGGTCGAATAGATCATCGATACGTGGTAAAGGATAACGGTTCTTCACCGTAATAGCATTCAGTTGTCTGTAGTCGATGCAGAAGCGGAGACTACTATCCTTCTTCTTAACGAAGAGGACCGGCGCTCCCCATGGTGAAATGCTCGGGCGTATAAATCCCTTGTTGAGTAGGTCTCGCAGCTTCTCTTTGTGCACTGTCATCTCAGCTGGAGACATGCGGTAGGGCACCTTCGCTATTGGTCCGATACCCGGCACCCATTCAATTTCAAACTCCACTGCCCGTGCTGGTGGCATGCCCGACAGTTCCTTAGGAAAGATGTCAGGAAACTCTGACACCACCGGCACATCTGGGCTAAACTCCGGATCTCTCTCTATGTCCTGGACATAGCAGAGGTATACATCATTCTTTCTTCTCAACTCATGATACATAGACATAGCTGAGATAATGCGAGTCGAAGGCTCCCTGGGCCTCTGGCGGTAAGAGATGGTAACCCAGTCGGACTCTAAAAAGTAGACAATGCTCGACACATAGGATTCGACCCTTGTACCGCTCCAACAAGTTCATCCCCACGATTACATTGAATCCGATTCCCTCGAACTCTATCATGTCGATCGGAAACTCTTCATCTTTGATTCGGGCAATGGCATCTCGGTGACAGCAGGTACACTTGATCCGCTCTTTCGACGGGAGAGTGACTAGAAAGTCAGGCCTCTCTTCACCGTCTAACCCCAGCCTCTTAGCAAAAGAAAGCGAGATAAAAGTGTGTGAGGCTCGAGAGTCAAACAAGATCGTTGCATCCATGCCGTTAACTGAGAAGGTACCGGTGAGGATAGTACCGCTTTTGCCGGCTTCTGCCTCATTACACACACTCAGTATACCTCCGGTTCCGAGTGCACAACCTAATTCAGTTTACAAACTTTATAAGTACACAGTAATAACACGACTGACATACTTCCAAACAACTTCGTTTTATTCATTAACATTCTCCTTACACCGTAAGTAGGTTTACATTGTCGCCATAGCTAATATACTGCATCCTTAACACACAACTGGTCTCTCACATTACATGATTACACGAGGCTTTAGAATTGCCTAAATGTCAAATTCAAACATCCGGGTTTCATGTGTGTGGCATTGATTACTGTCCGAGGTGTGGTATTCAGTTTGATCTTCCTGATACCGTGATATAACATCCTTGACTGCCCACCCATGATTAATACATCCCCTGACTTTAACACCAACTTCTTCGCGAGATCAGCACGCTTCTGCTCGCCAAACACAAACACTACGGTATCACCAATGGACCAAGACACCACAGGTACTCCCTTATTTAAAGAGTCGGGTGTTTCGTCCTTATCTTGGTGTAAACCTAACTGTCCACCCTTCTGGTAGAAGTTCACAATAAACAAATCCGTTTTAACACTCGGAATTGGATCCGATTCAACTCGCTGAGCAATTCCCATTGCGTGGTTAACGATCGCAAGGAACTCCTCAGGTATCGTTGGTACAGGAGCTTCGTCTTCCGCTCGTACGTCTTGATATGTCTTGGTGTAAGGATTCCCGTCCTTACCCATGCACATCATCTACAACTTTATCTTCAATCTACTCGGGTATTCCGGTGTGTAGAAACCTCCAGGTGTTGCTCCTAGTTCGTCGCATCGCCGGATGATGTGGATTTGTGCTTCGGGTGTCAGATATCCATTTAATAATATCAAACCTGGTTGGATGACCTGACATTGCTTCATCGGGAATTCGGTGATGCTGATGGTAGTTTCTTCGGGGTTTGGTGTGGGAGGGATTGGATAGCAAATATTGAAGCTTCCTAAGGTTTAGAATTACCTAACTTAGGTGAATTATACATTATACGTTAACTCATTGCTTATGTAGTCGTATATTTAGACTTGCTAACACTCATGCATGAAATGCGGTAAGCAGTCAATTACTTCCCTTAACAATTTGAGTAGTACCTTGTCTAGTAGAGGGTCCAGCTGCCTCTGACCGGTCTACCACATTCAGGGCGGCCTTGCCAGCACCCGATTCTTTCCCCTTCTGGGAGTTAGTGTTCCCCTGATCTGAGGATGGCTGGTTAGTCGCTTTCGGACCTTCCGTGGTCGCGGCGGCCTTTCCCTTCCATAGCTCCTTAGGCCTATAGTTTCTGCCGTTGGGGTTCTGGTAGCACTCGTAGTCACGGTGCCCCATCTTCTTACAGTAGCCGCACTGCACATCGTTTCCCTTGCAGTACTTGCCGGGGTGGTCTTCGTTACAACACTTGCAGTAGTAGTAGCACTCGGATCCAGAACCCGTACTAGCTGCTAACACATTACACAATTAGCACACTTTACAACTTGACAACACACATTTAAATCTGGTACTCGGAATTCAGTAGTTACCCTTGGGCGGGTGAGAGCGTAGGGGCTTAGCTGCATAGGCATAGGTGAGATGTAGCGGCTCCTCAGTAGTGGTAGTCTGGGCTTGGCGTTGCCACCCTGTTGCTGGCCTTTTTGGAACTGGGGGTAAGATTCTTCTTCTTCCCTCCCATGTACCCTTGCGTGCTTTGGCCCTCGCTCAAAGCCTTGCACTTGTGCGCATTCTCCTCTTCCCTTAGTCGAATAGTGATCTAGACCTTAGCAGTGGCATGATAGCACTCCTGAATTTAGGATGTCAGTCATGCCCCGTGAATCAAACTCACATTCACACTTACTTATAGTATATACTTATTCACATCAAGTGGTACTTTAATTACCTGCAAGGTGGTATATTCAGCTGGCCCCATCCCGTAGTGTAGGCGGTGGCTGAGTCCGTTGTAAAAACGGTTTACTAGAACCCGGTTTGAGTATCCCAGGTCTGGTAGTAGGTGGATAAGGTCAGTGAAGGCTGTATAATACTCGTCAACCGACATCTTGTCCCCTTGCCTCAGACTATCCAGCTCAAGGCGCTTAGCCTCTTGTACATGTACCGGGTAGTACTTAGCTCGAAGCAGAGCCTTGTACTCCCTTCATCTAAAGGCAGGATCCGCAATATTGTCATCCTGCACAAGCTTCCACCAATTCCTCGCCGAACCCTTCAAATAGTAAGCGGCAAGATGAACCTTGGCACCAGCAGGCATGTCCAAGGTCTCGTTGGTGCTCTCCAGTTTGGAGATGTATGCCTCTAGCTTACTCGGGTCTGTCTCCCTGTGGAATGACGGTGGTCTCAGATCTACCAACGCCTTGACCCAGTTGGTCTCGCATGGCGGTGGTGGTGGCTGAACCTCGGGCTGCTGCCACTGCTGCATCACAGCGACTAGCTGAGGCACCATCTGGGCAACGGCGGCCGCCACTGCATCGGCCATTACTCGTGTCGTAAGGTTATCCCCCAGGTCACCCGTACCGCGCCCGTGGCCTCCTCCCCGTGGTCGGCCTGCCATCTGAATTCACACGAACATACATTAGCATTATGCTTGCAAACTTATCGGTTCCAACGGTTGTAACGCCTTTCCGACAATGAGGTAAATCCATACTTAGTTAGTGGTTAACCTTTCCTTAACTACTCACTCAGGTAACTTTGGTTAAATTCCCTAACTCGTTATGTTCCTAAGCTTGGTATTCCGGTCATCAGAGCGGTACTTCACTCTGATACCACTTTTTGTAACACCCCAACTATAAACTTAACAAATAACGATAACTGCAGCGGAATTTCGCAACGTAAACATTAACTTAAACGGGTCGGTGTTACACGCCGTTAGCCACCCACGTGGCTAACAAGGCTGAATACATACATTTGTATCGGTCTGATGCACAGACTCCGGAGCATAGTTACTAACATCCATAAATACAACCAACTATACCGAGTAGATACTTACAACCATCACTGTAAATCCGTTACTACCAGAATATATCACCACAGGAGCACAGGTGCTTCCTG